>OX467115.1:18211829-18765274 GCA_950106695.1 Biston stratarius | reverse complement strand
AATTGGAAGTTTACATCAAAGTGCGCGGAGTTTACCGACTACTTCGACAGTTTATTTGAAAGCTTGGAATAAATTAACTAAACACGAAGCTGCAATATTAAGCTCTTTATACAAATATCTGTAGACATACAAATATGTACATTTTTACTTGGTGGTAGATTTCCTTAGCAGGAAGTCATCTAGGTAGGCACCACCGCTGTACCAGATATTCTGCCACCAAGCAGTAGTGTGTAAACATTCAAGTCTAGTCTAAGTCACACAAAGTAATGGTCGAGTCTGATCAAGTCCTAGTAAAGTAGCGCTGACTTTACTATAAGCTTCGATGAAATTTTGGAAGCTACACAAAAATGTTTGAAATGAAAAAGATCACGTTATATCACTTTCCCACACAACTTCCATCTCTATAAATAAACATTCGGAAAAACATAAGTTCTAGAAAGTGATATAGTAATGCGAAATGTTTTTCCACGTTTTTGCCTTTTATATAAAGCTCTCTTATAAAGTCGTGTGGACAATTATAAGTGACATTTATTGTTATCGAAATCGCCAACTAAATATTGACTGTACTCGTAGCGTTCAGCTGAAGTTGGATGATATCGACAGCGAGTCATTCCAATCTTCGATCTGTCAACTCCAGGCTTTTATTACCTGAACAAGTATCTCGCCTCCCCGACCATTGTTTCGGTGAAACAGACCCGTATTACATCTGATTGAAATTATTGCGTTCCTGACAATATTCTCATTTGAGATATGGAACAACGGATATAACAAAAGCTTTCTAGAAATGTGTCTGGCTGAAATTGGCTTATTTTTGTAATAAGCAGACGATTTCACCTACTAAGAGTACATATTTCACGAATGGTTAAGTCTATCTACTTAGTAGCTATGTATAAAGTTTGTGGGTTGACTAAAGTCCGGCTTAGAACGAGTTTTCTTGTCCGCAAGGACGGAGGAACGTTAAGCGCAATTCTAGGAAAACTTGGGCTCGCTCTGTCATATTATGTTTGTTCTCGAGAGTTTTCTATCTAAGCTCGAACTTACAATAACTTGTTACCTCCTGTCTACAATGGCAGCTTGCTTTTTGAAAGTGATACTTTTACCGTACAAGTGAATCTTGTTCAAGCGTCTATCACAGCTTGCTTAACAACTGGTAGTGATTTATTTTAATAGGTGACAAGGTTCTAGCTTTAACTTATTCATTAAATATTTTTTCCAAAATTGTTCTTATTGTACTGGGTGTAAGGGTAACTCCCCGAAAAACTAAGACAGGTTAAAGTGCTGATGATTTTAATATTACACGATATCATAAACAAGTCATATAAAAAAAAACGACTTTATTCGTCTATCAGTAATCAGTAATATTTATTTGCCATAAATAATAATATTACTCAAAGCCCAATCACGACTAGGTAATATTGTTTTATTACCGAGTTCTGGTGCCTAGCTTCTGGTTTCATCATCATCATCATCTTACGATGAAAGCGGAATGTAGGTAGTTCATTGGAACTATTCTAGCGACCGTAAACATCACTGAAAAGTCACAGGAAAACTTAAAACCCATTTTTGTTATGACATATTTTTCTCGTTATTTTGGTTTATAAATCAAACTATTGAGCCGATTTTGATGAAGTTTCTATGATAGCAATGTAAAAGTATATCCTTTCAAATAAAAATAAGAGTTTTTCAAATCCATCTAGCAGTGTTCGAGTAATCGAGTAATATACAAAAAATATATTGTGACGAATTGGGAACTCCTCCCTTTTTGAAGTCGGTTAAGAAATTTCTGACACACACGACTTAAACAGCGCTCCTCCTATAGTAAACTGCGTCTAAATTTCTTATCATTAGGTGAGCTGTCTATTAGTTTGCCACTCTTTGTACCTATAAAAAAATGAATTAAATGATCAACTTTAAAAAAAATTGCAGTATATTGTTTTTACAATGAAAATTGTATTTAAGTACTCAGATTTCGTTTTACTTGTATTTGTGATTTAAAAAAAATACAAACAAACAAAATAAAATAATAATGGATTTTTAATAGAGTCATATCACCTGGCATTAAGCACTGTCACCTTTCGTTTCCTTTACACCCAGTATGTCGGTTTAGGATTTGTGATAACAAACCTAGTTACAGCCAAACCTAATTTACTAGCACGTTAATTAATTGTTTGTCAACATACAGTACATATGCTTCAATTTAGATAATATATCTAGATGGACAGATCTAAATGTGAGAAGGAATTGATTCACTTCAGCTGATGTTATAAATCATTTTACATTGTTTTTCTGTCGGCAGGTTTTCTAAAGACTGGTAACAAGGGGTCGGCGCAGGGTAACTTTGGTCTGATGGACCTGGTGGCAGGGCTACACTGGCTTCGGGAGAACTTACCCGCGTTCGGCGGAGACCCTGAGCGGGTCACACTCATGGGCCATGGAACCGGCGCTGCACTGGCCAACTTTCTCGCTGTTTCGCCTGTAGCTAGAGGTACGCTGCTCGATGAATGAAGTAACAAATTAATGATCTCATTAATCAATTAATTAATGTAGGCATATATAACCATTCATATGGGCTTTGATCTTAGTTTGGGACCACTGAATTACCTCGTATTGATAACTGCCCTGTTAACACATTTGCTAGTAGCTTTGCTTTCTGATTGTATCCTTACACGTACGAATACGTCTAGCAGTAATATGATTAATTACTAACTTTATTTTAACTACCTTCCATTGAATGTTTTTATGAGTACTTATATTAAGCTAATAATTCCTTTAGCTCTAAATTTAAAAGGCACTTCTAGCCTACAAAACGACGTACTTTATTAAGACAAATTGTAACTTATGGTAATCACGAACGCTGTTATAAATCTCGTTGCAAATTATACAAAATACAAATAAAAATATTTTATTAATAACACCAATGTTGCAGGTAAGTTTCGTAGTCGATTGCTTATAACAATAAATAAATTAAAAAATCAAACCAACCTGCTTCCTGAGCTTGCCTGCGCTGTAAGATGTGGGTTCGATTTCCACCTAGGACACACATTCGTGTGATCAACATAAATGTTCGTTCTGCATCTGGGTGTTATTTATGTTTTATAAGGATATATATAGAAAAAAGTATACTTTTAAATATTCTAACAGTTATGTGATTCTCAAAGTTGTATATTATGAAACAAAATAGCTGCTTAGCCTATTTTGGAGATAGATGGCGGTGTGTGAAGTATTTTTTTTGTTATATGTTTTATTACTCATCTTTTATTGATATGTCGTATTGTATTTTGTATCCAACTAGCGACCCGCCCCGGCTTCTCACGGGTAGTAAGAATGGGTATAGTAAGTTATCCTTGCCAACCGCAGATTTTTTTAGATCTATAAAAGAAGAATATTCCACGATACATTGTGTTGTTATATTTCAAAGGGATTAGGCAGCATTTTCGATGAAAGCTCCTAGATGGCTTAACTTTTTAGATACTTCCAACAATTATCATCATATTTCAACCTATTTATACAAAACACCTATATTATATACCTAAACGTAACATATTATATATACTAAATCTTCCTCATGAATCTCTCTATCTATTATTAAAGCTCGCATTATACCCGCTCAGTAGTTTTTAAGATTATCGTGAGCAAACAGGCAGACAGACGCAGCGGATGACTTTGTTTTATAATATGTAGTGATAATATTTTTTGTCGGTAAATAAACTTTGTTTGTTTACATTTTATTTAGGCTTTTTCTTTTATTCTATGATATACGACATTATTTTTATCCCGTCGTCCTTGTTAATTTGAATGAAAATGCGAGTTAACAAAATGAAGGCCGTGTCAAATCAATAAGTTATGCTATCAGCTCTAAATGCTTACTTTTATTGCCTTCAATTAACATAAATGTTACAGAAAAAGCGTTGTAATAACAGAATTTTCATATTCGAAACTGTACACATACCCGTCTCATTCGCGATGGTTTCACGTACAAAGATAATTGAATTAAATTTTCATTATAAACTCAATTATAAGGCTACCGGTTATGTGTATGGTGGCGTACACGGAACACAAACACTAAAGATAAATCTTAACGGCCAGTGGAATTAATTAAAAATATATTTTAATTAGCTGGCAAACGTAAACATATACAAGACCGCGGACCCCACAGCATCCGCTCACTACTTACATACATACATACCTATACATACACATCTGTAAAGCTGGTTAACCATACATTCATAATAGAGAACAGTGAGATATCTTTAGTTTGTTCTAAGGAGACATAGTTTTATTTGGTAGCCTCAAACTAGGGTCCTATATCATGTGAACCTGTATTTTAGGCTCCCAGGTAACAAATTACTTGTGTTTTAAATGTGCCTGATATCGTAAATTTAGGCCTATACCTGATGGGAACACGTCTGTAAACTTCAGTCTCAAAGTCACTAGTTTTTCAGTTTAGTTGTTTTTCATACAACCAAACTGATGCAACAATTTTATGCTTAGATTTAGTAAATGTGCTGTTGGAGCACTGACGCTTAGCGGGCACCAGTAAGAGGAGAGAGGGGCGTGCCCTGCGCGCCTGCTACTACATGTCACTTGACATCAGCGTCACTCATCATTAATCGGTTTGAGTTTTGGCGGGAACGAGGAAAGAGTCGTGTCGCCCCATTGTATTTTTTTCTAAAACTAATGTTTTTCGAGTGTTTGTATATAAAAATAGTGGTGTTTTATTCAAAAAGTGCCGAATTACAAGCGCGAGTGTGGGAAAGTGATATAATGCGGTGAAACACGACTTTTCGTGTTGCATCTAAAACTCCATCGAAGCTTATAGTAAAGTCGCCACTACTTTACTAAAGCATGACTAGATTTGGCTGGCACGGAGTGGACTTGAACAAGACTGTAATTTGACTATAAAGATAAAGAAGCTGAAGACTGCACACAAAACACAGAAACATTGAAACTGGCAGAATGCAAAGAGTGCATCCAAGAAGAAGGAGAAGAAAAAAATACACTAATCGAGCGCCTCGAAAGCTTAGTCCCAGTTTTATTTATTGTGCGTTCCCGATCTATTTTACAATCCAGTTAATTAGTGTTATAGTCTATATTTTAATCTTTCGACATCCCTACAAAAATTTTAACTGTTTTTTTTTAAACATTGACAAATTACATATTAGCTATATAGCATTTAACAACATCTTGATAATAGCCCAAGTGTACTGAGGCAAAAAGTTATAAATTTATATTCATATTTGATTTGACACAATATATTTTATAATATTTTTGCTGTTATCTGTACCTGGCGTTTACGTTACGTTTTGTTTTAGGATCATCAGATAACCTGCGCTCACTGCTCCTTGCACATGAGTATAAGTTCCCCTTGACATCGTATTATGTTTAGAAATTTATTTGACAAATATTGCGAGCAAAATTGAGTTGGTTGTTTTATTCCCTTATGACCAGGTAGACAGGCATTGAACTGTAGCTAAAAGTAATTCGGGGTAGTTAGGTAGACTCACCGTCACACTCCGAAAGCGGTACGATTATTTGGCGTAAATGACATGAGTATAAAGTCTACTGGTTAGGAAGTATACTGTGCCAAGGGACAGGGTATTGTCCGTAATTATGCCGGCTACGGTAGATTTCATTATTTCCTGTCACCGTCCTCAGATCCTCCGTCACTTAATACGATTAAAAGGGTCACATCAGACATGCACAAGAGGGAAGCTTTCTAGAAAGTAATTTAAAAATAAGGTCTACGCCGCACCCGAGGAACTGAACTTCCATTATAAGAGAGGCCGGAAAAATGTTTTTCTCCAGGCGAGATTTCATTATCGTCCGTGATCCTGGTTCGAAATGACGAAATTAAATTAGGTTATCTGTTACAGAACTACTGAAGCGCGTCATCTTGTTAAGCGGGTCGGGCCTGAGCTCGTGGGCGCTGCAGAGGGAACCACTCACGATAAAACATAAGGTGATTTTCACAGATATACTACAGAGGGGTCATGTGTATGCAGTGTATGTGTCATGTGTATGTGTCACGCAGACACAGGAGAATTTCTATTAGTGTCAAGTATTATCATATTCTCAAATGTTTCATAATAAAACTAAGTAGAACAAGTAAGTCTTATTCACAATTACAGTCACATAAAATTAATTACAGTCAAGTCCAGTGTCCTAATAAACTAGAGGTTACTCTGTAAGATGTTTCTATGGAGTTTTGGAAACAACACGAAAAAATTTATCACTTGCCCACTCGTGCGTATAATTTGGCACTTTACACATTCAAAGCACCACTATTTTTAAAAATAAATACTAGAAAATTCACAAGTTTTTCAAATTATATAAAGAAAATCCATGATTATTTTGCTTTCCCGCCAAAACTACCTTGTTCTATTCAACCAGTATTTTAACACTATATTAAACTATAATGTTTATTACTACAAGTAGGATAATAAACTCTTTGATTAGTGTTCAGTGTGAGAAAGTGGTTTAATGTGGTAGAAAATATAAAATAAAAACGTAAAGTCGCTACTACTTCATTAGCACTGCTTTGGGGCCGACCATATCTAGTTTTATGTGCCATTGACTGTGACTAATAGTTACTTGTCCTAATATCAACCTAAAAATAAATAATTTATATCATATCAATGTCAATAACGTATAAAAAATATTATACGATAAAATTAAATATACTCCGATTTAATAATTCACGGAAAAAATGTTAACGAAGCAATATCATTTTATGTCGATGTCA
Source organism: Biston stratarius (assembly GCA_950106695.1). Lineage (NCBI taxonomy): Eukaryota > Metazoa > Arthropoda > Insecta > Lepidoptera > Geometridae > Biston > Biston stratarius. The sequence goes on along the minus strand of OX467115.1, from coordinate 18,758,532 downwards.
AATTGACAGTTCAGGTGTGAAAAACATATTTAGCCTTTGTTTTTTTTTAATAAGTTATGGTTTACAACTATAAGATTATATTTACAACTTTTTGTCAAATAACTTTGTGGAAAGGGCTTGGACAATTCCCGTTACCTGAATTATCACTTAGGCAGAGTTTATATATCAGTAAAGTTTATAACAATAGGTATCCGATAATAAAATAAAACTTACGCGATAACAACAACAAACAACTAGTTACAAATTTTACAATACTATAACCAATAACGCTAAGGCAGAAACAACGAGTCCAAAAAATTAAACACGTCAATCAGCTCTCAATCAGCGTCTTTCAGCTTATATAAATTTTTTGACAGTTCATGTATTAACTAACTATCGCTAATGGTATGATATGATAAATGATATGCTAGAGGATCTGGTATTAATGCAGGTGGCGCAGCAGACGAAATGCCACGGCGACGATGACAACGACTTAGAGCACGACCTGGCGCCGTGCTTGCGGAACAAACCTCTGTCAGAACTGCTGGCTGTCCAGATAGAACCGCCGCGCTTTTTGCCGGGGTTCGCGCCGTTCGTTGACGGAACTGTTATTGTCAACCCATCCTCTGTAAGTACACACTTTATTTCATCTACTTTATAAAGAATTTCGGTAACTTCGTGAGAAACCGATAAAAAACAAAAACAATAGTATTAAACTCAAGTTAAAAGCGCCAAATACTATGTGTGGCTATTGCTGCCAGCTGCCTCGTTACAGAGACACTTCCCATTTCAACCTTTTTTTTATTCGAAATAAGTTTGCGTTTGACTGTGCTCTGGTGTTAAGCAAGATACAGTCTAAGATAAAGCACGCTTACCTAGAAAAAAACCTGTTTATTCTGGATTTAAAGACACCCAAAATGTACTTCGCGGGAAAAACAGACGCCGATAGAGAGTTCCACTTCCTCGCTATACGTATGAAGAATGTCAGCTAACTGCGTTTACATACCGTTTTAGACCATACCGTCACTTAATATTAGGTGAGCTAGGATCAAACATCGAGCCTGTTAACAATGTAAAAAACATGCTGTGGAGTAAAAAATACTTTTATATGGCTTAAATTTATTTATGAGCCTGAGAATTTTTTTTTTTTCTATATTTTCTGTGGTATTATCTAATGCTCTTGTGTTGCTATTGGTATCATGCCAAATATCGTTAAGGTGACTTCGACTGTCTAGACGGGAAAAGATAATAACAAAGAGACGTCGAAACAAACATACAAACAAATACTTTTATAAGCAAGACTAATTCCAGCAAAATCTTTCTATAACCTTTAAAAAAAAATCAGTAAGCCAAGAACAACAATACATTAATTGCTGTATCCAATGCAGTGTTGGTAAAATTATATCAAATTTGTTTAAACGAGGATACATGGAGAGTGAAGATGAGCATTGATGCAGGTCGCAAGTCCTAGACATTTCAACAGTTTACCGTTTCTGTAACACGCTGGACACGGTACCCACGCAACGAAACTAATGAATGCTAACACGTTTAATGTTGTTTGAAAGGCAACATTTTGACTATAACAGACCACTCACCGGTGGAATATGATGGCTGTCATATCCACAGACTGACGGACATGATTACTTTCAAGTGAACCTTACGAAGACGTGTAAAACAAACGTGTTAATAGTAAATAACTGATGAAATAAGTTTAGACACAGTGGCACAAAATTATATGTATATCATAGCTATATCATAGATGCTTATTTCACATTTACCTTACATAACATTTCGGGTGGGATGAATTAGTAAAACAGCAACCAATTCATTTTAGAAGCACGTCTCGACGTTGTGTTAGTAGGCATTTCCCAATAACGGTCTACTTGGTATACCCATCCATTTTAGGATTTGTGGGTTGCCCTTTAATTAATACCCGTACTTTGGTTGCCTAATATAAATGCTGAATCAATTTAAGTTAGATCTGCTTATTTGTTGTCAGCCATAGTGTCTAGAATCTAAAAGGAATATGTCTAAGCCATTGTTATTAACTAATTTTAATATGAAACTTAATATTCTATTATCTAAGTGAAAACTTCTTTAAGCGCACTGTGCACTTTAATTTGTGGGTATTGAATGAGACTGAGCCGTCGCGCTCGGCTATGTAACGCTCGTTCGAGTGAAGTCGGCTCTCGTCGACTACGAGAGTGAGAGAATTTTCACTTCTGTCGTGTGGTCTTAAGCATACACCAATTTTTAACTTTTATAAATTTTTATATCAAATCTGGTGTTCATTGTAGTAACAAAAGTTAGTAATTGTGGGCAATTACTAATTTTTATATTAGCAACTTATATGAATTCACAGGATTATTTCTAATAGATATCCAGTCATGATTCAGTATGAAAATTTAATAATAGTAGGTACTATAGATACTATAGTAATTATAGAGCTGGCAAAATCGTAACAACAGTTGAGTTAAGTTTTGGCGGGAAATCGGGAAACCATGTCGTCGTATTGATATTAAAAATAAATATACTAAAATTAGTGTTTTTTATTGTTTATGGTTAAAATGATGGTGTATTTTTCATTAAGTGTTGAATTACAGGCGCTTGTGGGGAAGTGTGTTGATATAGTGACACGAATGATATGATGCAGTAATCTTTGCTGACGTTTCTAATAAAGTTGCCACTGCTTTACACGCGTACTTGATTTTGACTTAGGTACTTTGTGCGACTATGACGCGAATTTGACTATGATTAAGACTTATTTTAACTGATTTTAATAAATACTTGACACTGGCAAAATGCACAAAGTGAAATGCCAAAAGCAAAGACAAAAAACAGTAAACTCAACCCCAGCATCAATAGAATCGTTAAAGTATGTAGTGAGAAATGGCCTTTCTTTGAATAGTTCTTACTTTACGACTTTAGACAGTAGTCGAGTGAAACTTGTGAACAAAATTAGCATTTACAGAAAGTTTGTAGAATTGCACCATCTATGCGGCAATATGCACATAAATTGTAGAATATATAGTCGGAACATGCTTTGTACAGCATTGCCAGAACTGAATTTAATCAGCTGTTGGATTTTATTTTCATAAACAGGATTTTTCTACAACGAATTTAATATAATGTCGGAAAATTAACGAAATGCATCATAGCTACTGCTTAAGTAATTAAAACATTTTATTATTTTATAATATAAAATTGTATGTTTTATTTTAGGTTTGACAAGCTCGGTTTTTAGCCACAGCTCACCTGATGTTAAGTGACGATGTGGTCGAAGATGGTAAAGCACACCTAGCCTGGAATGGAACTGGTATAACCGGGATCGTATTGTAACATTTTGGCTTGTAACATTTTTCTGCACATGCATAAAATAAAAAAAGTATAGACCTTACTTTATACTACATGAATGCATTGTTGCATTCGTTTTTAGTTTTGATTTACTGTTAGCAATTAATATAACAAGTAAAATTTTAACAAAAAAAAAAACCGACTTCCTGTGGTTTTCTCATGGATGCTATTGTCAGAACTGGACCTGAAATGGGAACCACACGGGAAGCACCAGCTTTCAAATAATAAAAGAATCATCAAAATAACTTCACCTAGTAGAAAATTCTGAGGTAACAAACATATAAAAAAACAGTCGAATTGAGAACCTACTCCTTTTTTAAAGTCGGTTAAAAATACCAGTCGAATTGAGAAGCTCCTCCTTTTTCGAAGTCGGTTAAAAATACCAACACCTTGCCTCGTTATCTATAGCTTACAGTATACATATATATACCGGTGTCTCCTGGCCGTCATTAGTTCAGATTTAACAAATGCCTTCTTCCGAGATATATACATATTTTACGATCAAAGCAAAACACAGAATCCATTTCAGTCCCTGATTGATGCCAGATAATTTTGTTTGCATAAACCAACGCCGGAGCCCGTTAAATTTTATTATCAGCTTTGAACAAACTTTTCCTTATTTGTAAAAAAGGGATGGTGTATTAGTTTTCCTGTTTACCCTGCCAGATGACGCGCTTATATGGGGGTGATATAATGGACAACTCACTTGTCCGTCTAATTTTGGGGTTAGCTGAAACTCCCAACTCCATAACCGTAGGGTTTTATGAGAATGCTTCTGCTTCAAACTGATTTATTGTGGGGCTTATTAGGGTTTTAATAAATTGCTGGTGGTGTCATGTTTTTGATACGCTAACAAAATATTAATAAGGCAAGATTTTTAAGAATTTCTGATTAATATGATAAGCGGTAAAAGATATGTTTCTTGTTATCTTTTTTGTACAATTTGAGCACTTTGATTGTTTGTAGACTTGCATCGGTTTATCATACTAAGATTAGTACCTGGATGACCAAGCTTTGCTCTGCTGAAAAAACGGATAAAACGACGTTTTCTAAAAATTAAACCTAGCTGGATCGATTTATTGCTCCCGAAACCCCCTGCATACTAAATTTCTTGAAAATCGTTGGAGCCGTTTCCGAGATTAAGATTATATATATATGTATTTGTTGGTATGTTATTATATAATATATATATATATATATATATATATATATATATATATATATAAGATTGCTTGTTTAAAGGTATTAGATTAGATAAATGTGAAAGTTTATATTTTTAGATATTTGGATGTTTGTTACTCAATTACACTAAAACAGCTGTACGGATTTGGACGAAATTTGGCACACGTATAGTTTATTACCCAGATTAACATATATCATACTTTTTAATCAAGGAAAATATCAGGTTCTTTTAAAAAAAAATAACAACAGGACGTATACACTTGGAATTAGGTATAGATGTGTTTTATGCAACATTATTCCGGAATAAAAGGTATCCTTTCAATTAATCTGGGTAATGTAGCGCAAATGTCATGATGGATGAAACACTTGCTCTTTTGTTACTTACACATGTTTCATTTCTCTTTGAACTCAATCGGAAGAAGTTTTTTTTTTTTCTTCTTGGCATCGCACTCTGTGCATTCTGCCAGTTTCACTGTGTCTATATTTTGTGTGCAGTCTTCAGTTTCCAGCTTCTCTATAGTCAAAGTATAGTCTTGGTCAAGTCCAGTCAAATCTAGTCATGCTTTAGTAAGGTAGTGGTGACTTTATTATAAGCTTCAATGGAGTTTTGGAAGCAACACGAAAAGTCATGGTTCACCACATTATGTCACTTTCCCACACTTATGAATAAAATACCACTATTTTTATACACAAACACTTGAAAAAACACTAGTTTTGGAAAAAAATACAATGGGGGCGACACGACTCCTTCCGCGTTCCCGCCAAAACTCTCGGACGAAGTTGCCGGCGCAGGTTAGTAAGCGATATTATTCATAGATGAGGTGTTTAAAAATAATGTATTTAGTTTTAGTTAACACCAAAAATAAAGAATAAAAAACGAATCGTGGAAATAAATCTTAAATAGACCATTAGCGTGATCATTTTCACCGTCGTAATATGCTATTGAATCTAATTTGATTCTCTTGGTCTTACGCAGTAATGGATTCAATTCCGGAATTAACGAATTCTATTACCCTGTATTAAATGTAGAGAAAATTAGATCTGTAACGTTGACCTCCTTAGTTTTAAGTATCGTTTTTGGTATGGTTATATGACGTTAAGTTGTGTCATAGCTTTAAGGAAAGTACGGCTAAAGATATTGATAAAAATGGAAGTAGTATTTATGCTATTACATTGTTAAACAGAAAAACTCTCATGAAGCTGTTACTCATAATAACAAAAAATATGTAATGAAACATTTTTGTTTTATGTATGCGGGATTACTCACGTTTAATTTTATCGGAAACTCCGACTATAGTATCAGCCGCATCCGGTGGCCTTCAATATGGAGACAAAGCTGGAGCACTGCGAAGCAAGACGAGGCCGCGCGCGCGTTGTATTCAACTTCGTCTCCGTAATGAAGGCCACCGGACGTGGCCGAAACTCTAGTCGGAGTTTCCGATAAAATGAAAAAAAAGTAATCCCGCATAAGCAAAACGAAAATGTCTCAAAACCACGTCAGTTTCCATAGTACCATATATGTTCACTTCATAGTGTTAGAATATAATATGTTTCTACGCAAATCAAAATAATATAATGTGTTGAATGGCTTTACAAACAAATCTATACCTTACCTCCGTTATATAACTAAGTAGCGGGGAGAGGTTGCGGCAGCACGAGTTTGCGGACTTGCCGCTTAGGGAGTAGTTATCTCAGCTTACCTACTACAAAAGTAAACTCCTTAAGCTCTGCCCTATTTACTTTTTAGTATAAACACCTTTGCACAAAGCGGAGATTTTTTAAATAGATTTTCTTTGGGTTCGTGGTCATTTGTGGCAATTGAATAGGTAAGGCTTAAACGTTTTCTTTGGGATAAGTTTATGTCGTTTTATTTGTGAATCGATTTGAGAGGAAAGTTTTTTTATATTAAAAAAGAAAAAAAAAAACTGTAGCTTATTTGCTGTTAGGTTTTAATTCTATTCTAATCTGCTCGTTTAATATACTAAAGCAAAAATAAAATATACATTTGTAACTTGACGTTTGACTAAATAGAATCAAACTCATAAATAATATAATTATACCTAGTTTTAAATATGTACCGAAGAGAAGAGTAGAGAAGAAGAGAAGAGTTTCTATCTGTCTAATAAAATATGTGAGTTCTTCTTTATAAACGTGGTACCTTTTAAGTATCCCTAATTCATTCATTGCCTATTTTTACCCCGATATAGTTTCTAAATATAGCTGGTAAATTCACAGAATCAGCCCTGTTTTTATGAACTATTCTACAGCTGGGCGTCGGTCTCTTCTCGTTGTAAGTTCATAGTTCTCCACACTGGCTAAGTGCTGGTTGGTAGACTTCAAGAACAAGAACATCAAGAACTCTCAAACATGTAGGTTTGTTCACGAAGTTTTCCTTCGCCGTTTGAAGCTAGCGGCAATACGTACATAACTTAGAAAAAACAGAGATATGTGCACCAGATTGGGACTTAGAGGGGTTTCCTACTAAGCTGATGTAGTTTTAAGCACTGCTACTACAAAATAAGAACTCAAAGCCGTGCCGTTATGCATTGCTTCGAAAACTAAAACTTTCTTGAGTTCAAAACCCCAACAATGAGCTTGAGCTGCCGATGAAGGAAAACATCGTGAGAAAACCATAGCGTAGTGGTAGAGTACTTTCTAGTACTCAGCTGGCTAGCTACCACCCTCGAGTTGAAAATTTGCCGCCAAGCATCTAACGGTGTGTTCCGGCAGCCTCACTTGAGAGCCAGTTCCATTCCAGGCTAGGTGTGCTTTACCATCTTCGAGCACACCGTCACTCAAGATCAGGTGCTGTGGTCAAACACATAGCCTGTCAGTTATAAAAAAACCCACGTACCATACAATTTGCTCATTTTGACAATTCACGCATGATGTGTAAATGTTTGTTGTAGGCACCGCCTCCAACGGACAGCTCCAGGCTGGGCGCGGGGGCGGCTGCGGTGGCCAATGCTGCTGGTCACGAATTGGCTGATTTCGCGCATAGAGAGCTACTTTTTGGACTGACGACAACGGGTAAGTAACACATACGAGGTACTAAGACGAAAAGGAAACATTGTGAACCACTTTTAATAGCACATATCACACAGCGCCATCTAGCCCCAGACTAAACAAAGATTGTACTATAAATTGAACAATACAATATATATATATACAATAGTGTAAATATATTATCATTTCATTTAGATATATTATCATTTCAGCCGTAGGACGTCCACTGCTGGACATAGGCCCTCATTGACTTCCATAAAGACCGGTTGGAAGCGGCTCGCATCCAGCGCGTTCCAGCGGTCTTTATTGGGTCGTTTGTCCACCTTGTGGGTGGACGTCATACGCTGCGCTTGCTAGATATACATATACTATATGTATATATATATATATTATTTTTTTTGTTTTGGAAATTCATACTTATAATAAATATAGAATCCTCGGAATTTACATAATGTTCGTCACATAAATGTAAGCCTTAGGTGGGAATAACCTATAACTTCGCGCTACAGTCCATGATGGAAGAACAGTACAACATTTATTAAACACAATACAGACAGACAATAAAAAAAATATACAAATATAAACTATGGCTAATGATCCCATCTTGGCATGACTATCGATTAAGCATTACTTCTAACAAATGAGCTAACAAGGCAGTCAAACATATAGGGCGAACCTTGAGAACACAAAAAAATCTGTTGTTACATACAGGTTAATGTCGAGTTACATTTTTTGTTAGACTTCTTCTTTTAGGGGCTGATTTTTATTTCACGATTCCATGGCCAAAAGTTGCTGACAATGTGACTTCCTTACGACTTAATAAGACTTGTAAAACTGAAAAAAATAAAAAACGTTCCCTCTTTGAATTTTAAGATCTAAGTATTCATACAACGTGTGCATATAAGTCATGATTTGCGAAACCGGTATCTAATATATATACCTAACTCAAATAGAGAACTTAATCATGTTTGTTAAAGTTCCAGTTCGAGTCGACTGTTTTACTTAGAGTACTCTGTTTTCTACTACTCAGGCGACTCGGTTGTTTCATTGTAGGATCCACCACTGTCCAGTTTGGAATACAAACATATAGGAATTATTTAAACAACAAGTTACAGCTTTCAAGTTTATAATAAGTGTGACATAATGTACTCATAATTCTAACAAGTATCTTTTCATAGAGTTTGAAAAAGTAAGTACCAATACATTTCCATTTTTACGTCAGGCAAAAATAGTTGCAATACCTACCGAAATAATCAAAGAAAATATACTTTAATTAAAAAGTAAAACTACCACGTGAACAATGTTTGTAGATGAGTGAATTTTGTTTTAGGTGTAATTTTGTTTGCTTAAATTTGTGTAGGTACTAAAAGTATACGAATTACCTACGAAAAGTTTGCAGGTGAAATTAATGAAACTAAATTAACTCTAGAAAATTCTTATACATTTTTATTAAATTGAGAATCTTTATTTTTAGTATTCTTAATTCTTTGTGTACACTGCGGACAGCTAAATTACGGCATAGTTTATTTTGATATCAGATTTTCAGTGTATTAATAAATAATGTCAGCCCCAAAAAAACGTAACGTTTACATCTCTAGACATGACTACATTAAGTTAAGTAAACTAAGAGATTTCTAGCCTAAAACGAAACGACATTATAAATCTGGCTCTAGGATACAGCCTGAAAAAACGTTTCCATTCAAACTGTAACGTGCTGAGAATATTACCACTAAAATAATCTGTAGGCATTTGGCATTGATAGAAGACCGCCTGATTATCATAATGCTCAACGTCGGAGGCTGTCCTATCCAATTACGTGTGGATTTACGGCGTTCGTGAACTGAGCTATTAATTCCACTTCTTTTTATATCCTCCCGACTATCGCGTTTACCCGGTAAGCCGCTCAGTCAAACAACAAGAAGTGAATAATACGAACAGGGAGATGCAAAATTCATTCTGAATAATATGAATACAGAGATGCAAAGTACATGCAAATGAAGCGTGTTTCTTGGATTGTAGAGTCTTACCTGGAGTTCAACGCACAAGACTTGGAGTTTGGATTCAACGAGAGCCGGCGGGATCGGATCTTGCGTACTTTCGTCCGGAATGCATACTACTATCATCTTAATGAGATCTATTCCACGCTGAAAAATGAGTACACGGATTGGGACAAGCCCGTTCAAAACCCGCTCAGCGTGCGAGACGCGACACTGGAGGTAAGTAATAGACGAAATAATGTTTTCTCTCAATTCTAATTAAATAATTTAAAAGTTAACCGTGCGCGGAGTTGCTCGCCTCTGTGTACATTTTCATTATTTGTTATGCAAATGGTGAGCTGTGTGTGACTGTTTGATATGGATTGCGGTTTTGTTCAATGTTTTGTTTCATGTGGGATTTGTAAAGTTTGCTGACTAATTATCAAGTGTTACCGAATAATGCTGTACGCGATTTCATGAATTGCTAAACTTTTCAACTTCTGATAACTTAGGCGCTTTATCGAGCTTAGTACTTATATTGGAAGCTGACACGAAAATTAACTCGATCAATAAACAAATACGGTCGGGTCTTAGTGAAATCGACTTGGTCTTTGTAATAGTAGATGGTAGTGGATAACAAAGAAATGCTACTTGACAAGGATCCATTTTGCAATCTGTCGATAGAGATAAGTAGATGATGTTAGTTGACATGATAATTCCGCAAAATAGGAGATTGTGCTCTTATCTGATGATTTCAATTTTAGCTTCGTTCGGGGACAAAAGCTCACAGTTTGTAAAGCGCTCTAAAGTTATTTAGGCTAGAGCGGAGACAAAAACTTAATTCTTACTATATATGTAGAATAGAACAATACATAATCAATGCACTATTGATTATATCTAATATATCTAATACTTTTGAACGAGCAATTCTTGTATAGGTGTATATATATAATCTTTATTAGGTTTCATTTCTAGAAAACGTCGTTTACCAAAAAAAGGTCATCTAGGTACTTTTATATAATAATACAAAGTTTATGCAAATATGATTTTTCTATTCTGCGTCTTTCTCGGATCAAATAAAAGTTTTGATCTGAAGCGTCATTATAAATAGATCTCTACCTCAGTTTTTTTTTGTAATAAGAAATAATAAAAATTTCATGAAATGAAGAACAAGATTCGCTGTATGGTAAGAGAACTCCTGCCAATGTATCAGTACTCAGAACGTAAAGTAATAAAGATAAGTCCAGGCATCACTGTATTGACGCACATTGCGTCGAGACTTTGATGGTGAGTTTCATCAGCTCTTTAATTTCGCTAGTGTAGTGCCCTTCATACATACTTCATACGGAGCAAAGTAATGTTTACTCACTACTGCTTGGCGATGCAATATCTGGTTCATACTGTGGTGGTACCTACCCGTATAACCACCAGCTAACGTATCGATTTCCTAGGACGAACATTAATTATATATTCGTACGGCATAAAATAAGATTTTGTTCTATTTTTTAATTTTAATATATTTTTTTCAATTTTTCATTTAGTAATTAAGTAGTTCTGTTTTAAACACTAAGCATTTATGGGCATATTATATTGTAGTGAAGCGGCAAATCAATAGGTAGCGATTATTTTTGAGTAAATTTTGTTTTCTTCTTGATTTGACCCGAAACCTAGGCTAAGAACCAAATACCCTAAATAAACGTAGCGAGCCCGGAAATCTGCGAGTTGATAACGGCGACGAGTGCAGCTGATGACGTCAGCTAAGCCGACGGCTTCGCCGCGGGATCGTATCAGACGATCTCAATTTAGCCTTCGAGTGGAATAGCACTCGACTCGTAGCCTCGACGCCGACACAAAGGAAGTTAATGACGCTCGCACACTGAATACACGCCCACGCCGAAAGGCTTTATTACAAAACACTTGAATCGTTCGCGGAGAAATTAGGACGTTATTATTGGGGATGAAGGTGTCATTATCTGTGAAGGTTTGGGCCATTTTGATTATGGTAACGTTACACCTACTGTTACGCTCAGCCTGTTTTATGCTAAGAGCAATCAATTGAAGAGCCCTTACTCAAACGATTATAATTAGTATTCGTCCTTTCTCGGCGTGCTGTTATTGTAATTAAAATACGATTCAAATTTTTGATACGCAAATTTCAATTACAGTTGGGAAAAATTATAAATTTCAGTTTGTATTTTTCTTTTAATTCTTTTTTGTGTGATGTACAATAAGCTTTAGTATTAAACAAGTGCGAGTCGGACTCACGCACGAAGGGTTCTATCTAAAAAACTATAAAAAATTCTATAAAAAACGGCAAAAAAATCATGTCTGTTGTATGGGAGCCCCCCTTAAATATTTGTTTTATTTTAATTAATTATTTATTTTTAGATTGAATATATAACTAAATATTCTGTGAATATTTCAAGCGTCTACCTTTTGCCGTTATCAATATCCAGCAAATACGAGCAAAAAAATCACTTTTAGTATTTGTTATTATAGCGGCAACAGAAATACATCATCTGTTAAAATTTCTAACTATCACGGTTCATGAGATACAGCCTGGTGACAGATGGACAGACAGACAGTCGAACGGACAGCGGAGTCTTAGTAATAGGGTCCCGTTTTAACCTTTGGGTACAGAACCCTATAAATACATCTTTGGTGAAATTTTTAATATTAACTTTGATTGGAAAAAGAGGTAAAGTTTGCAAGTTTGTATGTAGAAGGTAATAAATAAAACAGTATTTAGAATAGACTTTCATGGGTGGACATAGACTATTTATTATTACGTTAGAATAAAGGTTGATTTTTTTACTGATAGTTTATTGTCACAGTTTGTGATATCTATGCAGACGAAGACGCGAGCACAGCCAGAATTTAATAAATTGAATTACCAATTTAAAATAAAGAATTGCTTAATAAATAAATAGCGTAGGACATTACGCACAGCGCCACCTGTCCCCAAACTAAGCAAAAGCTTGTTCTAAGTCAGATAACTGATAGAATACTTAAATCTTTTTTTAAACATACATACAGAACACAAATATATTTGTTTACACCATAAAATGTTTGTTCTGGGTGGGAATCGAACCCACGCCCTACAGCTCTTAAAGCAGACATAATAACAATGAGCCAACAGGGATATAGAATAAGGTCGAAATTACAATTTAACAACAAGGTTCATTCTAGAAAATACGTAGTCCCTAGATATTCCAAGTTTAGATATAGGTATTTAATTAACGTGAATAGGTACTAAGCGCGGTCCGTAACCGAAGATTACCAGATCCTTTTATAACTTCTAGGTAATTCAGGTAGCAATTAATTATTTCAAACTATTATCTTTATGACAAACATCCAATTTGTATTAATGTGGCTGACACTCAATTTGTCATGTTCGATTATTTATTTATCTTCATGTTATAATTAACACTGCACACAGGGAAATTGGATATTACGTTTGTTTTACAACTAATTATTTAATTGTCTTACACGTACTCCTGTATATGTTGTTTATTTAGAATCGGAAAGCATTAAGCGCCACGTCTATATCTATATATTTATATTCTAGCTGTGTTACCCGCGACTTCAGCCGCGTGGAATTTATCAAAAAGTTTGTTCAGTTTGCAGTATAAAAAGTAGCATAACCAGATATTCTACCGCCAAGCAGTAGTGTGTGAACTTTACTGTGTTCCGGTTTGAAGGGTGCTGCAGCTAGCGAAATTAGGGCTGTCAAGACTAACCATCGAATGTGTCAAAGTAATAAGTGCCAAAGCAGCGATACCTGGGCTTTGTTTTACTATTTAAAGTTCTGTGTATCGCTGCGTCTATATATATATATATGTAATATTTATGTAGGTACGTATTGTATATGTATATAGGTACTCTGTGTTACTAAATTAGTACCTAAAGGTTATAAGTTTGGATTGTACTAAGCGACAAAGGGGTCATTATTATTGTATTTATTTATTGATTATTTATTTTAACGTAATTCTAAGGACTTGTTCTGTAATAAATAAATACATATAACAATTATTACGAACAACTTTTCAACCGTTTGAAGTATGTGCCAAGCAACGGCACCTATGCTAGGCTAAGCACCGACTTCAAACAGATCAGTAGGTACCTAGCAGGTGTTTATTTTTTCGCTCTTTAGTGCTGATGTTTTTTTCTTGAAGTCGGTTTTACTTTCTTTTTTTTAAAAGTTTGTTTATTTCTTCTAAGTACACCTTATAATCCTAAGTTTGTAATATAGTTTATAGTTTGGTTCTATGGTTGCTCCGAAAAAGCTTGCGGCTGTAAAGCGGTTAGAATTTCGACCAGTTTAAACCACGACAAGCCTGCCAATAATGAAACTGGCCCGAGCAGTGGAGGTCACCTTAATGTAGGGCAGGCTTTATATGGATGGCAAGGAGTCAAATCCGTAACTTGCTACATGTATATTCAAAGCTTTGTTCGGAACAAAAAGCCTCATACTCTCACTAAGAGGTACCTATATCTTCTAAGCAAGAGCTCGTTTATGTAAGTACGTTTGTAGCGATGATAGCTCAGTGGTTAGCGCGGTCGGTTCGCATGCCGAAGGGCGTGGGTTCAAACCCCAACAATGAGCTTGAGCTGCCGGTGAAGAAAAACATCGTGAGGAAACCATAGCGTGGTGGTAGGGTACTTTCTAGTACTCGGCTGGCTAGCTACCACCCTCAAGTTGAAAATCTGCCGCCAAGCATCTAACGGTGTGTTCCGGCAGCCTCACTTGAGAGCCAGTTCTATTCCAGGCTAGGTGTGCTTTATCATCTTCGACCACACCGTCACTTAACATCAGGTGAGTTGTGGTAAAAGACCTAGATTGTCAGCGTTAAAAAAAAAATACCACTGCAGTATCAGATATTCGTCAAGCAGTAGCGCGTACACGCTATTATGTTCCGGTTCGAGGGTAGTGTAACAAAATTACAGGACTAATGAGATTCACCACCTAGTTTTTCACTGTAATGAGCGTTGATGTGGTGATGAATTTTATTCAAAGTTCTGGTTATCATTGCAAGAAATGGGTAGGTGTTATCGTTTACCATCAGAAGAGTGCCTTGTTCGTTTCATTACTTTTTATTATAAAGTAACACAGTCACGTTACACCGGTCCTGGAAGCATATGTTCTGTTTTCAGTTCAATTTAAAAATAATGCTTGGGAACATTCTTCTTGAAGTTAGTTTATAAATCCAATTAGTACTTGTCACTGGTTATTATTGTATGTTATACGAGTATACACATAAAGATGGCAGTCAAACGTAAGTCTATTATTTATAATTTATTTGTTTTATCTAGGGCTAATATAAAAATGTTTTTAATAAGAGTAAAATTGATTTTTTTGATTTTCTTGACGGTAGATATGCTTAGCAAAAGATCGTCTAGGTAGGTACAACCGCAGATATTCAGCCACCAAGCAGTAGTGTGAAAACATTACTATGTTTGAAGGGTACCCTTACCATCAGAAGAGCGCCTCGTTCGTCTCATTACTGTTATATAAAAAAAGACGACATTTTTCGCACTTCGTCCTTTGTTTGTCATCTTCCCTCTCATAAAGCACCCTTTTACCTTTCTTATCGTTCACTAATGCGCTCCCCTCTGTTACATATAGATTTATTTATTCTTACATGCGTTTTTCACTCGCAAAGCGTTCTTTCATTATAAATACATTATTATACATTATAAAATACAGTAATATTTTGACCAGGTACTAAGCGACGGTCGGACAGCGGCGCCATTGATTCGTCTGGGGTACCTCCACGCATTGCGAGGGGGTACCACATACTTCACGCATTTTCACCATCTTTCACAGGAGAAAGATTACCCTCAGGTACTTACTTAGAGATAAGGGCAATGACAAATGGCACAAAGCATATTCATCTTACTTTTTACTATGATAGAGTTCAATATCTCTAAACAGCATCGCTCTTTGTGATAGCACCCGTGTTTTCCATGATAAAAATTAGCCTATCTGTTAATAGTTCAAGGTAGTATTTTTATATGCAGGTTACTTCTTTACCATACCGGCGTGAAGAAGTAACAAACAACCTCGCCATCTCACTGTAGAACCTCGCCATCTCACTGTTTAACCTCGCCATCTCACTGTAGTTATTGCTTTCACCCGCTGCATAGCTTTTGCTTTCGCTTTCAGCACAATCGCTTCAGTACGGTGCCGGTCCTAAGCCCGGAAAAAGAGGGAAGGCACTAGGGGGAATGGGATGAACGGCATTTCAAATTATCTCTTGGTATGCTGGGCATCCCATCCCCCCCCCGCGGCAGCCCGTGGCCGGCGTGTTTGTGATGAGTGAAGTCACCTCTGTGTTTCTTGGGTCGACCAGCTTATCACCGGCATGCGAAATACCGGGGGGAAGTAGCTTGGGCAACTACTTTCACCCATTGCTTAGCGCCCGACTAACTGTTTGTTTGCTCCACAGTATCTTTTTTTAAAATATATAACAATGAGTGACGAGAACAAGACTGACATGTATTTGCCCTGCGACCCGGCTAGCACCCGGCGCTCTCTGGTTCCCGGGCCAGAGGGTGAGAAATGGGCTACCGAAGGCGACGGCGGGGCGGCGTCCCAGGCCCTGCCGACCGCGGATGCGACTGGACCAAAGGAGATAACGGCCGAGCCTCAGCCTGCACCTGGACCAGTGCAGGAATCTACTCATGAAGCGGTCCGGAGGCAAGGGCGGCGGCGCTCAGCGGCGATTGCTCGGGAGGCGGCGGAGCAAGGCGCCGCAGTCACAGGTAACGGGCGGGAACTCGGGCAACTGATTCCCGCCCAAAGCTTATATCGCGGCCTTAGCCGACGAGCGCAATGGAGGCAGCGAAGGGCTCGCGAGACCGAGTTGGTGGACCGGTGCCAACGGCTTCGGCGGGAGGGCACGCTCCATCTGCCCGGCATGGCGGCACTCGCGCCGCCTGTCGTGGCTTGCATGACGCGTGCCGTCCCGTCGATGCCACCGCCAGCCACTGTGGCGACGCCCGGTCCGAGTTCGACTGCGGAAGCATCGGCCGGACAATGGAGTGAACCACAGGGGCGGCAGCTGACACTGGAACCGGTCCCGCAAGTCCTTCCGCTGAACCTTATTACTACACATGTGGCATGCGGCCCGGCGACTCTCGACTCAGGTACCCCCCCGACTGTAACGGACTCGACTCCGCGCCCGTCAAAAGGCAAGGGTAAGGGAAAGGGGAAGAAGGGGAGCTTAGGCACCGAGAGAGCGGTCGCCGGCACCGTCGTGCCTAACACGGACACATCACACTCGGGCGAGGAGGACGCAACAAACCGAGGCGCGAAGCGGCAGCGGAGTTCAGACTTTGTGTCGCCCACGTGCGCGAAGGTCGACAAAAAAGTCTGTCACCGCAATCAATCTGCTGCCGTATCATCACCGTCACCGTCACACGATGTACGTCACCAAGCACCTGCGGGCCCGCTGCTGCCCGGTAGCAGCAGACTCGCAGCTGTAAAACCGCAAAATGGCGCGCGACCACTGTCGTACGCGGAGGCCGTCGGTAATTACCACCGGGTTGTAGTCTTGGACCGCCTCCGCGTGCCGATGGATGAATTTCGTGCCATGTGCATTAGAATGGCCGTGGATAGGGCGTCATATGGCGCTTTCCTGGAGGGCGGCGGACGAGCCGACACTCGTCTGCCGCAATTCATGACACTGCCAAAGCTCTTCCGCGGTGGCGTTAGGTACACACCCCGGGACGACTATGCACTTGCCTGGCTCACAACCACAATAGAACAATTGCCTGCTTTGTGGCAAGGGTCGGGCGGGTGCATGATCGTCCCGGAGAGCAAAGTTCCGCGGCATTACACGGCGGTAATTTACATTCCTGATTTTGGGCGGGGTTTGACCGAGCTTACGAGCCGGCCAGACCTTCTAATAAACTTCTTGGTGGCATTAAACCCAGGGGTAGGCGTGGAGAGGTGGCAGGTTTTCACCCACGAGGTGCGTTCCGTGGGTGAGGCCCGAAATCATCTCCTCGTCGTTGGTATATCGCCAGAAGATGTAGACCTCCTTAGGCAAGTAGACTTCCGCTTGCACTACATATGCGCGAGAGTTTACGTGAAGGTAAGAGGGTACAATACGACCGGAGGGGGCGGGTCGCTGGCGGCGCTCGGGGTCGGGGGTGCGGGAAACACTGCTTCAAGCAGCCAAACCGTACCCACGGCACCTAGTGTCGGCGACGACACGTCCCCTACCGAGATGACGGGATGGACAAGGGAAGAGGAAGAACGGTTGTTGGACGCGGGCGACGAATGCGCAGGAGATCTTGACCTCATGGGGCTCAATATCTTCTCGCCGGCGTCGTCCATGGACACGGACCGAACCGACCAATCCCGTGTCAATCCCGGCACCTAAGTAAGAAGGCAAAAGTAAAAACCTAACTAAAAAAAAAAAAAATGGATTGTCAACAAAAAAATAACAGTCACAAAAACACATACACTTCAACTGCCTCGGCAGCTGGCAGTACACATAAACTAGACGTCAACACTACACTTGACATCATACAGGCTAATATACACCATAGCGTCTCAGGCTCCGCCGTCCTGCGAGAAGCTTTGGAGAAACGACAGAACACAATAGCACTGGTCCAGGAACCTCACTTGATCCGCTGCAAGGTGAGTGGTTTTAATGGTCTTAGAGGCAATATTTTCACCTCGCCCGTGTTAAATAAAACTCGTACTTTTATATACATCCCCCAACCGTTTAAAGCGGTCTTATTAACACATCTATGCACTGATGATCTCACTGTAGTAAAAATAGAGACAGGCCTTCAAGGCAATCTCAGCACGGTAATCCTGGCATCGGCGTATTTGGACATTACAGAAGAAGCGCCACACCCAGCACTTGAAGAGTTAATGCAATTCTGCTATACCAATAAACTAGAATGTGTAGTGGGCTGCGACTCTAATGCCCACTGTACCGTTTGGGGCAGCCCAGACACCAACGAGAGAGGAAGTGACATGTTAGACTTCATCTTAAGGCACAACCTAAACTTGCTAAATAGAGGCTCGGAACCAACTTTTGTTACGTCTTGGGCTAGGACTATCATTGATATCACAGTGGCCACTGATGAAATCTCGAAAGCGATCAACGATTGGCGCGTGGCAACAAACGAGTACTCCGGCTCAGATCATAGATGGGTAAGGTACAGCCTAACTGTCTGTAGATGCGAACCGCGGACCTACAGGAACCCAAAGAAAACTGACAAGTCACTTTTTAGCGAAGCGCTCGAGGTGGCTATGTTAGAGATACCACCAGTGGATCCAACAGTAAAACTATCACCGCAAGAAATAGAAACTACGACCAACAGCATAGTATGCGCTCTAAAACAAAGCTATGAAAAAGCTTGTCCAATAAAAACTGAAAACTATAAATCTATCCCTAAGAAAGATAGATGGTGGAACAAAGAACTAACCAAGCTTAGGAAAAAAGTCAGGCATCATTTTAACAGAGCTATGAATACTAACTCGATGGTGGACTGGCAAGAATATAGACAAATGCGACATAGGTTCAAGGTGGAAGTCAAAAAGAGCCAAAACAGCTCGTGGAAAAAATACAGTAGCTCTATTCAATCTGAGAGTGAGACTGCTCGGCTCAGAAAAGTTATAACCGGCGACAAACAAGTAAAGCTTGGGACTCTCAAGAAGACCGATGGTACCTACACGATCTCGGAGCAGGAACAGTTTGAATTGCTTCTTCAAACACATTTTCCAGACTGCCAATTGGACGACAATGGAGGGTGGGAACCGCACACCCCCCATGAACCAAACGATGAAGACTGGAAGTTTGCAGATAGTATTGTTACGGAAGAAGCTCTTCTGTGGGCCATTAGCACCTTTCAACCGCATAAGGCACCAGGAATTGATGAAATATTTCCAGGCCTTCTCCAATGGGGTCTAAACAAAATAAAAACACACCTTATTGTGATATTTAAATCTAGTCTGGCGTGGAAATTTATTCCAAAGACTTGGAGAGAAGTAAAAGTGGTCTTCCTACCTAAACCAGGAAAGGCTGACTATACAAACCCGAAGTCTTTCAGGCCGATAAGTCTCAGCTCTTTCTTACTGAAAACACTAGAGAGACTCTGCGACAAATATATAAAAGGTGGACCGTTAGCAGCTAACCCAATCCACAAAAACCAACATGCATACCAATCCGGTAAATCAACAGAGACTGCGCTCCATAATGTGGTGTACAAGATTGAATCAGCACTAGAAAGCAAGCAGTCATGTCTGGCTACTTTCATTGATATCGAAGGAGCATTTGATAAAACTACCTTCCTTAGCATAGAAAATGGTCTAAAAACCAAGGGAGTAGACAACAAAATGTGTGCTTGGGTCACAACAATGTTAGCAAACAGAGCGGCCAGCATAGAGACAGCTGGCAAGTCGCGATGCCGAGTCACGAGAGGCTGCCCGCAAGGAGGAGTAATGTCTCCACTACTCTGGGTGGTCGTTGTAGACGAACTCATTGAGCTCCTCAATAAAGAAGGCATCGTCACCGTAGGATACGCCGACGATCTGACAATCATGATCTCTGGACTATTTGAGACAATCTTGTTTGAAAAAATGCAAAAAGCACTTAAGGTCCTTGAGAAATGGTGTGCACGCCACAACCTATCCGTGAATCCGCAAAAAACAGAATTGATTTTGTTCTCACGAAAAACTAAAACAATGAATGTAAATACTCCTTCATTATTTGATACTAAACTAAGACTTAGCAAGGAAGTAAAATATCTAGGCATTTGGCTAGACAGTAAACTATTGTGGAGAAAGCAACTGGATTATATCACCACAAAGGCAACAAATATTTTATGGCAGTGTACCAGAGCAGTAGGAAAGGACTGGGGCCTTAAACCGAAGCTCTGCCACTGGCTATACACTGTGATAGTGCGACCTGTTCTCACCTACGGTTGCGTAGTGTGGTGGACTCGCACTAACCTAGCGACTGTAATCTTGAAACTACAGAAGACACAGAGACTCGCATGTTCTTTAATCAGCGGATGTATGAAAAAAACACCATCAGCTGCCCTAGAAATCATCCTTGGTCTGACTCCACTGCATCTGCACATTCAACAGGAAGCAATGGCTTCAGCACTAAGGATAAAGTCTACGAACCAGTGGAAAAGTACGGGTCCTATTACTAACCACTGTAGAATAATTGACCGGGCGACGAAAATAATCCCCGAAGCAAACGAAGGCACTGATAAAATAGCCAGCACACACCTAGACAGCAAAAAGTATGAACTAATCACGGAGGACAACGTCTTGGAAGGTGTTCATCCAGCGTGGAACGTCTACACAGACGGTGCAAAAAACAAGGCGGGAGCTGGCTGCGGCTATTACTCCCCGGAACTCGGACTTAAACAGGCCACGGCTCTAAACAAGACCACGACAACACTGCAAGCGGAGGCCATGGGCCTACTACTGGCCGCAAGGGCAGTCGTGCCACTCAATGATCTTCTGGTCCCCAGGGATCGGAATGATAAAGATATTCTAATGTTTACCACAGACAGTGCGGCCACTATCTACGCACTTAGAAGACCTGTAACAAGGTCCAGAGTCATTGCAGAGTGTCATACCATACTACAAACACTCTCAAGCAAGTACAGAATCATAATTAGATGGACGAAAAGCCACGGACCATGTTTGGGCAACAATGTGGCCGACTCTCTCGCCAAGGAGGGTGCGGAAAAGCAGGTAAGTGACGACGTTGTGGCTCTATGCAAACCATCAGCGATGGAAGTGCGAGAGCTACTGCGCCGTCACACCGAGAAAGAACAACAAAACTTGTGGGATAAGAAAGACGACTGTAAACATGGTAAGACCGCCTTTCCAATTCTTAACAGGAAGATTACTAACAATCTATTGAAGTTGCAACGACAGGACCTTCGTCTCTTAGTAGGCCTCATAACCGGTCATTGCAACTTGAATAGTCACCTCTTTAAACTAGGAGCCACGGATAGTCCGCTATGCCGTGGCTGCTTGCAAGAAAATGAAACTGTAGAGCATGTGCTTTTCCATTGCAAAGCCACAGAAGCCACTAGAATTACTACTAGGCTGCATGAAGCTGCTTCGCTATCAATCATGTCGCCGCAACACCTCGCTTGTTTCTCGTCATCAACGCCATCAAACTTTCCATCTAACTCACTGGAGCTACTATGCCAGCGCCCTAGAGCCTCGCTCCGATACTTCAAGGAGCTGGGTTGGCTCGGGTAGATGCTGGTAGGGGGAAATGCACAATACACCCCAAGCGGGACGTCAGTGCAGGACTTATCGCCCCCACTTTGAATAAGAATAAGAATAAGAATAACAAACAAACATAAGTACATTTATACAATATACATAAATACACACGAACTTTCGCATCTATAATATTAAAGTAACATTTCTTTATACGAGTATTCTAAAACTGTTTAAAACTTATTATCATGGATTAAGTAGTCGATTTTTTTTCATACGAAAATATCGCTCAACTAGTTTTTCGTATTTCATTTCATTATATTTATTCAGTAATATACAAAACAAACAGATTGTTATAATATTAGATTTAATTTAATTTACATTTTACATATTTCTGTGTAACATTTCAAAATATGTAGGTATGTTTAGTATAATATATTTTCTAACATATTCTCGTTTTATTATCGCTTATTCTTGTCTTAGTAATTTTTTTAAATTGTCGCTAGAGAATTAATTTGGTAGTTATTAAATCATTAAATTAGGTCAAATCATTAATCTACGCAATTAATTTAATTATAAATGTAGAATCATTTCGTCGAATTACCAAGCATAGTTTTGACAAGTCCTACAATTACGTAGATTATAAATTAAATAATAGGTAAATAAGTTCTACAGTAAACAACTATATTTTTAAATTAAAATCTAAAATCAGCTTTAATTGTATTTGATACAGATATATATTTTAGTGCAAGATATCGACGTTTCTGTAAAGGCAAAAATTTTAATGTGTTATTTGAAAAAACTTGTAAAATAAAGATTTTATAATTGTGCTTACGAAACCTAACACGAATGTTAAAAGTATAATAACGAAAGAAGACATGGAGAGTCAATAAACAAGCGAATAATTTTGTGAAGCAAGGTAAGAGGAATGTGTTTGCGACGGATGTAAAGGGGGGATACATAAAAATATTTTAAACGCACATTATATGATGAAATTGTATGGCCATTTCAGTCCTATATATTATATTTTTAGATTTCATTTTTCAATGCATTCTATCCCGTTACTTTTCATATTGTAGAAAGCTGACTACAATTATAATAAAAGTATTACAATAATGAAATATGTAACTGATCCTTAGTTAGAAATTAACGCTAATTGTTTCACTAAGAAAATAGTAGTAGATACTTAAAGTACTCCAAAATTGATTTTATTCTTTTGCATAAACATAAAATATAAATGAATATCGTAGGAAAATCACACAGCGCCATCTGACCCCAAACTAAGTAAAGCTTGTACTACGGAAGTCAGATAGCTGATAGAATACATACTTATAATATATACAGAACACCCAAACACAGAACAACCATTTTTGATTATACCAGAAAATGCTTGTCCTGAGTGGGAATCGAACCCACGCCCTACGTCTCATGAAGCAGACATTACTACCAATGAGCATAAGATTAAACCTTAAATACTATTTCCACGGAAAAACATAATTTCTGTCAACACAAATCATACGGATTTAGTGGTAATTGGCGTTTCGCTCACGAGCGTTCAGTAAATCATTATTAACACTGAGTTAGTGACTAGCTGCGGCAATTAATCAGTCAGGTAATTAATAGGCACCGGCTTGAGAGTAACTGTTACTGTTATGCTTGGTCAGTACTTACCGTTAACCATTATGAGGTGGCATCTCCAGTGGTCATAAGATCTACTTCTTCAGTTTCAGCGTCTCGAAGTTATCGATTTAGTACATCTAAATCGAATTATAAAGGTATAACTATGGGTCAAGCATATTAATTTGCGAGATTAAATTACAGAAAAATGGATGGAATGTAGGACAGCGCTCCTGATGGAAGTAAATGGAAATTATTTACTTGTAATGCTATTGTATATGAACCAATATGATTTTCGCAAATTAATATGCCAGAGCTATTGATGTACCTACCTACACTTTCGTACATACTAACTATATATTTTGTAAAGGGGTATGTTTTTGTAGTAAATTTCATTGCCGCGTTTTATAGGGTTTGGCGGTACTATAATACAAAGTTGAAAAGTTTGCATTGTTCTCACCAATTTTCTCCTCGCCAAGAATTCTTTTCAATATGAATTATTCTTATAGCGGACCAAACCTGTTGTTGTGGTGTTTCACATTTTTTGGCGAAAGCATTTTCTGTGGAAGATGATTTAAAAAATATATATTTTAGGGTCGGTCTTATAGTAAAAGTTGTTCATAATGATGCTACAATGCCCTTGGGACTAACACTGCGCAGATTTTTGTAGCGATGATAACTCAGTGGTTAGCGCGGTCGTTTCGCATGCCGAAGGACATGGGTTCAAATTCCAACAATGAACTTGAGCTGCCGGTGAAGGAAAACATCGTGAGGAAACCATAGCATGGTGGTAGGGTACTTTCTAGTACTCAGCTGGCTAGCTACCACCCTCAAGATGAAAATCTGCTGCCAAGCATCTAACGGTGTGTTCCGGCAGCCTCATTTGAGTGCCAGTACCATTTCAGGCTAGGTGTGCTTTACCATCTTACACCATACCGTTACTTAACATCAGGTGAGCTGTGGTCAAACAACTAGCCTGTCAACAATTTAAAAAAAAGATGCACGGGAAGAATTTTTTAATTTTTTTTTTTTATAAGATTGCCTTATGACATATTAAGTTGTCTCCCATATAGAGACCAGGGTCTGTCCACGGCGAAGACCTTCCATACTACTTGGGTGTACCGTTGTCACTGACACATCATCAGCAGAACTTCACACAACAGGAGCAGCGCGTTTCCAAGCTCTGCATACATTACGTCGCCAACTTTGTTAAATATGGGTAAGTAAAAAAGTATCATATTAGTATTGTCGTGGCACCAATCATCTATAACAAACTATCGAGTGACGTTGTCGTCGCTCCGAACCCGGCTTGTCAAATGTAAACGCCTAAAACGCTAGCTTGTCAATCAGACGTTTTACCCATATAACACAGGAACGTACAACTGTACAATGACATTAATTTATTTATTACTAGCTTAATGCTCGTTAAATGTACGATTGCAATACCGCTTACCAGGTCTATTTCTAAAAAAAAAACATCTAAATCGGTCCAGCAGTTTTCGAGTTTTTGCGAGACTAACGCACGACAATTGATTTTTATAGTTTCTAAAGGCCAACTAAATCAATCCACAGCTTGTTTAATACTTGTAGAGTATGTTTTTATTCAATAAGTAACTAATTCTAATGCAAAACAGTAGAATTTGCTGCCAGAGTGAGTGTTTTTCGATAATTATATACTGATTGCCAAAATCCTGATAGAAACTGAATATGTTTATTCTAGGTAACCGTGGTACAACATCAGACAAGATGACGGACTAACACAAGCCTATCATTAAATAAATAAATAAACTAACTGAATTACATAAAATAATTATCCACGAAGTTTTTAAGAGCTTGTGAATTAGGCTTTAAAAAAATAAACAGGTCCAACTTAATTAGATAAAATAATTATCTACGAAGTTTTTAAGAGGTTGTGAATTATTTCAATCTTTAGTTCATTTAATATGAAGCATATTTATAACATAATTTCACACCCCTTTACTCGTACTTAGAGCAGAAAAGAAAAAGTCAAATAAATCTACATTGATTTAATGGCCTTCCCTTTCAGAAAAAGAGTCGAATAGGTTAACCGTTATAATTTATAACGTAAAGCAATCGCAGCTGAAACCAAATAGCCGTCCATTTGTCCCAACGATTTTAGTCCATTATTTGTGCGGGAAGTTTCTTTGATTTGTATCTTATCTTTGATGCCCATTAATGTAGTAGGTCTTAGTTACGACCTTTGAACCCCGATTGTGCCACCCCATTAAGTAACAGTAAGTTGGTAGATAAAAAAAGATTCAGACGTAATGATTCGTAAGAACTTTTAAAACAGAATAAGTATCTTTTTTTATTTAAAGGAAATGAAGTTCGTGGAACTAGACTTGTCTGGCAGCGCCTTGGTCCGTCCTACTTCCAAATTCAATTTGTTAGGAATTCTTTTTTGTTAACAATAAAGGTTTCTCTGTAATCTGTTTTTGGAACATTTGGAGGAAAATAAGCATCTTAACTGCCTGTAAAAGACCCTATAAAACAAAAGTTCCCCCGTTTTAGTGTCTGCTATCCTCCGTTGATTCGTTTAGTTGTTCATAATAGGTAACTTTTGGAATGGGTCTTCAACAAGTCGCAACCAATTCCTTCGCAATCAATAAAAATATAATGTTTTATGAAACCTAAAAACTCTTTCACGGTCCATTTGACTGATCTTAAAAGGTTCGTCAAATTATTCGACACGACACGGATTTACACGTAAAAATACTTACTTTTTAACCCCCGACGTAAATAAAGGGTTGCTATAAGATAAAACATGAATCTTTGTGTCTGTCCGTCTGTCGTTATAGCTCCCAGACCACTGAACCGATTTTTTTTTCAGTTTTCTATTGTTTGGAATGTCGTCGCGAGTTCTAAGCTATGATACAAAAATCTGTTCAGCCATTTGAAGACTTTTATAAGCTCTTTTCTAGTTTCTGGATGGATGTGAGCATACGTGTAGTTTGTGTAAGACAAGCAAAAATTGTAGTCTTCACTTAAGAGTAGGATTTTCACGCAACATTCTATGTGCTCTTTTTTCTTATATGTGATTTCATTTTATTTCTGTATGTAACTGTAAGAAAAACAAAATATCTTCCACGTCTTATCATTTTCCCACATTCACGCACGTGATTCAACAAACAAAACACTATAATTTTGGAATACAATACAATGCGACATGATTTTTGCTCATTCGCACAAAAACAGTAGATTGAATAGATATTTTGAAACCCTGGAGATTAATAAGTGTTCTGATACCGTGACGTATTGTGCAGGAACCCCAACGATCCGTCAGCCACGCCGCCGCCGAGCCCGATGCTCGGTGACGCGCCGCGGCTCGGCCCCGACCAGACGCCCTACTGGGACACCTACGACACTATCAACCAGCTCTATATGGAAATCAGTGCGTATATTTACATTTATACAGTTTTCCGCATATTCACCCTCTATACAATCACCTCCCCCACTAGCCAGGGGCGCAATAAACGGACGCCGCACACTTCAAGTATCAAGCATTATATGTATGTGTTAAAAGTTTAAGTATGAAATTGCTGTTGCATACTGAAGTTTTTTTTTCATCAATGTATTTAACCTCATTATAAATATATTTATGCTGTCTAATCAGATTATCATTTAATCTATTGCTCTAGAACTTTGGGGACCTGGACTCCAAACTGTGTAAAGGCGTCTTGTACTATTTCCTAAAAAGAAAATATTGTTCTTGCAAATAATACTTAATTGTCGAAATCGTGGAAAAATTGTAGTTGAGGCGGGCGAGGTCCTGTCTGTATGGAGGATAACGGATGGTTTCTCACTGCAGGTCTTGTAAGCCTAGACACAGTTTTAACACTGCTACACAAATGCCATGGTCATCTTTTTTAAAATTTAGATTATTATAGATTTCGTAAGTTGTACTCTAAAATCTAACATCATGCAAGTTGAATTTTATTCAAAGTGGCTAAAATAGCAATTTTAAATTTAAACCCGTATTACATCGATTTGAAATCTAATACTCAATTATGAGCGCAACGTATACATTTAGAAGCCGGACTATTTACAGTTAATTAGGGTAAACTGCCAAAGTGCGCCTGTACAGTACGGTTCATTTAAAGTTTCCGGCGGGTCATAGCGTGTTTGGGGGATTAATTTGGGTCGTTTGTTTCAATTGCGGGGTCGCAGGTAACAAGCCGGAGATGCGCAGCCACTACCGCGGCCACAAGATGTCACTGTGGCTGTCTCTCATCCCGCAGCTGCACCGGCCCGGCTCGGAGTTGCCGGACGCCGCCATGAGGCATCATCACTTTCAGGACGATAATACCAATGCTAACTATTACGAGGGTATGTTTAGCTTTAACCAATTTATTTACTTTAAATTCGAAGTTTATTTAATCGCATAGGAAAAAGTACTGACTAGCTTTTTGTATTAGGTGCAGTTCGGCCACAGTCCATGTCACGAGCCAACATCCCGCACGTGGTGAATGTCGATTCCGGCGCAGGTGATCCGTCTCGTAGCACGACGCCCCCGCGAGTCGTAGCTCCTCGCCCCTCCACAGCTCCCGCTGCTTCTTCTACCGAATGCCCTCCTAATACTACTGCTACACCTTCACACTCGGATGATGCTCTTTTGCGCCGCTTGGCGTCTTCGCACTACCAGTCATATACAGCCGCTTTAACAGTCACGATAGCGGTAGGCTGCTTCCTCCTCCTACTAAACGTGTTGATATTCGCTGGCATTTACCATCAGCGCGGCTCTCGCCCGCGCCGCTCGAAAGATGACCTCGCTGAGGCCGGGAGCTCCTCATCTTCTGATAACTACGACGGAAAACTTGACTATGAAGTTCGAGCCTTCGATGGGAAAGGTTTTGGTTTCGAGTGCAAATCGGCGCACGTGCCTCGCGGCGGCTCCAAATTTGATTTGAGGACTTTATCCGATTGTGGGGAACCAACATTCGGAGAGTACAGCTGTTACGACGAGAAGCATAGAGCAGCTCGGAGCTCGATGCCGGATGTGAGTGTAGGCAGTGCGATAGAGGCGGGCAGCGTGGTGTGTATTGACACGCAAAAACCTGATATTCAGAAAGTAGAAGGAGGCGCGAGCGCGAGTGCTAGTGCTAGTGGCGTTGTGGGGCGCACGAGCACGTTCGAACCACGCACCACCGCCGACAGCTCCACGCAGGTCAAGTTTGGCTCCGAGGCGGAGGGCACGCCCGACTCCAACGGCGAGTCGGAGGCGGGCGGCGCGAGCGGCGCCGGCGCCGGGCCGCGCGTGCCGCCCGCGCCCACCACGCCCGCGCCGCCCGGCATCATGAAGAAGAGAGTCCAGATACAAGAAATATCCGTATGAGGGTTAATGGCAGGCGATGACGCCGAACTAGTTGTCAACAAACGAACTAAATTGTGATTAGTGAAGTTAGTTGTGTAAATAGAGTCTATGTACCGAGTCGTGTAAATATAGAACCCTGAGTGTGTGCAGAGAGTTGAATTGTACCCGACGTGACTCTTGCCTCATGTTGTAGCGTGGCCGCTACCGTGCGACGTCTTCATTTTCCGCTCTATTTGCTTTGAGATTGAAGACGTACGAGCGAAATATTAAGCGGACGATGTGAACTGTGAACGGTGGCTTGTGATCGAAGACCGCTTTACTGTGAGCACAGCGTATGTACATAGTTATAACGTTTAGTCGAAGCGAAACATTCCGAGAGCGCCGTGAAACTTTGTGATACAAATTGTGTTTTTATCTTAAAACTTCTGGCCTACCTTCAAATTAGAAAGTTTAGCATAAGCGATTTTCCGTTTGGAGATTCATGATTATTTTATATCTCCTTTCAGGTGTGTAAACTTGTGAAGGAATTGTAGTTTCTTGTGAATATATTCGTATATGAACTAGTGTGAATATAACAATAAAAATAGTGACAAAAGACTAAAAGAAACCCGAGTTAGTTGTACATAATAATGATATCAAATGAAGTGTTTCAGATACTTAATTTATTGCTTAGGTAAATGATAACTAAGAGAAATATTGTTTAAAATATCGTATGTACGTTGTAATTTTTTGTAAAGTTACTTTTAAGTGAATGGTATTGATTTTGAGTAGTTTTTGATAAGTAAATATTGAGAAATAATTACTAAATGGACGAGTAGCACATTTTTGTTCAGTTACTTTTTAATCAGAGAGCTATCAAAATGGTAATCAGGGTAAAGCGATCATCGGATATACCTGCAGCAAATTAACTTTGTTTCATTTTAAACGAGCTTACGTTTCAAATTTTTTTAACTCCCGTGCTTATATAAGCAGGTACTCTATTTAATTTCTTAAATACTGTTTACCAACCAATTTATAATTATAATTTACCATATTTAAGAATTCATTGTTACATAATTTACAACAATGAACTATTATATCAATATTTTCGATAATGTGTATACTCGTCCATATTTTTATCTTCACAGGAATTGATGATTATTATTGACGAGTGATTAAATACGTCTTATAACTATGCCATCTTCCATATTGTGACAAAATGTTTGTATTACTAGAGTAATATATAATTTACACTTAAAAAAAAAATATTTCAAAAATATGACATTGTTGATGAATCTATTCTCGTTTCTTAGTATTTAATGAAATAGGAATTGATTTGTGATTGTGCTCATAGAGTTAGAAATTTATATCATTAGTTTTAAGTTGAAAATTTTTATTCTTTTCATAATGTTTGTTTGTTCGTTAACTAATGTTTTACATTACAACAGTATTGTAATTTTTTATTATATCTATCGTAATGTTGATTGCTAACCAAAATATCAGTAACTCATTTGAATGAGTTTAATTTGTTATACCTATATAAAAAAAATATATTTATTCGTAAAACCTGATAGGAATTGTTTCAAAAGGTACGTTTTGAGATTAATTTATTTATAGCTTTTAATGTCATTAATCCAGGTCTGGATAATGTTGAATAATTAATTTACAAAAAATTAACTATATTTGAATCATAACCATTGTAGAAAACATTGTTTCATTTTACGCTTACCGTACCTACGTCAGCATTTTGTTACAATTTGGGGTTTAAATGGAGTGCATAATATGGTGTCAAATAAAAAATTTAAAAAATATATTTTGTTTTTAATTCACTCCAAAATGTAAAGAGAAAATGTAACATCGAGATACTGTAATAAAACATTTTCTTTACCTATATAAGTATCTAATTTTATCTTCTTAACACTGGCTACTGTAAAAGCGTTTTAAAGGAGCTTAAAGCCACGCGCTGCTTGCTTCTAAGTAAATTCCCGAGGATTAATAATAAATTGAACTGAGAAATGACGAAAGCGAGAAACGGAGTAGGAAGGAAGCTAATGAGAGTGCTGACTCGAGCGGTATGTCGTGATAATGCATTAGCTCATTCAGTTACTTTGCAACAAAGCCACCGAGCTTGGCTTGTTTCAAATTTCAATGGTCAAATTTTCGCCAGCGTTCGTACACGGGATTGATTAATTCGAGCGTGGACTGAATGAATCAGATCCACAAATTGAATAGGACGTGTGTGATGGAGAGGTCATTTTGTTGAACCATGCCATTATTACATACAAAATTATTGTGCCGGTAGCTTTTATTTGGTTGACTGCAAGAGTCACATTTGACTCTCCATCGGAATCTAATAAATACCTAAAGTAGATTTTTATAGAATGTAAACTAGATTATAGTCGATTTTAATTTAATAGAAATATATACTTAAATTACTTGTGTAAATCTTGTGAGTTTGTGCAGTTAGAAAGCGGGGGATATTATCAGATTAGGTGCGCATGTAAGCTTGTTATGTTGGCAATATTGGAAAAGTTTACCGAAGAATACAGGATTAGAAAAGTTCCAGACAGAGTGCTGAAGCGACGGACGTTCGCTTGGACTAGTTACATATATCCATGTCGTAAATACTTGAATAAAATGGGAAGAGATTGGGTCTAAACTCTACTCGTACAACAACTGAACTGATTACTTAGTCCTGGCACCGTAGCATAAAATATGCATAAGGTACAGTTGTTTAAATTCATAGAAATTCTTATTAATTTTCAACTCGAGGAAACTTGAATTTATTCTTAAAACTTTCGTGCGCTGAAGAGAGAACTTTTTCCTAGTAGGTAGTTATTTCAACTTCAAAATAATTCTTCTCGACACGGCACCTACCACAATCTCCGCTTTATTTCAAGAGCGAGTTCGTTTTGGTTTGTTGTGAAACTTTCTTTTTGAGAAACCGCATTTTGCTTGTGCTGAAATGCTTCAAGTAGCCAACTAAATATCAAATTAATGCTTAGGTAGGTCTCTTTTTGCCCGCCTACACCGCTGTGGCAACAACAACCGCTCGTTTGTCCTATTGTATTTGCATAATTGCTAGCGTTAGAGTGTAAACATTGAGTCGAGTTTTAATTACTGTTTGCTTTTAATACAAATATGAAATACAGAACTCATCGAAGTCTGAAAAAACTCATTTAGTTAATGTAATGCCACGCACAGGCGAAATGGTTACGTGTATATGGGGAGTACACAAGAGCGACGTTATCGAATTTTTAATTTCACATCCAACTGCTATGCAAATACGGCAACTTCCATAAACAAGCAGTGCGCCAGCAGTGATAAACATTTAAACACACCAAGTTACGGCAAAATAATTGCGTTTCCATTCGGATATGTGAGGGTCCAGCTTGTAACGAATGGGGCGAGCGAATCAAGCGGACCGCGAAACCTTCAAATTGAATTTTAAGCATCCAATTTGTTTGCACGATGGCAGCATCCGGCGTCGAGGCGAGGTAGCAGCATCGACGTGGTCGTCACCGCCTCGCCGCCGCGCCGCCACCGCGCTCCGTGCCCCGCGGTCTCCACACTTGTAAACCAATTTTTACCAGTACGCGCTCCCAACTCCGACCGGATTACGATGAATTATTTATTTATGCAACTGTGGTCTGACATAACAGTAGGCAAATATTTTTACCTGGATTTAACTAAACTGTTCTTAATGTCTACGAGAATTATTTTAAAATACCTTGCAATGAAATCCGTGTTAATAAAATAAGTTTTATTTTTTAAACGTGTAATACGGTACATTGAATAGAATCGTCAACATTTTTATTAAATGATTGACAGGCTTGGTGTTTGACCACAGCTCACGTGATGTTCACGTGTAGCCGAAGATGGTGAAAACATCTGGCTTGGAATGAAATTGGCTCTCAAGTGTGGCTGCTAGAACGTACCGTTAAATGTGTTAGCAACACATTTTTTTTAATGATTTTCAGGCGAGGTGTTTGTCCACAGCTCACCTGATGTTAAGTGACGGTGTGGTCGAAGATGCTAAAGCACACCTAGCCTGGAACGGTACTGGCTTTCAAGTGAGTCTGCCAGAACACACCGTTAGATGCTTGGCGGCTTTTCAATTTGATGTATGATGGGTAACTAGCCAGCCGAATACTAGAAAGTACCCTACCACCATGCTATTGTTTTCTCACGATGTTTTCCTTCACCGGCAGCTCAAACTCATTGTTGGGATTTGAACCCACGCCCTTCGGCATGCGAACCAACCACGCTAACCACTGAGCTATCATTGCTCATTTCTCATTAATAACATTAATGAGAAATCCAATGAGAATAATGAAAAATTCCGGAATAACATCTCTAAAGGGATTAACTGTTTAGGTTCATTGCCAGTTAGAGTATTCGTGAGAAGGTTCTGGTATTTTATATATCTCGCAAAACTATTTCACGCTTCCTTGGAATCTCGCTCCGATATCGCGTATTTCCGACTCCACTACTCAGTTAGCTGCAAACATGATTACACGAACATGGATTGGGATCTTAACGCTACGCACATACAAATATTTGCTTACGTGAAAATTGTTACATCTGATCTTTTGCTTGTTTTTTCCTTTAAGGTTGGAAATATGTTTTTCCTAAATCGGCTTATGGATTTATGCGAACGCATGGGTTTTCATTCGTGAAATCCGTACGAAGAAAGACAGGCGCGTGCATTCAAGTAGAACGCTTTGCTAATTAGTTTGATTCCATGTTAAAAAACAGTGCTATAAGTATATGCCCATAAAGAGCAATTCTGGGGTGCGAATGAGCCCGCGTATAAGTGAGGAGGGCGAGACGGGCAGGAGCGCGGCTTGCGCTCCTGTTACATAATTTACGGCTTCTCAAATACTCACTTTTATTTCACAGCTTACGCGAAACGCTTTTGATGTATTCAGGAATTTCTCTCTAAAATGATTTACAGGGCAAAACACATTCACATCGTTAAACATTGTGCGGCTCCGATAATTCTTCGCATTCTTTGTACACAGTCCATTTTCCGCGCATTAAACATTTCCAAGTATTTATAGAAATGGCAACGCTTATCATAAATAGTTGACGTTTATAGTACAAGTGGCTTACTCTCACGCCACCAGTAGCGACAATAGATTTTTTTATTTTGACGTGAATTCGTCGTTTTTCTTTTCTTCTTTTTTAAGTCTTTCAATTTGCTTTCATATTGGGAGATACATCTATCTATCTTACTATCTAATCTTATACCTTTAAACGAGCAATTCTTGTACATATGTATATATATAATCTGAATCTCGGAAATGGCTACAAAGATTTTCATGAAATTTAGTATGCAGGGTGTTTCGGGGGCGATAAATTGATCTAGCTAGGTGTAATTTTTAGAAAACGTCGTTTTACCCGTGCTCTCAGCCGAGCAGAGCTCGGTCATCCAGGTACTATATATTAATAGTATAAAACAAATTCACTTCCCGTGTAATATTACAATACAATAGTAAAGAAAATCTGGCACCCGTTCGAATTTGGGGTGGGTCGCTAGTTGGGAGATAATTTAGATGAGAACAAAATCGGAAATACGATGTAGTGTTGCAGCTATATATCAAAAATCAAAATCAAAATCAAAAGTCATTTATTCAGTTTAGGCCCTGGTAAGGCACTTATGAACGTTAAGTTACATGTTTGAATCTACCACCGGCTCGTAATTACACTTCAACTGAGAAGACTCCGGCAAGAAACTCAGCAAGGCATTTTTTTTGTGGATCTTTCTTTTCATATTAGGTTACAATTTACAGTAATAAATATTAATACATACATTATGCTTACTACAATTGTCACTTAGCCAGGGGGATGCAAGTGCAGAGAGAAGCTACAACAACCATATATTCCTGTCTTCCACGTAATGAGCCACCTTATAGTAGGCTTTGTCAATTAACCTCTGCTTTATAAAATCTTTGAATTTATTATAGGACATTTTAGTTACTTCAAGTGGGATTTTATTATAGAATCTAACGCAATTCCCGAGAAAAGACTTATTAGCTTTAGATAACCTGAATCTAGGTGTCACAATTTTATCTTTATTTCTTGTATTTAAGTTATGGCGACTACTATTAATTTCAAATGAATTTAAATTTTTCCAGACAAACATAATGTTTTCATAAATGTACTATGACGGTAACGTTAATATCTTAAAATCTTTAAATCGATTTCGTAGTGATTCGCGAGGACCCAAACAATAGATTGCGCGAATTGCACTTTTTTGCAGAATAAAAATAGTTTCAAAGTCTGCAGCTGAGCCCCACAGCAGTAGACTGTAGGACATTAAACTATGGAAATAAGCAAAGTAAACCAACCTGGCTGTAGCCACATCTGTTATTTGTCTAATTTTTCTAATCGCGAAGGCAGCGGAACTCAATTTACTAGCTAACTTTTCTATATGAGGACCCCATTGTATTTTACTATCTAATGTTACGCCGAGAAAGACTGTTTTATCCACTAGATCAAGTCTTTTACCATCGACTAAGATATGAGTGTCTCTCTTAGCAACATTGGGGAGATAAAACCTTATACATTTTGTTTTACATGAATTAAGCATAAGATTATTGGCGGCAAACCATTTTGATACAGCTGATAAGGTGTTATTGAGCTGTGTAAAGTCTGTATCTTTTCTATTGACTTTAAAAATTAACGAGGTGTCATCAGCAAATAAAACTATATCGGACAATTAATTTACCATATAGGGCAAATTATTAATATATGCCAAGAACAAGAAAGGGCCTAAGATTGATCCTTGAGGTACGCCCCTTTTTACTAAGGACCCTAGGGACGTAATACCGCTAATACCTACTTTTTGTTGGCGACTCGATAGATAAGATGATATAAGATCAAGTGCCACTCCACGAACTTCATAGTGTTGAAGTTTTAGAACTAGGGTGTGATGATCCACGCAATCGAACGCCTTGGAGAGATCACAAAATACGCCAACCGCATCCTGTGAATTCTCCCAGGCCTCAAAAATATGCTTTAAAAGTTTAGCACCAGCGTCTGACGTTGACCGGCCTTTCGTAAATCCAAACTGGTGATCATGTAAAATCTGATTATTGACAAAATGAGTTAATAATTGATTTAGTATAATTTTCTCAAAGATTTTGCTTAACGCCGGAAGAACAGAGATAGGTCTATAATCGGAAGGATTATTTTTGCACCCAGATTTAAATATTGGAACGATTTTACTATGTTTCATCAAATCGGGGAAGGAACCATTAATAATACATTGATTAAAAATATCTGCTAAAATAGGTGCAATACTAGTTATAATTGAATGTATAACTTTAACTGATAAGCCCACAGGTCTTCTGTATTTTTTATATTCAGGGACTTGAAGGCTCTTAAAATATCACTAGTATCAATAAACTTAAATAAAAAATTTGGAATATATTTTGGGAAATTATCTTTAAGGAGACACTCCGCTTTCTTAGGAGAAGATGCAAGATACTTAGTAGCTTCAGAAGGTATGGTTGAAAAAAACGATTCAAAAGAATATCTATTATCTACATCCAAAATTTCACTTACGCCATTCGATAGCTAAAAGATAAAAAAAACTTGTTGAACAATGACTTTAAACAGGGAAATCCGACTTTCTAGTGTACACCATGTCCATGACACAACCACACCACGTTTATTTCGTTGTAACATATAGGATTAAGCTTTTTTGGTATGAACAGTAAAGAATTTATCAATCTAACATCTAGATAATAACTACATTAACGTAGACTATTGAAAAATTGCGTACTCCTTCCTATGTAGTCTATATTTTTATATTTATATATGATCTAAATTATTTTTAATATATATCACAATTAACTAAAATGAAAACTAAGATTATTAAAATGAAAACCGTTAGCGCTGACAATCCAAATTGTGTTAATTTTAAATGCAACGCAGCAAATATTTGCCTTTCTGGGTCTAAGGTGGATTGATAATAATGATTCTAATGTTTTTTCGTAGGATCTTAGGTGGCCAATTTGTTCTGATATTCTCACAGCTTTCACATAGTTCTAAGTAAACACATTTTCTGATTGAATTCTGCATGAAATAAAAATATAGTGCTTGATAAACGAATTTTTAAGTAAACCGTTATATTAGAATTACATTTAAATTTGTTTTTTTTTTTCATTATTTTTACAGTTTGATAATGCCAATATTTAACAGACTTCTTCAGTTTTCCAATTCCGAAAATTCCTTTAGACTACTTCAATATATTATTCGATGGAAGGCAACCAATAAAATCTAACTTACAATGGAATGAAGAGAAGGTTAACTTCCCTTGGGTCGTTTTTCTACCATCCCTTGAGAGCTTATCCAACATTTCCTGAAGTTGTAAGGGCAAGCCTGTTTGTACATAAAAGTATCATTATCAATGGTTATTTAACTACGTTGAAGTTATACAAGAATTGAGTAGGATATAAACCCTGAAACTAAAAAATAATTTGGTATGGTTAACAATATTAAGAGACAACTATATCCAGGGTTACGAGTATATACAGTATGAGTAAGCGAAAGGAGGTCATTGTGTTCATCCATTTGAACAACTTTTACAATGAGATCAATCTTGATATACCGAATAAAAGCTGTGCCATAGAATTCTATCGAACATCTTTTTTCTGTCGGTAAATCAAAGTTGGTCTCCTTGTAAAAGTTGCTTAAATTAATTTAGTTAACAGTCATATTAAATTGCCCGTTAAATTAAGACCACTTTTTTCTTGACTTGACCAGAATAATTGTAAATTAATAAACAAAATACTTGTTAAACTAGATACACAATACAGTTTGAACAAAATAAAAATAAGAATTGCTAGAAATGGTTTTCAATATTATGTTATGGACAGACGATCTTGAAATAATATTGAATTGTGTCAAAACCATCATTAATCAAGATACTGTTCTCGAGTCTTCCGTAAACGGATTTTGAAGGTTATACTTAACTATAATGTATATTTATGGTAAGCATGACTTACGGGATTGGCTCCAAACAACGGAACTCCTCAACGGTCAACAACATTGTCGCAACATTTTGTGTAAAAGTTGTTGTTTCTTAAAATGTTTTTTTTTTTTTTTTTTTTATCAATTCGATTATTTTTGACTCTTGATGATTTTATTTTTATTTATTTTGACTCGATTATATTTATTTATATAATTATAACTAGAATAGGTTATTAAACTCCTTAGAGTAAAATATTATAGGGGCGCTATCGTCGACAAGTTTCGCCGACAGCGATTCTAATCATTTAAGTGGAGGACAGCAGTTTGCCTTCGCTCGCCGATTCAAATATTCGCCTTAAAGAGTCAATAACATTAATACTGTATTGGATTATTTAACTGTTGCTAGTTAAATAATATTATTTGAATAAAATGTTTAAATTAATATTCCGAGTTAGGTTACAGTTACCCCGAACACGGCAAGATAGTAATTATCTTTTACATCCGCAATGAATCCTATTAATCCATGATTGTCTAAATCATTCCAAGCGATAAGTACGCCGGTTGTTATACTATTGTTAAATTGTTTTATTGAAGGACTTATTTTGGTTTGTACAATAAAAAACCTATATAACTCCCTTCATACGTAGTTGTTATTTTGAACCCCCGACGCAAAAAAGGGGTGTTATAAGTTTGACGTCGAAGTCTGTCTGTCTTTCTGTGTGTGTGTCTGTGGCATCGTAGCTCTCAAACGGATGGACCGATTTCGATGCGGTTTTTTTCATTTGACAGCCTTTTTCCTTGCGGTGGTTCTCAGCTCTGATTGTAACCAATGCGTACCAATTGCGTACTCAATGTTCCGAATCAGCCCTGTTCTAATAAACTGTCCCACTGCTGGGCGTGGGCCTTTTCTCACTGTGAGAAGTTCAAGTTGACAGATTTCACACATCTTCGACAACTTATTGTTTTTAGGATCTCTCTGGCTCTCTTCTCTCTTTCCTTCAACGTTTGAAGTAATTGGCCATATGCACATAACTTAGAAAAGACAGAAAGAGGTGCGCGCCGTGATATTCGAACCCAGGATGTCCAAATTGGAAGTTAGACGGCCTCCCACTTAAGCTGCCGAAATTACAACTTTATGTGGAATAGTATAGTATTGTAAAGTATAGTAATAGTTACAGCTCATTATAACAATTATTAAAGTGAAAAAGGATTTATTTACCATGTAATATTCTATCTTAAAACTCGTCTTTACGCATTTTTTTTATAGGTATCAATTTCACTTGTCAATTGTGTAATAAAATCCCAACTGGTGTCTCCTATCGCATTTGATTTGAGCTTACTTCTAACGAAATTGTTCCCTTCCATTTTATAGCTTTTAACGGTATAGAACGTATAAGTATCGGTTTATGTGGCTTTAAAAGTATTATGAGTTTCACTGTTTAGTGGCGTTAAGCGAATTTCTGATCGAAGTAAAATTTAATCTTGCCACCTCTCTAATTTTACAAATAAATAAAATCAGTGCATATCGTCTTGTTAACCCAAATTCTTGGGTTTCGTAGTTATGTCCACTATCAGCGATCGTTTGTTCATACAAAGCGCAAGTGCGGTCATGTAAGGAGTACTGTTCTCAACTGAGGAATGCCTCTGCCTTATCACAGTTCTTAAGGCATTGGAGTCAATCGAGAGGCATATTAAGAGGTTAACAAGCAAACACAAGGAAAGTCAAGTCTTGGTCAAGTTTTGGCTGCAAAGCCTTAAGCATCGACGTCAAACATCAATGTTTCCACACTACAATATGAGT
This sequence comes from Biston stratarius, assembly GCA_950106695.1. Taxonomy (NCBI): domain Eukaryota; kingdom Metazoa; phylum Arthropoda; class Insecta; order Lepidoptera; family Geometridae; genus Biston; species Biston stratarius. The sequence goes on along the minus strand of OX467115.1, from coordinate 18,719,107 downwards.
GTCTTCAAACTAGTTTCTTCTGTAAACGTACTCCATCTCAAACCACACAGGCATGTTGTGATCAAACACAATTCTATAAAGAATTTCTGACTATTATAATCAAAGGAGATTCTAGAAGTATCTAGGGATATAGAGACATAGACACGTACATACATATCTATATAGCGACCTATGTATGTATATATCTATTTAGGAACCTGGCCAAACAATAAGGGGAAGTTTCAGGTAACCAGAATGCTGGCATCTGTTTTGTTCAAAGCAGAAGCAATGGCAATGCTTCATTCTGGCCACATTTCCTTCCTCTGATGGACATTTAAATAAGGTTATTTTTATAAATTTGTAAATAGTGTAAGTAGTATTAATTTAAGATATTTTTTAAGATGTTATTAGTTTTTGTCATATGAAATGGATTATCTGGAGTTCTAGAAGTTAATTATATTTATTCATATGTATGTTTCTAGTCTAGAGTATATAAATTACTTAAAGAAAATTTTGGTGTAATAGAAAAATAATGTTTGCATGACTGTCAAACGGTTTCACCTACCCACACAGACTGTTTATTTTTTTGGGATAAATAGTGCCTCAGTCACTTTCGGACCCATAGTCTATGTATATCCATGCCAAAATTCACGACGATCCGTTGGTCGGTTGCTGTTTGTAAAAAGACTTGTAAAAAAACTCACATTGACATTTATAGTATTAGTAGGTCCTATAGTACCTATAGTAAGTAACGATAAGGAAAGAAGGATATAAGGATTAGTAAAGATAATGATAAGGACGTAAGGATACTATTAAAGCGGTAGTGAGTTCTTTTGGAGCGAAATTCGCCATTACAATTTGGAAACGTAATATTAACGTACTCGTAAAGACATTTTGTGTGAATTTGCTATCAAGTGACTGAAGTTCGTAAACTTTTATGAAGGTTCTAAATAAACGACGTCGCCTTAAGTTCCTTTTTAGAATCTATTAGAAAAGAAAGTTATAATATCCGATCCCGAGCATCTTCGTCGTTTACTATCACTTAACTCATTTTTATATTCGCCATTTTGGCTTGCTGTCCCAGATTCAATATGAATACTGAGCGAAGCTCACATGCACGATACATGGCCTACTTTTAAGGAGATCCGAGTGGCTGTGTCATTTACCTACTTGTATGTTATTCTCACACATACTTCCTACAAAGGCTGCTATTAAAGTTTGTTAAATAAATGAATAACGCCCCGTGTTGGATATACTAACGAACAAAAAGACTTACTACCATAGTTAATTTTAGAATTCATTATTCAACTATATCCGTGACAGTGCTGGGTCATTATTTTCATAAGGCAAATGTGAAACCACCGTGCAATCTCAGTCATAAATTTTAAATTAGAATAAAAGTTCACAATTTAGTAATTTTTAATGTAAGTGAGCGGTATAAATACCTATATTTTTTGAAGTTTTATATATATATGATTTAGAAAAATCGAGCAGGTAAGAAGCTATTTTTAAAATAAGCACACGTTTGCAAGAACCTTTATCGTCTACCTGAAAATATAGGCAGAAAGGTGCGGACGGAATTCTCATGAGGCCATTGTTTTATGCAGACATTGGCACCTATAAATTCTTATAATCCCACTTGTATGTAAAACTGAGGGCCAATGACTACCACCCGCACCGGCGAGGGCGAAGGAAATGATCGTCGATCCTTCGTAAATCTTTCCTTACCGGTAGTTTATTGAATAGTAAGTATTGGAAGTGCGGCTGTGGGGTCGGCGCGGGCCGAGGTAGGTACTCACAGACAACCGCAAGCGGCGCAATAAGGCGCGTGAAGCGTCCGGGCCTCGTCTTAATTGTCAATAACCGTGAGTCCCAGCGCACCCGAGCCAGCTCCCGACGAATAATTAACGAACTTCCGCGATTTTCGAGTTTGTAAATTGCCTCATGGTCTCGTCGGCCCGCGTCGGTTTGCTGATATAAATTATGTGCGCAGAAAATTAATCTTAGTGATTTAAGAACACTCTCGCTTTGTGGGTTTCCCGTTTAATCGTATTCTTACGGAAGTTTCCTGATGTTTGATGTGATTCAAAGTTTGACGTGCGCGTTGCCGCGAGCCAGATTACTCATACCTTCTGAAATTACGTACCTGTTTAAAATTACAAAGTAGGGCTTGTTTGAGACATTATTAACATACTCTACAAACGGGGCCTTATCTTTGTAAAGACATCGCGGTGAGCATTTATTTGAATGTTTGCCTGAAACTCAACATTTATTTCTCGTCGCAAACTACGATCGATGTGACGCTTGAGAGGATTTAATAAACGGCAGTCCTACCTCGAAAGAGTATATCGTGTTTAATTACGGCGACACTCGCTCGAGACGTAGCTTTAAGAAGTGTTCTCTTCGGTAGAGAGAATTGCGGGTTCTGTTGCGAGTGCGAGCATAAACACAGAATTTACAAACCCACGCGTTTCATTAAAATGTAAACAAGGTTCCATATAATTCGTGGTGCGTAAATACATCAGCGGGATCACGGAGGCGGATGGAAGCAGCCTGTAGGATGTTTATGGTCAACATTAACCACAAAATCATTGGCCATGGGAGGAACCTATCCAGACTGAGTCAATGTAACTGACATTTGAATTTTCCGGATGCGGAATCCTTACGGTAATTAGGATTTTGGGAATAATGTTTGAACAGGTGTAAAAAGATTTGAAGTGAATATTATTTAAAACACGCTAATATGGTACGTCAATAATTATGAGATAATTAGCGGCCTCCCCAGATAGGGACAGAGCACTTTAGAATAAAAAAATATTGATCTGATGGCCAAACTATACAAGATTACCCGCTATGCTAATCTGAAGCATGGTGGTAAGGTATTTTCTAGTGCTCGGCTGGCTAGTTAAAGTGGGCTCGAGTAGAAAACCTGCCGCCAAGCACCTAACGGTGTGTTCCAGCAGTCTCACTTTAAAGCCAGTTCCATTCCAGGCTAGGCGTGCTTTACCATCTTCGACCACACCGTCACTTAACATTAAGTGACCTGAGGTCAAACACGTAGTTTGTTAAACATAAAAATTAAAAAGATTGCCTGTAAATTTCATCAAAATTTGTCCCGCCGTTCTGGAGTCCATTAGGAACATACATAGTGCACACATAATTATTTACAAATGAATATAAGTATGTATAGATTTGTTTTAGCACGTAGATAAATAATATTTATGCGTAGGTTAGTTGAAATGCTCCGAGTAATCTTTAACACTTTATTACTTCCAATGGAATATAATAATGATTTAATAATAATAATAATTTTTTTGGTTACATTATACGTATATATATGTGTATTAGTTTCTAACAGTAACATATTGTGAAAAAACCGGCTATGCTTTTGATCCCAAAGAACGGTCCTTGCCCCAGTAGTTTGAGGTAGAGATAAGAGCCCAAGATGATTTTGATACGGGAAATGGGTCATAAAATCCATCCATTACTTTCTACGCGGTCCGCATTGATAAAAAAGAAAAAAAAAATGCTGTTGTTCCTTGAACGTTGACCTACGCCATTTCGGACTTCGATGCCAAACCTTTATCATTCTGTTTGGCACGTAGCGTGTAGTTTTAGAATTTATAAGATACTGAAATACATCGCACACTAAACTTCTCACTCTAGAAGTACTTTTTAAAATTAAGTAAAAAATACTTTTAGGGAAACACATTACTTTCAGTGTACCTTGCAATACGGACAAACATACAGACAGACGCCGGTACAGCCGTGATAACTCCTATGGTATAATATCCTGAAAAATAATTATGTTTAGAGTGCTTATAGGTGATTATAATAAAAGTACACTGAGAAAAGTAGTTTATAGCCGGTCGGCGGGTTAACACTTTTTTTTATGGCCGACAGGCTAGGTGTTTGACCACAACTAACATGATGTTAAGTGACGGTGTGGTCGAAGATGGTAAAGCACACCTAGCCTGGAATAGAACTGGTTCTCAAGTGAGGCTGCCGGAACACACCGTTAGATGCTTGGCGGCAATTTCAACTTGAGGGTGGTAGCTAGCCAGCCGAGTACTAGAAAGTACTCTACCACCACAATATGGTTTCCTCACGATGTTTTCCTTCACCGGCAGCTTAAGCTCATTGTTGGGGTTTGAATCCACGCCCTTCGGCATGCGAACCGACCGCGCTAACCACTGAGCTATCATCGCTACAAACTACTACTACTAGCTACTACTAGCCTTCTCTTGCGTTAACGGTTAGGGTTGTCACTTTTATTTTTAGGTAAATAATATTTGCGTATTATAAACCGTTTTTAATATAAAACTGCGCTAAATAAAATGGTTGGTAAAGTGTAAATAATAAAGTGATCGGTGAGAGCAGGCAAATACGAGCAGGCGTGCAGCGTACTGGCCCGGTACGCACGCACACATTCAAACCAGCAAATTTCTAAAGAGACGACTGTGTTATAATTTTATCCACGACAAATTATTTACTTTCGTACGCTACTATTATACTAGAGCTAGTCGATTGTGGCAACATGATATTTACATAATAAACACATCTTTAGGTAACTGAAGTCTATCTATATTTAGAATATCTAGTTAGAAAACGTATCTTGTTTTTTGTAATAAAAACAAATGAAAAGAGAAACCGGTTTAAAGTAAATTTTAGATTACGTGCGCATCCGTGCAACCAGTATTTACTGTACAGTTTTGTTGTTCATTACTTCCGAGCACTTGTTGTGGGAAGTGCTTCCTCCGAAGTAAAAGCTAAAGCTACAAATTGGAGCTTTTAAAAAGGGCGTCTCGACAAGATCGATTATGTTTATCATCGGAACATTAGTTGCGAACAAAACAAACAACGTGTCAAAATCGTAAAAAAAATTATGTATTAAAAAAAATGGTTTACTTACCATCAGGTAGACAGCACATATTCGTACGGACAAATATGTGCTCGGCTTGTTTTCACAAATAAAATATTTTATATTACTAGCTGCGCCCTGCGGTGTTATCCGCTACATTTTATCGAGATAAAAATTAGCTAAGCACCTAGCGGTATGAAATATACTTTACAACCTAATATAATACCTATCATTAAAAAAAAAACATAAAAATCAGTCGAGACGTTTTGGAGGAGTACGACCACAAACAGGAGATTTTTTTATTATATATATTATCTATTATATTTATTATAGGGCGAGTTATTAAAGCAAAGCACAATAAATCAGCGTCATCTATCACCAAAGTAAACAAAGTTTGTACAATAAGAACGAAACAACAGAATAATAATAATTATTTATTTGACACATCAAGAAAAATAATTCAAGAGTTATATATTAAGTGTATTTCCGCTCAAAACTCGATTTAGTTACAGCATTGACGAGGATGTAATTTAATCTGAATATATATTTTTTTAATCTAAACTGAAGACAATTTTAAATATTTATTCGAAATATTCCTTAATATCTAAAAGTAATATCAGACATATACTTAAAATATAAATAACTTAAAAATATCTAATCAAAATAACAAGTATGTATATCCACAATTTGAACGTTTTTAAAGTTAGAGTGAATAGATTTCTCGTAGATCAGCGTGCTCCATCCTCGGCCACATCCCCCATCAGGCAAGTTGGTGGCCTAACGTAGATCTATTTATTATATAGAATATACGTATATATCCTCTTCTCGCAGCAGTAACCCGTTGCCGCGTTACTTACTTATACATTAAACTTTAACAGTTTCTCTTTTGTAAATAAATAAACTTATAATACATATAATAAACATCAATGTTCGTCTTGTAAATGTTTGTCCTGGCTGGGAATCGACCCACCTTCAGCTCATGAATTAGTACTGAGGTAACTGGACAGTTAATTGCTCAGATCTATAAGTCTGAGGTATATAATATAATTATAATGTGAATAAGGCGCGAATGCCGAAACACGGTAAAAACTCCCACGAGGCATCTTTTCTATGAAATGGTTAGAAGCCTTTCTAAGAATAATTTTTACCTGTCCATAATTGATCAGATAAAAGGCTTTTAGATAAATCCTATTAGTTTAATGTTTGTAAGAGCGTAACATCCATAATCGAACGCATTTTATAAAATAAATTTTATGATTTACTTTTCGAAGATTCAATTGTATTAGTAATAATATTAGAACTAATCAATCTATCTATCTAATCTTATTAGATTAGATAGATAGATTGATTAGTCCTTTAAACGAGCAATTCTTGTATATATAATATGAATCTCGGAAACGGCTCCAACGATTTTCATGAAATTTAGTATGAAGGGGGTTTCAGGGACGATAAATCGATCTAGCTAGGTTTCATTTTTAGAAAACATCGTTTTATCCGTGTTTTCAGGCAATAGAAAACCGAGCAAAGCTCGGTCATCCAGGTACTTATTGATTATGCTACGAAACAAAAAATAGAAAGGCATTCATAATCATAAGCTCTTCTTCACATTGTTCACAAGTACAGTTCTTAAGTGAATAAATAGCGTTCGAGTCGCACCAAGTGAGCTATTGTTTGCTGTTTGACAAGTTTGCTTTTCTCTTTGTTGTCTAATAAACTTTTGCACCATTCGCCATACAACACAATACACTGAATAAGTTCGGCACATATCGCTTGGAAGGTAAGACCACATTACGATACACAAGACAAAGGTTTTCTGCGATATTACATAATTGTTATTTTACGTACAAATTCCGTATCAGGTTTCCTAACTGGATTTTTTTCCTTTTACTGGTGCTAGATTTCCTTAGCAGAGAGTCGTCTAGGTAGGTACCACCGCAATACTAGATATTCAGCCGTTGTGTAAAAACATTACTGTGTTCTGGTTTGAAGGGTACTGCAGCTAGCGAAACTACAGGGCTGTTGTGACTAACCATCGAAAGTTTCAAAGTAATGAGCACCAAAGCAGCGATGCCCCGGACTTTGTTTTGCTACTCAAAGTTCTGTGTATCGCTGCAATGGTCATGGATATGCGCTATATCTTACTATCAGGAGAGTGTATCGCTCGTCTCAATACTTTTACATTAAAAAAAATTGTTAGTGAAATGCAAGACGGAAAGAAAAAAGAAAAAAGATTAAATTGACATTATTTCCAAGTGTAATTAAAAAATTTAAAACGCCCTGACACTAGAAATAGAATATCAAATTTCGACTCGAACAGACCTGTGCAGGATGCTCACATTCATCAACAACTTTAAAATAGATGATAATCTTCAAACAGCTAAACAGATATTCTTGAATCGTAGCTAAAATACTCTACGATCAAATCACCACTTTAAAACTAAATCAAAACGGTACAGCTGTTTGGGAGCTACGATGTTACAGAAAACACACACAGATATACACGCTTATAACAGCATTCTTTTTATATCGAGGTTAAAAGAAAAATCAAATATATAACTCTTAAACAGATTGGGCCCATGAAGTGCTTGATTTATGTATTCTATCAGTTACCCGACTTCCATAGTACAAGCTTTGCTTTGTTTGAGGTCAGATGACGCTGTGTGTAATGTAAAAAAAATAATTAACCATTAGGATTATCGGTGACATGATATCAAAAGTTTTAAACACAGATTGTATGTTTTATCAAGGACTATCTAGCTCGTCTTTGTGGAATTATACCCTAATGGAAGTGAACTACTCTGATTTATAGTCACTGCAATTTGGACAAAGTGCGGGAGTTTGTTTCTAACTTAATAATGTAACTAAAGCAGAACGTAACAGCAGATAACGAATGTTCTAGTTAATTACTCGTGAATGAGTATTTACATGCTTTGTACAATAATAAATTATGAAGCAGGTTGTTTGTGCGTGATAGTACGTAAGCAATTCAAATATATATGAAAACCTGGACAGCGCCTCTGTTGCGCAAAATGAAAACTGTTCTTTTTTCGTTCCTTGCCTACCGTATAAAACGTAATTTTCCAAAATTTCTATATTAGACTCTCTAATAACACAATTTAAATAAGTGGAATTTGAAATTAGAATACACAAAATCAATGAAAGTATAGATTATACGAATTATATGATTCTATATGAATGGTTACATAACCATAATTATCAAAATCCTAGCAAAATAGATAAAACATAATATTAGAGTGACAAAGTCGAGTCCGAGTCCGAATCAAATCTGAGTTTGTTTATTTGCTGTGTGATAATTTAAAAAGAGTTTATTCTACTAATTACTTTATAGCGCAGGTGTAGTTGCATACAAACATGTAAGTAAAACTATGTATATTTTTCTATTTAGGATAATGACTAGTAGCTATAGTTGCCTTTGGATTCAATTATAAAATTTCACCTTCATAATATTGATTAATTTTTAACCGTAAGAACTTGAATTAATTGAGTAATACAGACGGACATTGACTTTAAAGATGAGGTATGTTACGTAGGCTGACTTTTATAGAACTGACGCTGACTCAAAAATGTTTTATAATATCTATCCTAAATGCTCGACTTATCACGTACTAGATACATATCTATGTTGTAGATGTCATACTTTATGAAGCTCAGTGGGGTGTGACCGACCTCTGTTCACGTTATCTGACTGTCAAGTAAGCATTTTCACTATCATGCGGGCACTCTCAGCGAACATCTTAGCTGCCAGCCCTCTATTTATAGACGAAATGATATTTCCACTAGATTAGAAACCTATGTTAATGCTGTTAAATATTTTATGCAATAGAAATAACTCTGTTTTGACTGCCTTATTGCTCAATTGGTAGCAGCTCTGCTTCCGATTCTATAGAACGCAGGTTCGTTTCCCTCCCAGGTTGAACCTTTATGTGACGAACGTCTATATTTCTTCCGAGCCTGGTTGTTTTAAATATATATATACTCGTCTTAGTGTTTCTAATATATTTTGATGTGCGCCTATAATCTCATCTCATTTAGTGGGGATGGCTGGTAGAAAATGCTTTAACATAATGCCCTCCTTTTGTAGATAATTATGTAAGTGTGTATTTACAAAAAACAACTATATTAGAATTCTACTAGTTATCTGGCTCCCATAGTACAAGACTTGCTCAGTAAATGGCACTGTGTGAAGTGTCACGTAGTGTTAACTATTATATATTTTTATTTCACATCATCAGCTATAGGACGTCCACTGCTGGACATGGCCTCCTCCTGGGGGGGTTTTGCCAAGACTCGCCACGCATGGTAGGCGGGTTGGCGAGCTCAGTTAGTGTGATTGTTCAAGGAAGACGCTGCTGCCCATCTTCCGGATTACATCCTTTAGCCGACTCTTACGGCAACCACGGGTAGAGAGAGCAGGTACTATTCTTACGCCGGCACCACCACGGTATTTTTAATTACCTCCGCACAAAAGAAATAATAACTTGTCGCGTTTTATTTTCAAAATTAAGTGGGAATATCCATCATACCGAATTTTTGTCTACCGTGTTTAATTTTTTACAGAACAGACTTGCTCCGAACTAACTACGCTTCACGTTGTAAAAGTTCGTCCGGAGGATGTGGCTCTTAGGGTTGTGGCGCTGCTAGAAATTAGCTCGCATGGCAAATTGTTTTACACACTTGTCGACCCTCGTCAGCCTACACCAAATTGTATCTGAAATAACTTTCATTCTCCAACAAACCGAATATCTTGATACCCATGTATCGCGCTGAATTGATTTCCTGATGGTTACCTGCTTCAATAGGATCGCTTTCATAATGGGTGTAACTAGATTACTCCTTATTGTTGTGGACTTACATGTGTACCTACTATTGTAGAGGTGAGTGTTTATTTAGGAGTTAGCTCCTTATATTAGCTTAGCTGAGTTAGCTATTATATTGGAATATTCATTTCCGTTCCAACTTTGACAATAACAAATCATTTAAAATCCAATTTCTTACGTGACATTTTGTGCCACCATTCCGATTGATGGAGCGGAAGTCTGCTGTGGGAAACGTCTTTGCAATTGTCATATGGATGAACAAAATTTTATCAAACGAGCTTTCTTTTGTTTCTGACTGTAACAAAGTTTAGTGTAGTAGAAAATATGAATTTAATTTTTGTTTAAGAAACTCTAATCTTTATGGGCAGTGCTTTAAGGTAACTTGGCAGAACTTTTTCATAACCTGTATGTAAGACAACCTCCTATATATATATATTTATTTATTTATTTATTTACATACTAGGTGTGCTACGCGGTTTCAACTGCGTATTCTGGGGTCAAAAATTATGTTAACACTAGCTGCGCCCCGCGGTTTACCCGCGTGGTGATGGATGATGATGATGATGATGAAAAGTATCCTATGTTTTATTCCAGTGCCTAATAATCTACATGCAAAATTTCATCCAGATCCGTTCAGCCGTTCTGGCGTGATTGAGTAACAAACATCCATCCATCCATCAATCCATCCATCCATCCACCCATCCATCCATCCAAACTTTCACATTTATAATATTAGTGGGATATAATTGTAGCGATAGATCAATGGTGAGCGCGGTCGATCATGCTGAAGGACGAGGAGTCAAATCTCAATAATGAGTTTGCGCAACCGGTGAAGAAATCATTCGCATGGAAAATATTGCATAGTTGTTAGATACTTTCTAGTGATCGGCTGGCTAGATATCACCTTCAAGTTGAAAATTCACCGCCAAATACCTAACACTGAGCATTTAAGACAGTTTCTATCTCAGGTTAGGTGTGTTTACCATTTTCGAACACATCATCACTTTACATCAAGAGAATTGTGGACAAAATCTAGCCTGCCAATAATAAAAAATACTTTGATCTAGGGTATAATTTATCGGCATTCTCCACTGCATTTAAATTTGTTATACAGTAGCGAACGTAATTTATATATACAATTATACATACACGTTAAACACCCTAAAACTCGCACTTTTATAATATTAATAACATCTGAATATGGTATTCTTAAATCAGAAATTTTAACCAACCACTTAGTTAAAGATTTCTAGTAGATAGACTGGCTGGATTATTTCTTAACGATGTCTCTTTAAAGCCTAAGGCTGTGAGTACAAAATTTAATTATAATCCTGTACCACACCGTTACCATCAGGTGAGCTGAGATCAAACATATATAAAAATATAAAATGAGCGTAGGACTTATATGGGTAATTGTGTAAACTTCATAAGCTTCCAGCAACCAGCTTATAGCTAAAGCTCTTTATATTTTAATAACGTTTTGCGAAACTCATTCTATTTCAAATGTATTGTTAGAAAATAAAATGATGTTGTGTTCAGTAAACTTAAAGGTTAATATTTAGATATTACTATGATATGCGATTTTGTAGCAACACAAAGCAGGGTTTTATACCTAAATTTGAATGTGGTTTGTTCGGAGTCACTTAATCGGGGCACGGCTTAGCGGCTGCTTTATAGTGACTCGCATTAATTTATTGTCTTTGTGCTTTATGTATGCGAGAAAACTTATAAAAGCTTAAGCTATATGAGACGGTTTTTGTAGATTAAGAGGCGTCACAGATGCTGCGAGAACTGCGTCTTCCCTACTACTTCGTACTTCGTTTGCGTCTTTCGTACTAATAATATAATAAGAACGAAAATTCGTCTATTTGAATGTTTGTTACTTATTCACAGTGTAAACTTAACGGATTTAAATGAAATTTGGAATGCAGATATTTTACACCCTGAACTAAATTAACATATCGGCTACTTTTTATCCGGATAACGCAAGTTCGATGCAAACAGTGATTATTCCCAATAGTAAGTAATCACTGTTTGCATCGTATATGCAAAACCAAAGACACTTTGTAGTACGTTGTTAATCTTAAGATCCTATTAACGCACTTTTTGAAAGAATCCAATCTTGTAACTCTGCTGTAATACCGGGCAAGGACAATTGTTTCACAATTTGTATAGCAAAAAGATTTTGTATTCATTGGTATATTACTCCGTTATAAATTGTGGTAAACGAGTATAAACTTAATTCATCGTGTATTCGTGTATCGCTCTAATATCTGAGATGCTTCATATTCGTCAACACCATAAAAGTACATGGTACAAGACACTTAAGGAATATGAGAAAGCTATATAACTACGGTAAATGAAGGACGAGGTGAACGAGCTTCCCACTTTGGCAAACGTAATGGAAGTGACAAGGGTTTCCAGAAATGATGGAAGGAATTCCAAGGGCTTCTGTGGAGAGGTGCGTTTTATGAGCCTCAACTGGAGATATGTATCAGTCATCCGTTCAATTTGATATCCGAAATGTTTCTGTCCGAAGCGGACTGCGGTTCTAAGGCGTTCCCAAAGCCTCTTTATTGTTGTTACCAGCCTCTCAGTTTATCCGTCTTTGAATAAGACTTATGTTGGTCTTTGTGATAAGTTACATTTCATTTTACTACATTCGTGCAGGACCAATGTATAGCTATTCGAAAATTCATTTTAGTAAGTATAATATCAAGAAGAAAATGTGGTAAAATTTAATCACAAAACGTGTTTCAAAATACAAATGAATTCCTTTCATGCGGCCCAAACGGATCTCAATGTTTATATTAGCCGCGTCGGGAAAACAAAAACCCGTAGATTTTTTCACACAATTTGGTTTTGTTTGCATAATCCAAACAATTATTACAAGAACGCAAAGTAATTATTTCGTTGTGTTCAACCCGTTAATCCTATAGCCGTAGTTGGTGTCTACGCCTAAGGGAAGGAATAAATGAGCCTATTGTCTCGGTCTCGAGCCCTACCTACCATTTGAAGATAGACAATACCCATTGTCGTACAGTCAAATAATCCTAAATTTGTAGGGATGTCTTTCTCCGCTTCAAAGTTTTCAAACCGAGCAATGAACAATTCCGAGCACTTTTATGAGTTTGCGATTTGATGATTGATGTGATTTGTTTTATAAAGGGGTGGGAATCCAAGTTTTGATGATCCATATAAATTAGTAGTCGACGAAACAAAGAGCCCACACCAATAAAAGTGCAAATCAATGCGTAAGAAATACAATTGAGAAACTCTAACTTACTCATAAAAAAAGCCTTTTTTATTGTGACTCGCGAAGTGAGCTCGTAAACTAGAAAAGATGATCAAGTATGGTTCAGTAAGCGACCAAACTAGTGCACGTAAAATCGTAGTTCACGTATTATATACACAGAAATTGCAAATTATAGTTTGTTGGTTTTATTTTAACTTAAAAAAAATGCTATCTTTTTCAATACAGTATAATAGACAATAACTATAAAAATTATAACAAATTCAGATCTGTGAACTAAAACCTTCAGAATTAGCCTTATTGTATTCTTACAGTATTTAAAATATGTGTAAGAAAGGAGAACGTCGGTGCTCAATACTTAAAAGCTTAAAAGTTTTATTACATAAAATATGGTACCAAAGATGGTACCAGGCTCTCGAGGTATTTTGTAAGAGCACTGGAAAGATTTGCTTGCGGTTTTAGGCCTGAGGCGATCTTAGTTTATTTAGCAACAGATTGAAGATCAAATTTATATCCCCTTTCTAAAAGACATTAGCTTCTCAAAAATAATTCACATTATTAGTAGTAAACTATGTGATATTAACTTTTATAAAGTTTTGAAAAATATTCATTATTAAATAAAACCAATAGTGAGTAGAGCTCGCACTAAGAAGGTTCCGTATTGCCACATATACAAGAACGTTTTAAATTCTTCCACGAGAGTATACAGTTCTCTGAGGCAGCCAACTTATCTTTCTCTTGTTACGCCAAGATACTTTAGTGTTTTCTCTGAGGATTCGTTTTCTGTGACAGTTATTTAATTATGGAACTGCGATCAATAAACATTTTCAAGAACAGAGTGAAAAAGTCTACTGAATCTAAATCTAAGTTTTGTAGCAATGATAACTCAAAAGTTAGTTCGTTTGGTTCACACGCCGAAAGGTGCGAGTTCAAACCCCAACAAAGAGCTTAAGCTGCCGGTAAAGGAAAATATCGTGAGTAAAACATAGCATGGTAGGGTACTTTCTAGTACTCGGCTGGCTAGCTAGTTGAAAAGCCAGTTCCATTTCAAGCTAGGTGAGCCATTTCCAGCTTCGATCATACCGTTACTTAACATCAGGTGAGCTGTGGTCAAACACCTAGCCAGTCAGCCATAAAAAACAGTCTATCAATTATTTAAAAAAAAACATAGTATCAACTCAACTCAAAATTATTTTATTTGACATAAACGATACAACACAGCAGCAACAACAACAAACACTATATACGTATAATATTATATCGATATGTCCTGGATTCCACACTGGGGTGACATGTGTTGTGGGCTCCAGGCTCTCCCATATAACAAATATTTACAATTATATATACATATATTATTTATATATTGCGACACAAAGACAAGAAAACAGATAAGACAAAAAACAGTTTGGGGTTTGAACCCACGCCCTTCGGCATGCGAATCTACCGCGCTAACCATTGAGCCATCATCGCTAAAAAAAGAGTTTAAGTACAAGAGACCACCGCAGTCTCAGTGAGCTGCACCGTTAGTTAATTATTCCACCGAGCTTCGAGTAAACCCAACACAAACATTTTAAAATGTTGAACGAACGCTCAACGTGGGGTAAGCAACTGAACCGTACGAGATAATAAGATAAAATTACCACCCTCCGTCGGATTGCCAATAAATGGCGATGAAATGTACTGGTGATGCACATTTTGCGACAACTTGATCGCGGTCGGTCATTTACTGAAATTGATGAGGCCAATTTGCACGACTGTTAAATTGTAACGATATCTAGAGCCACTCTACAATTCACAAGTTGGCACTTTTAGTGCTAATGATCTAATCATTAAATAGGGACTGCTGAAAATTGCAAATCAATATGTTTTACTGCATCCAAGATGTTCTTAATTGTTATTCGCGTTTCGTTTGATATTGATTGAAATTAAAACAATTCTTACCATGTATTACGTGATATGTATTATGACATTTTTAATTGTATTGTGACATTTATTTAATAGTAAAAATTAATTTTACGCTTTCTTCAGACCATTTTTAATGTTACATTTTTTAAATTAAATATCTACATTGCATTCTTACCATTAATTATCTCGCACATATCAATCATAACGTAATGTTGATCACCTGCTTATAAACTACAATATCCAAAATTCATGTGCTGTAATTTGTCTAAACAAACTACTTATAACCTATACAAAAAACCGGCCAAGTGCGAGTCGGACTCGCGCACCGAGGGTTCCGTACAAACCTGTAGGTATATAAGTAAAAGTTATGGTTGTATTTTTTTAAAATCGTAATTTATACTTTTCGCAATTTTTCCTTTATCTGTGCTATAAGATGTTGCTTCGTACCAAATTTCAAGATTCTGAGCTCGCGGGAAGTACCCTGTAGGTTTTTATTCCCTTGCGAGTGTCAAAAATTTGCAGCATAAACGGTTGTATCTTTTGATTGCGTTGGCTTAGAAGTTGATTTTTTCACAGCTCTAAGGGACAGTAGACTTGAGTATTTGATATGAATTTCAGCTTGATACCTCCACGTGTTCCTGAGAAAAAGGGTCTTGACAGACAGACGGACGACAAAGTAATCCTATAAGGATTCCTTTTTTTTTTTTGAGGTACGGAACTCTAAAAACTAACACTTACGCCACGCTTTTTTAATTGTAACTTCCACTATAATTACTACTTCCACTATTTTGTAGCTATGATAGCTCAGTGGTACGCGCGGACGGTTCACACGCCGAAGGGCGTGGGTTCAAAACCTAACAATGAGCTTAAGATTGCAGGCTAGGTGTGTTCACCACCTTCAATCACACTGTCACTTAAGATCAGGTGAGCTATTTAACAACCAGCCAGTCAATTACAAAAAAAAATTTTTTTTACTAATTTATTTATTTATGTAGACCTACCTACACGCAAACATCAATTACAATAAAAAAGTCACAACAACAAAGTTAAAGATCCATAATAAACTATACTTATTATTAAGCCGTAAGATAGATACCAAGCATCTCGTTGCCATATGTTTTTCTTAACTTTTTTAGAAATTCGAATTCAGATTATAAAATTCTCTACATTAACTATGCTGTGTTATATCACCTCATTAGTCAAATTATGGTTAGTGATTTAAGAGATATGGAAGAACAAAGGTGCATCCTTCTTTGTGCGTAGTCAAGTAAAAATGAGATGTGCGAGAATTTGGAAAATAATAGATTACTAATAAAAGCAAAAACAAGGCATACGGTTTTTTCTTCTTTGCCCACAGCACGTTCGTACGTTGTGCCAATTCTCAAGCTTTCGTTTCACACCTAAAACGGGAGAAATCAACTTAATAAGCCCTAAATAAAAACAGTTGCATAAATTATATTTATTTGAAATCTTTCCGAGACCGGGACAATATGTATTGACAAGTGAACCTCACAGATGCCTTGGTTTGAGGACGTCATCGGAGCAGAGGCACAGAGATGCGGCGGCGCGTGCACCGGCATAACCTGAAGTGAGGCTTAGCAAAAAACAGGGTAAGATTTAGACCCAAATGATACTTTTAATGGAACTACAAAATTTGAGACTTACGTGATATCTTTCAAATCATTCGATCAAATAAAATTTAGCATATTAAAAAAGCTGAATTTTGAATTCAAATACTTACCTACTATTTTAAAAACACATACTGCTGTAAAATGATTGTATTTGTGATATCAAGTCATGTCAAGAATCTATAACATCTCTGGTCGTCGTCGCCACACGCCAATGTTACTTAGCACAAAAATTAAGTATCAGCATACAATGCGACAAGGAGGCCAGCGATGTGATAACTGTTTCCAGTGGTCTACCTATTAGATTGGTGAAGATTGTTTCTATTTTTACTAACCAAAAGCTGATCTTTGTGAGGGCTCACGTAGTTTTCTAACGGGTAATAATTTTTAAGACAGTTTTTTCTTTTAAATTGAGTTTAGTTCTGTTGCAGCGATGTTAACTCTCTGGTTTTCTAACAGATGGCGATAGTAGTACAATAACAGATTTATTAGATTATAGAATACAATTGCATCGTCAGTGGAGACAGAGTGGGTCTGAAGAACACTATAGTGCTTTCTCTGAGTTGAGAGCTTCACTTAAGGTGCATATCTCGGCGGCCCATGACTCTTACTTGAAAAATGTTGAGGATAGCTTGTCGTCAAACCCCCGAGGTTTTTGGCAGCATATTGCAAAATTGCGCTCGAAAGGAGGATTCGAACCTTCAGTTACTTATAAGGGCGAATCTTTCACTGGAGTTGAAGCTTCAGAAGCGTTTGCTGATTTTTTTGCAAGTGTTTTCTCACCCAATGTCCCTCAGTTAAATACAGAACTCGCAAACCAATTAGACGAATCTCACTCTAGCAACTACATTAATATATTCCAGCTTACACCCGAGGAAGTAGTATCTGGTATACGATATCTAAGGCCCAACAGTGCGATCGGTCCGGACTGCATTCCTCCGTGGTTTTTGAAACAGGGCTTAAAATATCTCGTCCAGCCGTTATGTCACATATTTAACTTGGCCTTAGCCACAGGTATCTATCCCTTGCAGTGGAAATTGACCAGGGTGACGCCTATTCCTAAAAGCTCTAACAAATTATCGGTTGAGGAATATAGACCAATAGCCATATTGTCCACACCGGCTAAGGTGTTTGAAAGAGCTATACACAAAGAGATCTATAGGCAGGTTGACCAGTACCTATGCAATGAGCAGCATGGTTTTAGGAAAAAGAGATCAGTTGACACAAATTTATTGGAGGCTGTTGATTTTATCTCGGGTTGTTTGGATCGGGGTAGTCAGGTTGACGTGCTTTATTTCGACTTTCGGAAAGCTTTTGACAGAGTCAACAATGACCACCTACTTAGGAAGTTAAGTGCTCTAGGATTTGCTCCAGGATTACTTAGTTTTATTGCCGATTATCTTAGAAATCGCCATCAGTTTGTCAGGTTGGGTATGTATGACTCTTGCCCTTATCACACTCCATCTGGTGTCAGTCAGGGGTCTATCATTGGCCCTCTTCTTTTTATCCTAATGATTAACGATCTTCCAGCTGCTATTAAGTTTGCAAAATGTCTTCTCTATGCAGATGACCTAAAATTAATGTTAGCAATCAACTCTGAGATGGATTGTTTGACCCTTCAGCAAGACGTGGACGCAATCCATGAATGGAGTGTAGTAAATAAGATAGATTTCAATCCGTCGAAATGTCGCGTCATGTCTTTCACTAGAAGGATTCGCCCAATCGAATTTCAATACCAGTTGGATTCATATAAAATTGTTAGGTCCACCTCTATAAAAGACTTAGGTGTCACCTTCGACAGAAAGTTAACCTTTAATGACCATATTACTGCCGTAGCCAAAGAATCATATAGAAGACTTGGATTTGTCATTAGAAACTCCAAAGATTTTAAAGGAACGCACGTCATTAGATTGGTCTATGAGGCTCTCGTCCGGAGTAAACTTGAAGCCAGTTCATGTGTTTGGAACCCACATGAAAACGTTTATAGTGTTCTCCTGGAAAAAGTACAGAAAGCTTTTCTTCGGTTTTTATATAAGCGGTTATATGGTTTTTATCCTTATTTGTATCCGACCTACTTTCTCCTGGGTTGCTTGGGTTACAACTCTCTTGATGTTCGGCGAGGAAAAAATCAGATGACAGTTATGTGCAAGATTATTCGTGGTGAGTTTGATGCTCCCAACGTTTTTAGTGAACTTGTGCGCCTACGTGTTCCTGTTCAAGGCAGTTGTCCGCGTCGTGCAAATCATAGACTCTTCGCAGTCCCGCCTTGTCGAACTGTGGCGCGTGGTTTCTCTCCTATTCCACATGTTCTCACCGCCTTCAATTCTCTCCTGGCCAGGGTGCCTGATTGTGATCTGTTTGCGGGTGAATGGAGGAATGTCATGTCTGCGTGTCTGAAGTATTGTGAGATGAAGGCGTGCAAGGAGAAGGAGATGGATAATAGTGAATATGATCTATTTGATTGATTATCGTGATAAAATCATTTTTTAATGTTTTGAGTTTGTGTATTTATAATTTTATGATTTGTTCAATTAATTTATTTTAACATTATTTTGACATTTTTATATTTTTTATTTTGACTTTGTTTAGACTCTTTGCTTATATGTACAATTTTAATTTTAATTTGATATTTTTAAGGACTATTGTAATTGGCGCATTATGCCGTTTTAGTCAATAAACAATAAACAATTGAATAACATTCTATCCAATGAATACAAAATTGTTAATGTTAATGTTTTTATAGTTATAGTTATTTTTTTGACAGATAACACATCTAGATATGAAGTTAAATTACTATGCTAAAGCACAAATCTAAAAGCGTGATAGTTTTTCAGTAAAGTGTACCACAAAAATGCTCAGTTTGTGGGATAGTAATAGGGCTCGCTTCGCTCGCCCTGATAAGTATATTTTTAGTTAAGTTGTTTTTCCTGTATTTTTTTTAATATTTTACAGGCTACCACTGCTTACTTAATGTTATGTGACGGTGTGGATAGATGGTTTCTTGCATGGTTCATGCCTCGAATTTGCCCTCATCCTGAATTTGGCCCTGCAGCTGCACACGCCACTCGCTGACACTCGACACGACGTCTACGTGACCGCGCAGACAGCGCCACTAATCTCATCCCAAGATATAAGAGCGCCAAATATAGTGGCTGCACTGCGAACACCACTTGCACATATTACTTGTGGGTGTATATAAAACGGTAAAAGCTATGTTATTTTTTTTAGTGATAATACATTCTATCATAATATATCTATATCTTTAAACGAGCAATTCTTGTATATATATATTCTGAATCTCGGAAACGGCTCCAACGATTTTCATGAGAAGAACTGTACTTCAGAGCTTCAGTGTTGAGATTTATACCCACTCCTTGCGGCATGCAGATTACAAATGCTCCTCACTGAGCTATCATCGCTAAATATAATTTTTGCTTGATTCCTGCGACTGTAATCATTTTACATTTCTATAACTAAATATATCGAACTAGGAAAATTACAACTGTCTAAAACCAAGCTATATATAAATAACTATCACAAGTTTTTTTAAATATGAATAACAAGTGCATACTTACAAATAAGTCTAAGAATACATAAGTGCCGTATTAGATTCA
Organism: Biston stratarius; assembly: GCA_950106695.1. Lineage (NCBI taxonomy): Eukaryota > Metazoa > Arthropoda > Insecta > Lepidoptera > Geometridae > Biston > Biston stratarius. The sequence goes on along the minus strand of OX467115.1, from coordinate 18,699,029 downwards.
ATTAATAATGCTACGAAAAAAAATCTTTAACGATTGACTCTCGTAAGTAAATTTAAGTAAGAATCTCAAAATAATCTCTAAATGTGCCGAGAGAAAGTACTTCAATTCTAATTCACGTTTCAAGTCACGTACCAAAACACGCTAATGCACGGCTTGAACTTTCTTTATGCCCCTTTATCGATGACAAAAAGACCAATGGAAAAGTGAGAAATAAATGGCTTCGAAACGTCGGACCGGGCTGTTTTTGTATTCCAACTTCGATGCTTAATCAAAAACTACTTTTTGGACACAATAAGGACATCGATTTAGCGATACAAGAATAAAACACAAATAAATTTTAAGTATAATCAAATTTAGCTCGATATGAAGTCCTTAAAAAATTAGAAACAACATGTTTTTGTTAAGAAGATCGCAAAAAACATATTTTTTACCGTGGAGGGCCGAGTGTCGCCAAAACAAAACACATGACTATTTTCCTCAAAGAAATGAGCCACGAAAAAGACAATCTCGGTATCTACAGTTTTATCTACATAATATTCGAGATCCATCGATGTGGACTGCCTATAACCCGAGGTATCCATAAATTGAGCGCCTGAAAAATTCGAATAAGGAAATATCTATGTGAAATCAATTGTTAATAAATCTTTATTATACGGTTACTTGGTCCTAGCTCACCATCGAAGGTTCAGGCTTGCTATATGACAGAAATAGGATCTTGGGATTTATGAATAGAAATGGCCGCCTTTGTTCTGTATTTGAATCTTTCAAACACTTGATGGCAGTGCTAGTTTTATTAGCAAAAAAAGTTTTAAGTTGTACTTTTACTGTTTATTGGAATTTAATAACAGGTTTTTACGACTTATCTATGTTTTTAAAAATAAATAAACTGTAGTTTATTTACTTGAGGAAACCTATAGTAATTATTATTATCTTTGTGGGTACAAAGATAATAATTATTACTAATATAGTCAACAAAGAGTGAGAGAGTTCGCCCACACATTCTCGCTTTAATTTCAGTCTAGCTAAAAATAGATTTGAGTAGGAAGATTAATTGATTTCGGCTATTCTAGACTAGAAAAATATTCCATTACCACACATCGACAAATAGGTTAATGATAATAGGTAATGTCTAGTTACGGGCTATAGATTGACAAAGATAATAAGACAAAGAAGTATGAAAAAAAGTAAATTAAATTAAAAGAATCCTTCCTGAGCATTCCGCCAAGCTAGGAAAAGTTGAGCTATGTCGGATTCTAAAGGCTTCTTTCGATGAAAGGCTTTGAGCAATCACCCTAAATGACTTTCAAAGGAAGAATTTTTATCATCGACTGAGAAAGTGTTTGAATATTAATATGCCTCCAGGGGAATTTAATATTTGACGGAGGACAAGAAAACCGACGAATTCCACACCTGAATTTCGCGTGCGGTATGGACTCGTGGTGCCCCGAGAAGTGGGATAAGCACCGTGCAATTCTTTATGAGTTTTCCAGAAGATTGTAGGTATACGCCGTGTATGAGCAGCGTATCCCGAAATATTATGTCACATACGAACATGAACATTTCTTCAGTTATTTCGTCGTACGAATTTGATAAAAATATTATAAACGTAATTTAACCTACAGCCCCGTTTTACAAGTTAAAGTATGTGAGTGTATCGTGTACTGTTTATGATTTTGAGGATTGTAATACTTTTTACAATTATATGGGATTACCATCTTCAACTTCTTCACCATCATCAACTTCTTTTATTAGGTGATATATATTCTTAGCAGGAGGTCGTCTATATTCTACCGCCAAGAAGTAGTTTGTAAACATTACTGTGTTCCAGTTTGAATGGCGATATTAAAGACAGCTAGCGATATTACAGACCCATTGATACCAACTATGGAATGTATATTGACATCGAATGTATTTGTTCTAGGGACTCCTGTAATGTTCATGGTTGTGTCTTCCTATCAGGAGAGCGTTCCGTTCGTTTCATTACTTTTACGTTAAAGGAGACTAGTCATTGTTATCACGTGAGGGGCGCGCGACCGTCTGCACTGCGACGCAAGACGGGGCCTGTGTGCGCGTCGTACTCTGCTAGGACTTCTTCAAAAAGGTCACCGGATGTGACGTATGTCGGAGTAAACAACAAAGTCTCACGTGAGTAATCTAGTATAACTAAAACAAAAATGTCTCAAAAGCATGTCAGCTTCCATAGTATAAGACGATGTACAACCACTTTATTTAGTTGTAGCGATGATGGCTCAGTGGTTAGCGCGGTAGGTTCGCATGCCGAAGGGCGTGGGTTCACACCCCAACAATAAGCTTGAGCTGCCGGTGGAGGAAAACATCGTGAGGAAACCATAGCGTGGTGGTAGGGTACTTTCTAGTACTCGGCTGGCTAGCTACCACTCTGAAGTTGAAAATCTGCCGCCAAGCATCTAACGGTGTGTTCCGGCAGCCTCACTTAAGAGCCAGTTCCATTCCAGGCTAGGTGTGCTTTACCATCTTCGACCACACCGTCACTTAACATTAGGTGAGCTGTGGACATAGCCTGTCAGCCATAAAAAAAAAACTTTATACATTGTATTATTTAACTATTAACTTTTAACCAAACAACGGTTCACCAGTGGGTGGTTTAGAAGTGTGTTAACGAACAATAAAGGTGAATAAATATTGTTAAAGTTGCAAGCACGTAGAGAAACTACCGCAGTAGCTCTCAACACAACAGGTGAGTCTATTCTGTACTTGAGTGTCTACTTACATAAAGAACCTCTTAGGTGGACACTATTTGTCCTTATTACACTTTTCCTTATATCTTTACGCGCTAGCCTCCATTTGCTAAAGTTATAAAAATCTACTTATAATATATACTCGTAGTACATGAAAATTTGTTTATTTCGAACTTCTTTCATATTTTTTCTTATAGGCTGACAGGCTAGGTGTTTGACCACAACTCACCTGATGTTAAGTGACGGTGTGATCGAAGATGGTAAAGCACACCTAGCCTGGAATGGAACTGGCTCTCGAGTGAGGCTGCCGGAACACACTGTTAGATGCTTGGTGGCAGATTTTCAACTTGAGGGTGGTAGCTAGCCAGCCGAGTACTAGAAGGTACCCTACCACCACGCTATGGTTTCCTCACGATGTTTTCCTGCACCGGCAGCTCAAGCTCACTGTTAGGGTTTGAACCCACGCCCTTCGGCATGCGAACCGACCGCGCTAACCATTGAGCCATCATCGCTAAAAGTAATATCGCATAAATAAAAGTAATGATAAGATGAAACTGTTTTGATGGTATTTGATAACGCCTGTATAGACAAGCGTTACTGAAAGTAAACTGCATCGTTACTTTGGTGTTCATTGCTTTAAAACGTTCGGTGGCAAGTAACTGGCAACACAGTAATGTTTACTTACTACTACTTGGCAGCAAAATATCTAAAACTATCACTTACTTACGTAGAATAAAAAAAATTAAGCATATAATCATCATCATCATCATCATCATCACCATCATCACCATCATCACCATCACCATCATCATCATCAGCCGTATGACGTCCACTGCTGGACATAGGCCTCTCCCATTGACTTCCATAAAGACCGGTTGGAAGCGGCTCGCATCCAGCGCGTTCCTGCGGTCTTTATGAGGTCGTCTGTCCACCTTGTGGGTGGACGTCCTACGCTGCGCTTGCCGGTCCGTGGTCTCCACTCCAGAACTTTGCAGCCCCATCGGCCATCAGTTCTGCGTACTATGTACCCTGCCCATTAAGCATATAGTTATCTGCAGCTAAACAGCATATGTAAATGAATATTATCCTGTTGAAATTATACGATTTAATGACAAAGATCCCTAAAGGTAAGCTACTTATTTATTAGAAGGTAAATAAATTAAAAATAAACCATGTTAATTTGATGGCGACTGGTTCAAGATTTTAATTCCAAGTTTGATTAATAAAGTTACGTTGAAATATTGCACTTACGTAATAAGTTTCATAATCGGAATTGAGACGATAAAGATAGCGAGCTAGACTGTCGACTTGCAAAAACAGTCCTAAACACTACGGTATAAAGATCAATGCGTCGACCCGTTCCGATGCGGTATTAATTTCGCATTAAAAACTTTGCTAAGTTGCAAACAGACAGCAGCTCGATTACTCAAAAGACATCCCATTAACGTACTCGTATCTCATCTTAAAGTGGCGGCGACATTAACTAAGCGAGGCAGAGTGGTGGGACCGAAATCGCTTGCTCTCTAATTTACGTGAAAACTTCGGCGGCACGTGTGTTCTATTGATTTGGTCTGCTGTCCTCGAAGAAGACCCATCGGATCCTAACTTCTGTAACAGGCGGATCTTGAGTTACGTGATCGGTCTGCGCTATACGAAATTCAATTAGACAAAAACGTTTGCCGCTTCTCCTTACACGTACGTAAATTAATTTAGCTGTTCAACATCTTACCACATTTTGGGATATAAGATCATGTATAAGTAAAAGATAAACCAACCGCCTGAACTACGAATGAGTCACTGTATGTATTATAAGAATACATTTGCATAAGAAAAAGTATATAGGTTAACTATCAGTTGTCTGGTTCTCAAAGTAAGCTCCACTTAGTTTGGGGCTAGTAGAAATAACCTAATATGAAATGAAAGTCATATTAGGTTACAGTTTACAGTTATAAATATTAATACATACATTATGCTTACTACAATTGTCACTTAGCCAGGGGGATGCAAGTTCAGAGAGAAGCTACTACAACCATATACGAGTATTCCTGTCTTCCACGTAATGAGCCACCTTATAGTAGGCTTTGTCAATAATTCTATATATTTATAGATAAATAATAATAAATACTTATAAAGTGCACGTTAATCCACCTAACTTCTAAGCTAATACGAGTTAGCAAACCAGTAGAACAACTCAATAATTATATTATAATCAATCTAAGGTAAAACTTGGATGTAATTCCATTAACGCTAACCGAAATAACTGATTGGGGTATTTGACCTTTTTTCGGTAGGTACTTTAGTAAGTTGCTTGTCGCGTAAGTCAGTGGATTACCTCGGGGAGCTGAAAAAGGCAGCTTACGAAGCTAGTCAAAATCTAATCAAGAAAATAAAACGTAAAAACGCTTCAGGACAATGAGAAAACCGCGTAAAAATCAATAAAACTTTGTTAGAAGGCAAACTCTTAGAAGTTTATTCTTTAAATTTGACTTTAAATATGTTATTTTTTACTGCTTTACTATGACAAAAGTAATTTTGTGAAGTTCTTCTAAATTGCCTTGTATGCAACCGATGTAATGCGTTGTCTCTTTTCTTGTTTCTTGTTAAGAGTCTTGCCTTTTTTAATTCTACAAAATTAAATTTCCTTGCTCACATGCTGGGTAATTTCCATCCGCTTCAGATAACCAAAGCAATATTTCACATAATTGTTGTTGTTTTCAGAATAAGTTCTCGTTATTTTGTAGCGATGATAGCTCAGTGGTTAGCGCGGTCGGTTAACCGAAGGGTGCGGGTTCAAACCCCAAAAATGTGCTTGAGCTGCCGGTGAAGGAAAACATCGTGAGGATACCATAGGATGGTGGTAAGGTATTTTCTAGTACTTGGCTGGCTACCTACCACCCTCAAGTTGGAAATCTGCAGCTAAGCAACTAATGGTGTGTTCCGACAGCCTTACTTGAGAGTCAGTTCTATTCCAACCTAGATGTGCATATTCGACTAAGCCGTCACTTAGTATCAGGTGAGTTGTGGTCAGACAAATAGCTTGTCAACCTTAAAAAATATACAATCACATCTCAGAAGGGTGTGATTGTGATTTAACTAGTCGAGTACTAATGTAGATAAGCCTTTGTCTCATATAACTTGTGTTCATAATAAACTTCGTAACAATTTATGTTGTGATGATGTATGAGAGAAAACCTGTCATAAAGTGTTGCAGAATGTTGTAATAGCCGTGGTCCAGAGCAAAACAATACCTAAGCTAAGGTTGCTTGGTCGCAATCTTCCGAATCCCCAAGATTAAACTATTTCCTAGTGTTAACTTTATTATATACTTACCCAAGTAATTTAGCTGAATGTTCAGTTGTTTTCAAAAGTTATGTTTGGCCTACTACACACGAGTAAAGCGCTTAATTGTGCCTCACTAGGCATATTAATAAGCTATCAACTGTATCTTAATTGCCGAATGAAATACTCTATAGCAACACCCCCGTGGTTAACATTCTGAACTGCGTCAATTTCAGTCCTTATACCACTTTTGATATGCGAAAGCTTCAATATATTTACATAATAAACATGTGAGTATTACAGAACAGTAGCAACAAGAGGGAACATCAAAGAAACACGAGTAAGTAATGAAATCTTTGAAGATTCTACCTATTTTTACATTATTGGAGATTTAGATAATTTAAAAAATTTAGTTTTGCTTTGTTTACAAACAGTACCTATCTAGGGCAGACTTTATATACGCAAAAGGTATAGAGATAAGGTACAGACCTAATACCTTTTGCTCTGGAACGTTATAAATTTAAAATATGAATATAGACTCCAAGCAAAAGAAGATAAATGACCTTCATATATCCATCGTCTATCTTGCTCGCTGCGATTTAACAAAGTTACGATAAAAGTATATGAAAAATGTGTGAAGTCAGTTTTTAATTTACGCAGAATATTGTTTTTTTACATATTTTATACAGGGTTATATAGTTTCATGACAACATAAAAGGCAACTTCTTTTATTTGATTTTTGGGAAAAGTTGTTATACTGTGTTGCGAAAAATGGTAGTTTTAAGACAAAAAGAGGTTATTGTACTGAGAAAAAGATTGGCTATGGGAACAATGACCCTTATAAACAATTTACATCATTACGAACAATTTAAAATGTGACCATGGAAAGTCTCAAAGTAATGAGCGCCAAAGCAGCTATGCCCTGGACTTTGTTTATATATATTTATAGGCGCTATAAGGGCGCCGTTGTACACCATATATGTATATATTGTTCTTGTTAAGTTATTATCTTTTTTTATATCTTTTTAAAGTTTGGTATGTTATGTTTGGTGTATAATAAAGTGATATTCTATTCTAAATGAAAATAATATAGCAACTGGCATATTATATTAGTATAGGAAATTAAATTTACATACAAAACACCCAGACAAAAGAAACATTTATCGTCACATAAATGTTTGTCGTGGTAGAAATCGAACCCACGCTCTACAATCGTTCGAATCAGATGTTCTACCAAATGATCTAACAGGGCAGTAATAATCATTGAAGGATACCTCTAGACAAATGTAGTTCTCTTTCAGTAATGTTAGTGCGCATAAAACGGGCCTTGAATCTAGTTGTCTAAATGTCTCACGGAATGGTAATAATTTAATATTGTAATATTAAAATGTTTTTGTGTCCAACAATTGTTTTTTGTAATAAACTTAGTTTTACTTAGTTGTGAGCCAAAAGAGCAAGCGTTATTTTTTCGCCGCCACGCTGTCTCATAGTCACCAGTATGTGTATACAACTTGATTGATACCGATGAATATTCAGGGGCCGCCGACACTCGTGTTTGTTCCGAGGCTGAGCCAGTCCTGCCCTAACCTTCGCGAATTGCAACATAAATCTCCAGCAGAGATGGATACTTTACTCCGCATTGCCCTTGTACGGCTGTGGTATCTTTTGTTTCGTGATTAATCTCAGAAAATATTTTAACATCACTCTTATATACTCCGATGTAATTATAAGGTCAGTTGTTTCATTGCTACTCTCGTTTGACTCACTAAAAATAATTTTGAATTAAACCACGCAATATACGGTTAAGCCAGCTACAATTACTACAGACCTATATGTTTTCAATTTCAAACGCAATTTTGGTATACATATTGATTCGTATGAAAAATGTTAGTCTATTCAGCGATGCGGACAAAGTTCAAATAAATTTTAAATCCTTTCGAAAATCGGTTCGGTGTTGCGGCTGAAGGCAGTTTCTTCAACACTTAGTTCCATGTCCTCGCGAACTCATAAATTGCTTTGCAAGAACGTTGGCAAGGACTGCGCTTGGAATCCAACCAAATTTAAATAGCATTTCAGAATTCATAAAGATCACATTACTTATGACAAAGTACACTGCATTGTGTTTTCACAGTCAGCAATTTTGTAGCAATTATGTATAAAAATGTGTCATAACTTTAATTTAACTAAGAATTATGCATACATAAATAAAACGATAAAAAGTAAAATAAAACTATAACCCGAGTAGGGACCCGTGAGTAGGGATGCCGTGGTGGTGCCGGCGTAAGAATAGTACCCCACCCTCTCTACCCGTGGTTGCCGTAAGAGTCGGCTAAGGGATGTAATCCGCAAGATGGGCAGCAGCGTCTTCCTTGAACAATCACACCTAACTGCGCTCGCCAACCCGCCTACCAAGCGTGGCGAGTATTGGCAAAACCCCCCCAGCAGGAGGCCTATGTCCAGCAATGGACGTCCTATGGCTGATGATGATGAGTAGGGGATAACAATAAATAATGGGATAAATGTAGCTTCTGACACCCGGAGCATAATAACGAATCGATTGACACCTCAGGTGAATAATTTCAGCGCTACACTGAAACACACATTATACATGCAAACAAACACATACTCGTACACTAAAAGCATAACCTTATTTTTTAATATACCATATTCGGTTGAAAAAACAGTATACGTAAGCTGAAATGTCGTCGTAGATATTTTGTAGAAGCAAAGCTATACCAAGTCATAAAACTTACATTTGAACAAAAAATATCTATTACAAAAATCATTTTCAATAAAAACAGTTCAAGTGCGTCTCCCACTCGCACATCATGGGTTCCGAACCATTGAACATAATAATACTGTTATTTGATATTCGTGGCCGCTTTTTGTAATAGTCCATTTGAAGAAAAGATTTTCTCTATCTGCTCGTATTATCTATGTACCTACGGCTTCGTTTTGCTTGATTATGTATTTTTTAAACTAATAGATTACCGAATCATTTGTTGTTTATTTTGCTGTAGTATTTGTGTACCTGATGCCTACCTTCATGCAGTAGTATTTTATCACACGCTAGTACAATTTTTTTTAGTGTTTTGTTTATATTCTTTTTGTTTTATTTTTTTGCGATTTGATTATTAGTACCTGGATGACCGAGTTTTGCTCGGCTTAAAACACGCATACAACGACGTTTTCTAAAAATGAAACCTACCTAGATCGAATTATCGTCCCCGAAACCCTCTGCATACTAAATTTCATGAAAATTGTTATAGCCGTTTCCGATATTCAGATTATATATATACATATATACAAGAATTGCTCGTTTAAAGGTATTAGATAGATAAGTCTGTGTTCTTTTTCTAAGTAAAAAGTTAACTCTATAATATTTCGGTCTTGGTTCCACACTGTTAGCTCGCTGCCATGTAGGTACAACCACATAGAAAGGTTATTCTGCACAGACAATACAAGGGACTCTGTCCCGAAAACTTTAGTATCATATACTTGAGATGCAAAATACGGCAACAAGAGATTGAAGGCAGCCTCGTGTGGTTCAGGCGTCTTCTCATAACGTTTTATGTCGACAATTTACTCAGCTTTGCCTGCTTTAGTGCGGATCACGCAGCGATTTGTTAGAAGTCCGCGGCCCTGGCTACCGCGAAGTAAATAGATCGCAAAATTAACTATTGTTTAGTTAAATCCCATCCCACTAATATTATAAATCTGATGAAAGTTTGGATGGATGGATGTATGGACGTTTGTTACTCAATCACGCCAGAACGGCTGAACAGATCTAGATGAAATTTTGCATGTAAATACTTTAGACCCTGAAATAAAACATAGGATACTTTCATCATCATCATCATCCATCATCACGCGGGTAAAACCGCGGGGAGCAGCTAGTTGCACATAACTTTGAGCGGGAATGAACAAGACCATAATAATATCTTAATTAGAGTGTAAAGAACTAATATCATAAATAGTTTAACACTAGTGCAAATATATCATCCTATACAAAAAACGGTAGGTACCTACTATAGTAAATCAGCATATTCTTTGGGCTATTTTTCAGCTTCATTAGGGAGGTCTAGATGTCGGCTACTTTGTAGTACAGAAACATTGAATTAATAGATTGCGCTTGTTCGTGATGTTACCCTTAGGTAACACAAAGTGAAGAAAATGAAAAGTTATTTTGATTATTTGACTTTATTATGTTGAAAATAAATTCAAATTCAAATAAAAAACATTTTTATGTCAGCCTGCGTAGCATAGGATCTAATTTATGGAAAAAAAAAACATATCAACATGGTGCAACAATTTGGGCATACAATAATCATGAAAAAGAAGTTTATACAAATATAAAAGTCAATTGTGCGATTTATAATACAGTTCCTGATTGGCCAAACTTTGCTCAGCTGAAAACACGGATACAACGACGTTTTCTAAAAATGAAACCTTGCTAGATCGATTTATCGCCCCCGAAAACCCCTGAATACTGCCACTACCCAACGACTTTCATGAAAGTCGTTGGAGCCGTTTCCGAGATTCAGATATATATATATATATATATATACAAGGATTGCTCGTTTAAAGGTATTAGATAATAGACTGTCAAATAAAATGAATATAATCCAATGTCAAAATATTATTCATAATGTCAAGTAATTTGTCAATTTAAAATAATCTTCAATATATTCCTTAATTGTATAATATCCTTTCGTCAACAAAAAAATACATAAATGTGGGATGTTTGATACACTTGTCCAGAACAATATACTGTTTTAATAACTTCTTTATAATTTTAATTTTCAAATAACAAACGTAGACATCTTTACTCTTTTTCTCACTTGACACTTCTCCTTTTGACGCTTACTTCTGTTATACCAGTCACATAAAACTAAAATCAAAACTCAATGTAAATTATTATTCGACATAAATATCTTTTAAATGTACCTATGCTCTCCGATTCCAGAACTGATTTAGGCAAATTGTAAAGAACTTTGAAATATATTTTACCACACATTTTCATTATGTTCACAAAATTGTATATAAGCACTTATCTACCTGTGTTTTTCGACAAAGAGTTGCTTTTCAAGTGAAACTACAATTAAGCAATTACATACCTAATTATGATAAACTTAATCAGAAACGTATTGAAATATTAAGCCTTGCATCTCGTCGTGTACTGAAATATTCTGGTTGTATGTCTTTATAGCACAACCCTAAATGCACCGTGACATTTCTGCTTTACCGGAGTCAATCCAATTTGCGGTTAAAAAAGACTGCACGCTACAACCACACCAACTTTATTTGCGCAATATGTGGTCTTGGCGTCGACTAGATCTCTTTTAGAGAAACGATGAAAAATAGTTTTTGAAATCGAAATATTGTGCAGTGACGCAATCATAAGTAATAGAAATAGTCATATAGAATAGGTGATTTTAGAAACTAAATCAGTGCTACCAGCAAAAAATCCTTATTCCGCTGTGTGTTGAATATTTCTCTCAATTTTTTTTCCAAATATTATTTTCCTTGTTAATAATATACGTAATATTTTTATATTACGGGAAACATTTGTATTTGATTTGATACACGTTGCAGTATTCAAAGCGCTTTTTAAAACTTCGAAACGACACATCGAATACGCACTAATAAAATGTGAGTCAGTAAATTAATTTGCGCCATTGATTTAGATTTAGACCAATGTCATGATTAATAAATTTGAGCTAATAAATAGTATGGCTGTATTTGCCTAGTCAAAAATAAAACCGCTCCTAGAATGTGTCATAGTAAACCAGCATTTTACGTCAACCACATTTTACTCGGTGGTACATCTCCTTAGCAAAAGGTCGTCAAGATAGGTACCACCGCGGTACCGGAAATTCCGCCGCGAAGCAGTAGAGTGTACACATTACAGTGTTCTGGTTTCAAGAGTATTACAGCTAGTGAAATTACAGGGCTGTAGAGACCGCCATATATAATGAGCGCCAAAGCAGCGATGACCTTGGTCATGTACAGGCATTATCTCTTACCATCAGAAGAGTGTCTGGTTCGTCTCATTAAGTTAACATTAAAAAAAAACGCATATGGAAGACGCTAAAAGTATGCGTATTTGTTTATAATGCCAAATATTTAGAGGAGATGTCGGATTAACAAATTTCTGGCATCTACTTCAGACAAAGACTTAGTATTGCCATCCAGCGTGGCAATGCTGCCAGTATTCTGGTCACATTTCTTTCCTCTTGTGGACTATAAGATTAGGTTTTGATTTTATAAATTTGTAAATACATAGTAGGTTAACAATATACTACTGTTTTAATTTTATGAAATATTTTAGTTATTACTTTTGTTTCACGTTTGTAACATAAGAGATTTTATGTAAATAAATGTTCATTTTATTAGTGTGCAATATAGAAATAAACAAATGAAACTATAAATAAACAAGCTGAATTTATTTATTACTCTCTGACAAATTTGTTAACGCAGAATACATCTCGATCACTAACTAAATCGGTTATTTGTACTTATTTCTTGCAAGTATTTATTTACTTTGTAGCGATGATAGCTCAGTGGTGAGCGCGGTCGGTTCCTATGCCGAAGGGCGTGGGTTCAAACCTCAACAATGAGCTTGAGCTGCCGGTGACGGAAAACATCGTGAGGAAACCATAGCGTGGTGATACGGTACTTTCTAGTATTTGGCTGGTTAGCTACCACCTTCAAGTTGAAAATGTGCCGCCAAGCATCTAACGGTGTTCCGGCAGCCTCACTTGAGAGCCAATTCCATTCCAGGTTAGGTGTGCTTTACTATCTTCGACCACGCCGTCACTTAACATCAAGTGAGCTGTGGTCAAACACCCAGCCTGTAAGTCATAAAAAAAGTATACTGTCACACGCCAAAAGTGATAAAATCTTCATTTGATGTTGAAGAGTACTTTAATTTGGGTAGTCTAACTATGCGTATCAAAACTACTCGTACAAGTTTTTTTTTTTTTTTTTTATACAGAATAGGTTCTCGTTTGACCACATCCTGCCTGATGTTAAGCAACGATGTGGCCTAGGATGGAACACGCTTACCTAGAAGGAACCTATTTACTCTTGATTTGAAGACACAAGTAAATCTGCCTCGTTAGCATGCGAGCCACGATAAGGTTTTGCCGTTTACGATATAAATATTTGCTAAGTCTATAAGTAACGGAAACCTAGGCGTTACAAATATATTTACATTTTTTGGCCATTAGCATGAATAAAGCTTACCAGTAGAAGGAAAATTAGAAGTTACTGTGTCTACCTTCGCAGAAAATTGAGATATACTTTTGAACAATTTCGACCGCCATTTAAAGTCTATTGGGATGTTATAAAAATAGTCTATTGTATTTAGGAGAAAATTGTGACGAGAAAAGCTCAGCGACGCTTTGAAGGCGGACTTCAAAAGAAGTTAAGAAATTAAATCAAGTTATTTACGCTTTGCGCCAAGTCACAATGACAAATCTGCTTTTGAATTGTAAATAGGTGTGGGGTAGGAAAATTATAATCTCTTACTCGAAAAATTTGTAATTTAAGCTGCGTAATAGAAAATAAAAACTGTTTTTTGCTCATTTACTTGAAGGCAGTAAACATGTATGCAAAGACGGACGATTAACTTTTCATCAAAGCACTTCATCGGCACAAATTTGCATTCAATAACGATTTTTTTCAATAAAACTCATTTATAATGTGTGTGTGATACATTTTTTCACTAAGTAATGGGAGTTCAACGAAATAATCAAGTCATTTTAGTATTAAAATTATGTGTAATGGGTAAGGTAATTTTTTTTTATTATTTTTTTTTTAGAAAAAATACCTTTATTATGTTAACTGACGTGGTTTTGTCACATTGTTCTTTTATTTATACGGGAATTTTCACGTTTAATAAGGTATGTCAGATACCCAGACTATAGTCGGACAATCGTTCGGCTATTTATTTGATTAGAAGTATAAAGTTCAAGATTTTTGCAAATTAGTCTATGTTTTAGAGATTTCTTCATGAACTACATTTGAACGGTTTTAAACTTCTCATAATGAAAAAAAGCCAGCGCTCAGCTGGGACTCTCTATACACGGTTGATCTAAACCGGACTCGGAAAGCATGAATAGAAAGATGATTCTGCACTTTCAACACTTATTTTTATAAATACATCTTGCAGACAAATGCATTAAAAAGGTGCTTTCACATGTACTTAAAACTAATGTGAAATGAGTTATTGGAAAGGCAAGCAATAATGACGTGTCACCCGCAAGATCGTTATGACGGAAACGGTCACTTTTATGAGGGCATAAAATAAAGTAACCACCCAACGAGGACGCAGCCCCGCGACATTAATAAGAAATTATAGCGACACCTCTGAGTAGCTATAAACACCGCAATATGAGACATTATAATTAGTGCAATCGCCGAGTTAGTAATTTGTTATAGGAAAATTGTGACCACTAATGGAAGGCTTTATTTGCGCTAGTTAGTTATATTTCTAAAGCGCGTAACTGAAAGCTTCAAAGACGCTCATGTTCAAATACAGATATTTTATTAATAGCACCAATGTTATAAGTCAAATTCCGTAATATCATTTCAAATATTGTATAACATTAAAAAAGTTTTAAACACTGATTACATGTCAATGAATAAAAAAAACAACATGTCAATAAAGTTGTCAATATGAAACATCTCAATGTAAAAAATATAGTCAATATAAAATATGTCTATATATAATAAAATATGTCAATGTAAAAATATTGTCAATATCTTTCATAACGAGAAGAAGCCTGCGCCCAGCCGTGGGACAGTTAATAAAAAAACAGGGCTGATACGTATTATCATATACCAGTGATTCTTTTTTTAGTCTTTTACTTGACCTTTGCTAAAAAATTACGATTAGTATTGTAAAGTAAACATGTGTTTTAATCAAAAGTGTGACCATTTCAAAATTTGTTTTATACATTTTATCATGAAAACCAGATTAGCTGCGAAACGTTTCTAAGACGTCTCTCATTAGTATGCCAAGTAAGGCATATAACGCACACTTTATTTTGTTTATCATTGTATGCGTAAAAGGTCCCACGCAGTGAGAGCAGGCCGCGCTCAGCGGCAACAATCAGCGAGTTACACAGTGGGCATGATTATTTCATGATTGCCTACACACTGCAGTCACTGACACAGCACGGTGTAATTCTTTACGGTATAATGCCCTTGACATTGAGCTTAGCGCCCGCATCAAGGTTGCTTAAAATGTAAAACATCAGTAGAAAACTCATACTAAATATAATTATAAACATAAAAATGTAAGTACATGTAATATTACTGAGCAATGCAAAAAACTAACATTAAAACTACTTACTTTTCACTAGATGTATACAGTATTTACTTCGCTTAAGTGCTTAAATGTAATGTAGCGTTAGTGAAATATTATGCTTCTAAAGAACAAGTGAAAAAAGTGTTTTTTTAAATGGTTGACAAGCTAGGTATTTGATGACACTAATTTGAAATTGAATAGAACTGGCTCTCAAGTGAGGTTCCCGGAATACACCGTTAGGTACTTGGCGGCAGATTTCCAACTTAAGGGTGGTAGCTAGCCAGCTGACTAGAAAACCCCCATGCTATGGTTTCACGATTTGTTTCCTTAACCGGTAGCTCAAGCTCGTTATTGGGGTTTGAACCCACGCCCTTTAGCGTGAGAACCGTCCGCGGTAACCACGGAGCTATCATTGTTACAAAATCGTGTCGTTTTTATGTTCAATGATATCGTGAAAAAGTAGACTAAATAAAACTCTTCACTCTTCTTTTCTTCTTCTTCGAGTTTTACATTTACTACTTAATATACCTTGAAGTTTAGGCAGCAAAAAAGTCTAAGTCTCTACAATCACACCTAACTGCGCTCGCCAACCCGCCTGCCAAGCGTGGCGAGTATTGGCGAAACCCCCCCAGGAGGAGGCCTATGTCCAGCAGTGGACGTCCTATGGCTGAATATGTGATGTTACTGATTCATTAACTGGCGAATTAAAGTTTTGTTACAGAAAAGCCATCATCCTTACGCTTAATGCGCATATATGTAAGAGCAAACATGCCAAGTCCTCTGCACTCACTCGATATCGAATTCAATCACAAATTAACGAGATTGCGTTTCTGTCGTAACTAGATATGAGAATATGGAAGCTACCGGAATTGCTTATTGAACTTATCAATGTAAATTAAATGGTTGACTTTGCAAATTTGCGTTAGCGTACTGCCGTGATTCTAATGGTGTCAAGATTAAAAGGCTTCTAACTTGCATCCGAAATGGCAAAAGTTGCTAAAAGAAAATGCTAACAGAAGGGGTCGCAAAGGGATTTTTTTAATCGGCTTAAATAAATAAGCCACGATAAAGCCGACAGGTGAGTAAAGCGGTTGTTACTAAATTACTATTGTTAGTCAATATTCTGAATCCACGTAGTCGTTTATTGACTACAGCTCACATGATGCTAAGTTATGGTGTGATCGGAGATGGTAAGCACATATAGCCTGGTAAGGAACTGGCTCTCACGTGAGGCTGCCGGAACACACTGTTAGGTGCTAGGCGACAGATTTTCAACTTGAGGGTGAGCTAGCCAGTCGAGTACAATAAAGTATCCTACCACCGCGCTATGATTTCCTCGCGATGTTTTCTTTCACTGACTGCTCAAACTTATTCTTGAGGTTCGAACCCACGTCCTTTGGCGTATGAACCGACCGCTCTAACTGCTAAACTATCATCGCTATAAAAAGCTGGCCGTGTAGTAGCGCAATCTCCGCGCTGTCCCACGCGCTTTCACTACGAGAGAAATACAAGATAGCGCATCCCAGTGCAACTGTGCTGTGTATACTATTGTAAAAAGAACATTACAGATGATTATTATGTGATTATTATAATGGGGTATTTAAATACTCAGCATCCGCTGTCAGCGGTGTCAACCAGGTAATAACTGGCACAGGAAAATAATTTAATTTTTTGGACCGGCTTAATTATGTTGAACCGGTCTTGGCAAAATTTCGGATGATATAGAATGAGAGTGGAGTGTCGATAACTCGAGTTTGTCGAATACTAAGTCTGTCATACTTAACACACACACACACACACACTCGGTTTCGCACGGGTAGTAAGAATGGTAAGCTATCCAAGGTACATATTATAATGCCACCGCGGACTTTTTTGTAGATCTATAAAAGACGACTATCCCACCATGCATTGTTGTGTTATATTTCAAAGGTATTAGGCAGCGTTTTCGCTGAAAGCTCCCAGGTGGCTTGACGTTTTCCGACATTTCCAACAATTATCATCATATTTCAACCAATTTACACAAAAGCTTGACAAATTATACACCTAAACCATCCTTATGAATCACTCTATCTATTGGTGAAACTCGCATGATAATCCATTCAGTAGTGTTTAAGTTTATCACGAACAGACAGACAGAGAGACAGTCGCGGCGGACGACTTTTTTAATAATATGTAGTGATTCTATAGCACAGAAACAACAACAATTAGTGAATTCAGCCATATTTCAGACTTGGAAAAGTTGAGTTGTTTTACCTCAATTATAGTACTAAGCTAGAACTACCAACATAACATCTTTAGTCTAGTAGAGTTCATCATGAGGAGGGGCATAAGATCATTAAACTGTCCGAAAGGTAAACATTGTAAATTTCAGAAAAACCGACAGTGGCGGGGCAAGACCTTAATATGATGTGGGCAGGGTAAATTTCGCGAGGCCCTCTTCTCTTCTTCGAACATGTATGTAACTACACTCCATTCATTGTTTGCTGTCCATTGCTTTTATTTTGTAATCATCTTGACTATGGGCTGGTATGAGCAAGTAGTGTACAAGGAATGGAAGAGTAGCTATCAAAAGTTGCCATTGAGTAACGTGACAGTAACGTAAACAAACAGAATCGGAATCCCCAGCTCTGGCCTGCAGGATTCCCCGTAAAAGCGAAGCAACGCCTGCAGATGTGTTAAAAATAAAATTGTCAATAATAATATTTATCGTTTTATGGCGAGTAACATTTTTTCGTCACGTTCACGACTTGGTAACTTATAAGCCTTTGAGGCGCGAGGCCCCTCGGACCGCGAGGTCGTAGGCACTGCCTACGGCCTCGCGGTCCGAGGGGTCCACGTCCCGCGACGACGACGCGGTCCCACGTCGCCCACGCCTTACGCCGCCTCTGAAAACTGACTGATAATGGTCAAGTTTCGTCAGTTTTCGGAAGCCTAATTGGGAGACCGTCTAACTTCCAATCTGGAAGTCTTGGGTTCGAATCCCACGGTACGCACCTCTGTCTTTTCTAGGTTTCTAGGTTATCTTAGTTGAGAAAATTTAGAAGTTCTTGTTTTTTATATTATTAAAGTACCTATAACCTACATGTATGTACCTACATTATAACCTGAAATCATGTAAAGGTAAAAAAACTCATTATAATTTTAACCTTTAAACGTTAACTGGACAATTCTAGAAGTTTTTCAATTAATGTCAATGAAAGGCGTTTGCGTAATCGACTCACGACTGTGTTCTGTGTGACGTCAATTCTGCGTGCTATGTACCCTGCCTATTGCCACTTCAACTTTCTAATCCGCTGGGCTTTGTCAGTTACTTTAGTTCGTCTACGGATCTCCTCATTTCTGATTCGATCTCGTAGGGAAACCGAGCATAGCCCTCTCCATAGCTCGTTGTGCGACTTTGAGCTTATCAAGAAGGCACACAGTCAGAGACCCCGTTTCAGCACCATAAGTCATCACTGGTAACACACACTGGTCGAAGACTTTCGACTTGAGGCACTGAGGTAATTCGGACCTGATATTAGGCGATGGTGTGGTTGAAGATAGTAAAACACACCTAGCCTATACCTATGTAATAGCATATGATATGGAAGTAGGTTTACTTACCATAGATTACTAATGCGCACAATGTTTTTAAATTATTCATACAATTTTTAATTTTCATAAAGAATAAAATAGCGCAACTAGTTAAAACCAAAACAAGATTTTAAGAGCTAATAAAATTATCACTGCGTCTCAAACTGCCTAAAACAACTTTTGCCTATATACTTCATTTAAAAAGCTCTTTTCTGTCTAATGTCTACAAAATTCTAAAATTTCTTTGCACTGGTAATTCCAAGCAACAAAATTGAGGTAAAAATCACAAACCGGGGCAAAATAAACACATCTACCTTCTAGTCTCAAGCACGTACAACTTAAACAGTACCGAGTTTAATGTAAATGAAACTCCACAATCAATGACTCATTAGGGACCTGCCCGCCAGTTAATTGGTTTATAAAGTCAATCAAAACAATCCCGCCTGCAGGGTTTTAGACACTGTGATTACTGAGCTGATTAAAACAATGAAAGGTGTTTATTAATAGAATACCATCGTTTTTTTGAACTGGAGTATAATAGACATTATTCTTAAGTATTAAACCGGCTGGACAGCGTTCGGAAAACTGCGCAGTGTTTTCTCGTCCTTATTACCTCAGTGCCTCAAGTCGAAAGTCTTCGACCAGTGTGTGTTACGAGTGATGACTTATGGTGCTGAATAATGGTCTCTGACTATGTGCCTTCTTAGTAAGCTTAAAGTAGCACAACGAGCTATGGAGAGGGCTATACTCGGAGTTTCCCTACGAGATCGAATCAGGAATGAGGAGATCCGTAGACGAACTAAAGTAGCTGACATAGCCCAGCGGATTTGCAAGTTAATGTGGCAGTGGGCAGGGCACATTGCACGCAGAACTGATGGCCGATGGGGCCGCAAAGTTTTAGAGTGGAAACCACGGACCGGCAAGCACAGCGTAGGACGTCCACCCACAAGGTGGACAGACAACCTAATAAAGACCGAAGGAACGCGCTGGATGCGAGCTGCTTCCAACCGGTCTTTAAGGAAATCAATGGGATCCCCCATTGATTTCCTATGTCCAGCAGTGGACGTCATACGGCTGATGATGATGAAGGTTAATTATCGGTTGTTGTTGCTGCTGGTAGATCCGTTCCCATTTTGTAAAATATTTTGTAAGCTTGCGTAATGAAACATGTTTTAGTACTGTAAACGTTGTAAATTCATTCTCTTTTCGCTATTCAAGAATTACAATAAAAGAAGATTTAGTTTACACTAGTTTAATTTGGTATCAAGAAAGATTAGAACTATAATAAGATTTTTTATTATGTTTTTAAATTTAATATAGGTTTGCTATAGACATGCTTAATGCGCCTAAATAAGCAATTGTCTTAGAAACAAGCACGCTTACTTAAAAATAGTTTGATTATTGAATTTAAAGACATGTGTGGAAATTAATAATGTAGGTAAGTATGTACTATGTTTTGTATCCCTGTTATATGATTATCTGCATAGGAACGTTTTTAATCTACTTATTGTTTTGCTTTAGCAACAAGCAGACGGTTTACCTGACGGTAAGCTTACCATCGCCTGGGGACACTTGCAACATTAAGTATATTGCAGGTATCCATAGGCACGAAAATAAATTATTTGTGAAACCGAAAAAAGATGTTTTAGCAATGTATTAAAGTTGCCTGGTAGAGATCGCTTTTAACGAGTAGATCGCCGGTTGTTGCTCCTATCAATCAAGTTTATTTTATTTTTCTTCTGTGTGGATAATGAAGAGTTTATCAATAAATGTTTTATAGATATTTTGTAAGACTTTAATGAAATATTTTGATTTTTTATGACTTTTAAGTGAAATGAAAAAAAAAACATTGTAGCTCGATTTAAAATACTATTATAATAGTAAATAAGTATGATTATATTACTATCAACTTTAATCTGTAAATATTTTACTGACAGAAACCTATTACAGAATTTATAACGGTTCCGACAAACGAGTGAACCAATACCGTAACGACTCTGAAAATTGCACGGTTCATCGATAGTGTGAAAGGCAAATGAAAGTTCGCTTATAAAAGGGAATATTGATTCATTAGTTAGTTGCAAGCTCAAACGTTTAAAATTTTATTGGAAATTTGTAGGATGGGATAAGCAATTTTATCAAAGGGATGGTTTACACTTGTACTTACTCTGAGTAATGAAAATATCATTTATTGGAATTTTATCAAAGGGATGGTCTACACTAGTATTTACACTGAGTAATGAAAAAACATTTATTGGAACCTTGTAGGAAAGGATAAGCAATTTTATCAAAGGGATAGTTTACGATTGTATACTTAATTACTTACACTGAATAAAGACATAATCATTTACTGGAACTTTGTAGAATAGGATAAGCAATTTTATCAAAGGGATGGTCTACACTAGTACTTACACTGAGTAATGAAAAAACATTTATTGGAACTTTGTAGGATAGGATAAGCAATTTTATCAAAAGGATGGTTTACACTAGTACTTACACTGAGTAATGAAAAAACTTTTATTGGAACTTCGTAGGATAGGATAAGCAATTTTATCAAAAGGATGCTTTACACAGTACTTACACTGAGTAATGACAAAATCATTTATTTATAGCCTAACACTATTTTTTAAATCAAAAATAATGAGACCAACGTAACACTCCCCTGATATTAAGGCACAATGTCTGCCCTGGACCATCGTAGCGGTATCAGAGCTTTTGAGAAACAAAATATAGTGCACGGTCGCTGCTCTCGCGTTCATTACTTTGAGATAGTCGATAGTTAGTCTCAAAAGCCTTGTAATTCCATTAGCTGCAGTACGCTTCGAATCTAAACACAGTAATGTTTACACGCTCTACTTGGCAGGATATCTGAAATAAGTAATAATAATAATGCAGTGAATAAGCATCATGAATATGCACCGTAGCAGGATCAGGTATCCAGCTAGCGACCTCTACTAAGAAGGTGTTCCTAGTATGTTGACGTTTAGTTGACATTATCCTATAGATGACATTAAATAATGAAATAAAAAGCAAATTCAATCAATTGCTTTTAAATAAAAAGAAAAAAGCATGTTAAAAGCTAAAACCTCCATATACGCTGATTTTTGAACATTATCGTTGTGACTAAGTTTTCAGATGTTAGGGAAAAACAAAAAAAAATTTGAACGTTAACAAGTAACTTCTTATATAAAACCAGTTGTTGAAGTCGTAGAATAACTAAGTAGGATAAATTAATAAACAACATTTCTTGGTACTCAAATAATAGAAGTTGCTTTATTAAGTTACCTATCGCTAATTACCAGTCGCACGTTGGATAACTTTCCAAGAGAAACAAAACGGGGATTAAAACTTTAAAACAATTTCGAATAAAATTATTCCGGCTACGCAAAGGGAGTGAGAAATTTATTATAAATTCAGACTTGTTATATAACATCAAAATAACAGTAGAAATTTTAAAATAACAAATCAGTGCTATTAATTGTATCAATAAAATAAGTTGCATGTGACTTAAATACATAGGTAGACAATTTTTTTATTGTTCAAATTCAAATTCAAATTCACACCAAAGATTGCATATTTAGGAAAAAAGCATGCGTGAGGAAACCATAGCACAGTGGTAAAGTACTTTCTAGTACTCGGCTGGCTAGCTACCACCCTCAAATTAAAAATCTGCCGCCAAGCACCTAACGGTATGTTCCGACAGCCTCACTTGAGCCAGTTCCATTCCGGTCTAGGTGTGTTTACCATCAGGTGAACTGTGAACTAGCCTGTCAACCATAAAATAAACATGAAATAGAAAAAACCAGCCAAGTGCGAATCGGACTCGCGCACAAAGGGTTCCGTACCATTTTATATTAAAAAAAAATGTCCGTTGTATGGGAGCCTCCTTAAATATTTGTTTTATTCTGTTTTTTAGTATTTGTTGTTATAGCGGCAATAAAAATACACCACTTAAGTGTAAATTTGAGTATTCTTAATAAACCAAAGACTTTATTGCTAGTTTCATTTTAACTAAATAAATATAAAATAAATATTGTAGGACACATTACACACAGCGCCATCTGACCCCAAACTAAGCAGAGCTTGTGTGATGGAGGTCAGATAACTGATAGAATACATAAATACTTTTTTTTTTGTAAATACATACTTATAATACATACAGAACACCCAGACACAGAACAAACATTTGTTTATACCAAACAAACATTTGTCCTTGGCGGGAATCGAACCCACGCCCTACAGCTCAGGCAGACATACTCCCAATGAGCCAACAGGGCTGTCAAAACTGTGAATCCAGAATAAAAAATTTGTCAATATGGTGGCTGGTTTGCCTGGCTTCAAATCCCACGACACTGACCTTTGTCATTTTTAAGTTATGCGCGTATTGCCGCTCGCATGAAACTGTGAAAGAAAACATCTTGAGGACGTTTCACCATAACCATGCAATTGGTAAACTATATTTGGTATAATACATTTGGTATACTATATTTAGTATACTATATTTGGTATAATATATTTGGTATACTATATTTAGTATACTATATTTGGTATACTATATTTGGTATACTATATTTGTTATACTATATTTGGTATACTATATTTAATATACTATATTTGGTATACTATATTTGGTATACTATATTTGGTGTACTATATTTGGTATACGATATTTGCGAACATTGACACATGACACTTTTTTGTATTAGTATTATAAGTTTTGTTCTAAATTACCTACTAAAGTTTCAAAGTTTAAGTTTTACAGTAGCATTTAATTCTTTACGCTTTAGTGACCCAAATTCCGTTCATCCCAAATCCTTGACGATGCAATGGCCCAAACAAATAGATAAGTACTCGTATACAAATATAATCTTATTGAAAGCAAATCTTTATATTTGAAGAATACGTTTGTGATACCAACTCATTATTTCTGGATCACAAAATAACACGTCATCACTGAGCCACGTCATCGATTATTTGACAGGTCGTGTTTATCGATGTACTATAGTATATTGTAGCGGATCCACACATGTATCAATTATTCTCCCTTGTTTACTGTGAACAATCATTCACGAACAAATAATTTAATTACGTATTAACGTAGCCTTCACGTGACTTCGTACATGAAGATAAACTTAGGCAAAGTCTTGACATTGTCTAGAAACATGAAATCAAGTCCATATATTAACTTTTATTATAAAAGCAAAAGTAACTCTTCACATTTTCGTACATCTCTTCATGATTGATACCTTTTTTCGGCTAGCTGATAATGAAATATTAATGAAATTGTTCTTACTAAAATATAGTTGTTATGTGAATTATAAATATTATAATACTCATCACTATCACTACATATTATAAAACAAAGTCTTCCACCGCGTCTGTATGTCTGTCTGTTCGCGATAAACATGAAAACTACTGAACGGATTATCATGCGAGTTTCACTAATAAATAGAATGATTCATGGGGAAAATTTAAGTATATAATTTGTCAAGGCTTTGTGTAAATTGGTTAAAATATGAAGGTAATTGTTGGAAGTGTCGGAAAAAGTCAAACCACCTGGGAGATTTCATCGAAAACGCTCCCTAATCCCTTTGAGATATAACAAAACAATGCATGGTAAGATATTCCTCCTGTATGGATCTACAAAAAAGTCCGCGGTGGCATATATCTACCTTTTAAAGATAGCTTACTATACCCATTCTTACTACCCGTGCCAAGCCGGGGCGGGTCGCTAGTAATACACGTATAAATATCGATTCACATTTCACACAGCATCATCTAGCCTCAAACTAAGAAAAACTTTAACAATAGAACTCAGACAATTGATAGAACTCTTATATACTTTTATACATAGGTACTTATAATACATAAATAAACAGACACAGAACAAAATATCAATGTTCATCACATAGACGTTTGGTAAGGATGGCAATCGAACTCACGCTCTACAGCTCAGCAAAATAAACGGGGCAACAAATGCAGGAAATAACAAGGAAAATACTGAATTTTCATATGAAAGCGTGGGATGCACCTAGCTGCTAAGAATTTTAATGTTACAAGTATTACCTCGGGGGATCCCAGCGCTGGTGTCTGCTTGTCTTAAAAGTTGAGCATTGTAATACAACGGGGCAACGCCGCCAGTGTGTTGGGAACCCAACCGCAAGGTAGCGATCTCGACCACGCGTCGTCTTTGTATCATGATGATAGGATATTATTATAAATATTTTGCTATTTCATCTTCAGTCATAGGACGTCCACTGCTGGACACAGGCCTCCTCCTTGGGGGTTTTTGCCAATACTCGCCACGCTTGGCAGGCGGGTTGGCGAGCGCAGTTAGGTATGTTGTTCAAGGAAGACGCTGCTGCCCATCTTCCGGATTACATCCCTTAGCCGACTCTTACGGCAACCATTGTACTATTCTTACGCCGGCACCACCACGGCAAAATATTGCTATTTGCTTATTTATATTTTAAAATGCATTTATTGTTATATATGTACATGAGTATTTATTAGTTTTAAATAGTTGTTATAATTTTACAACTATCATCACTATCACTATCACTACATAGTATAAAACAAAGTCGCTTTAATAAATATTGCCCAATGAAAGCTATGAAGCTAAATAATAAATTAAGATTTTGTGACTGGGCCACTAAAGGAATAAGATTAAGTAGAGACAACATGTACGAACTCTATCGTAAAAAATCATACACAAATAACGAAGAGTTTCATGCATATGTTAGGAATTATTCAAAAATATTTAAATTAGTTTGTAATAGAGCAAAAGCCATTACCATTGCCAAAAAAGTTAGTGATTCAACTAATAAAATTAAAACTGTCTGGAAAATCATAAATACAGAGACTGGTAAAAATAAAAAGGAAGATGACGCAATTAAACTTAAAATCAATGATAAGCTTATAACGGATAAATTTGAAGTAGCTTCTTCTTTTGAATCGTTTTTTTCAACCATACCTTCTGAAGCTACTAAGTATCTTGCATCTTCTCCTAAGAAAGCGGAGTGTCTCCTTAAAGATAATTTCCCAAAATATATTCCAAATTTTTTATTTAAGTTTATTGATACTAGTGATATTTTAAGAGCCTTCAAGTCCCTGAATATAAAAAAATACAGAAGACCTGTGGGGCTTATCAGTTAAAGTTATACATTCAATTATAACTAGTATTGCACCTATTTTAGCAGATATTTTTAATCAATGTATTATTAATGGTTCCTTCCCCGATTTGATGAAACATAGTAAAATCGTTCCAATATTTAAATCTGGGTGCAAAAATAATCCTTCCGATTATAGACCTATCTCTGTTCTTCCGGCGTTAAGCAAAATCTTTGAGAAAATTATACTAAATCAATTATTAACTCATTTTGTCAATAATCAGATTTTACATGATCACTAGTTTGGATTTACGAAAGGCCGGTCAACGTCAGACGCTGGTGCTAAACTTTTAAAGCATATTTTTGAGGCCTGGGAGAATTCACAGGATGCGGTTGGCGTATTTTGTGATCTCTCCAAGGCGTTCGATTGCGTGGATCATCACACCCTAGTTCTAAAACTTCAACACTATGAAGTTCGTGGAGTGGCACTTGATCTTATATCATCTTATCTATCGAGTCGCCAACAAAAAGTAGGTATTAGCGGTATTACGTCCCTAGGGTCCTTAGTAAAAAGGGGCGTACCTCAAGGATCAATCTTAGGCCCTTTCTTGTTCTTGGCATATATTAATGATTTGCCCTATATGGTAAATTAATTGTCCGATATAGTTTTATTTGCTGATGACACCTCGTTAATTTTTAAAGTCAATAGAAAAGATACAGACCTTACACAGCTCAATAACACCTTATCAGCTGTATCAAAATGGTTTGCCGCCAATAATCTTATGCTTAATTCATGTAAAACAAAATGTATAAGGTTTTCTCTCCCCAATGTTGCTAAGAGGGACACTCATATCTTAGTCGATGGTAAAAGACTTGATCTAGTGAATAAAACAGTCTTTCTCGGCGTAACATTAGATAGTAAAATACAATGGGGTCCTCATATAGAAAAGTTAGCTAGTAAATTGAGTTCCGCTGCCTTCGCGATTAGAAAAAATAGACAAATAACAGATGTGGCTACAGCCAGGTTGGTTTACTTTGCTTATTTCCATAGTTTAATGTCCTACAGTCTACTGCTGTGGGGCTCAGCTGCAGACTTTGAAACTATTTTTATTCTGCAAAAAAGTGCAATTCGCGCAATCTATTGTTTGGGTCCTCGCGAATCACTACGAAATCGATTTAAAGATTTTAAGATATTAACGTTACCGTCACAGTACATTTATGAAAACATTATGTTTGTCCGGAAAAATTTAAATTCATTTGAAATTAATAGTAGTCGCCATAACTTAAATACAAGAAATAAAGATAAAATTGTGACACCTAGATTCAGGTTATCTAAAGCTAATAAGTCTTTTCTCGGGAATTGCGTTAGATTCTATAATAAAATCCCACTTGAGGTAACTAAAATGTCCTATAATAAATTCAAAGATTTTATAAAGCAGAGGTTAATTGACAAAGCCTACTATAAGGTGGCTCATTACGTGGAAGACAGGAATGTATGGTTGTTGTAGCTTCTCTCTGCACTTGCATCCCCCTGGCTAAGTGACAATTGTAGTAAGCATAATGTATGTAATAATATTTATTACTGTAAATTGTAACCTAATATGAAAAGAAAGATCCACAAAAAAAATGCCTTGCTGAGTTTCTTGCCGGAGTCTTCTCAGTTGAAGTGTAATTACGAGCCGGTGGTAGATTCAAACATGTAACTTAACGTTCATAAGTGCCTTACCAGGGCCTAAACTGAATAAATGACTTTTGATTTTGATTTTGATTTTGCTTTCTCTGTCTCTATATCCCTATGTATGCTTAAATCTTTAAAACTACGCAACGGATTTTAATGCGTTTTTTTTATAGATAGAGTGATTCAAGAGGAAGGTTTATATGTATAATACATGTATATGCACCACATTCGTATCTACATTGCATTTGTGCGAAGCCGGGGCGGGTCGCTAGTAATAAATAAAAGAATTGACGAGAAAAAAAAAGTTTTTTTTTTTTAATTTTTACACAATTATAAACTTAATTTCCCCTTCCCCCTTCTCTTAATCCATATAGTTGTAGAGATCGGTTGATTGATTAGCTCAGTAGTACGAATTAATTCTATCTAGTTGTTATGATAGTTCATATAGTTCCTTATTAAACTGTCATGTATGTCAGTATGACTTATAACTTTGATGTTATCATTAAAACATTTTAGTTGCATTGCATTGCCTTGTATTGCTTTGTAGTGTATTATAATGCAGACGCGGTTTGAGAAGCAGTAAAAATATTTAGATGGTTAAATTTCCGTTGCACTATAATTTATTGTGTAAAAACTTCAAACATCTGAAGTTTTCGTGTCATGAAATTCTAACAAAAATATATAAATTTTAAGCAAAAACTTTCAAAGCTACTGAACTCTTTATATTAGAAAGTTTTATATATTCAAGAGTAATTTAGAGGAATGCTATTGTCATCGCTTCACCTTTAGTCTTTTTAGGATTTATGTCATCCAATATCTTAAATTAATTAAAATTAAAAATATTTTACAGTCAAGCTTTTATATAATTATTTTTATTTTAGCGTGGTGGTAGGGTACTTTCTAGTACTCAGCTGGCTAGCTACCACCCTCAAGTTGAAAATCTGCCGCCAAGCATCTAACGGTGTGTTCCGGCAGCCTCACTTGAGAGCCAGTTCCATTCCGGGCTAGGTCTGCTTTACCATCTTCGACCACACCGTCACTTAACATCAGGTGAGCTGTGGTCAAACTGTGAGTGCATTTCATAGTAAGATTTTTGTTCTAAGTATATGATACTTGAAATGAATTTTATTCATTTCAAATAGCGTAATGTAGGTAATTAACTTCAGGCATGGAGCAGGCACTAAAAAGCATGCATATATTAAATTACGAAATGTTACGGTAAAATATATGGCTTTTAAACATTTTTCTGTTGGTAATGCATTTAAAATGTCGCCAGAAACACGAGAATTAATTTAAACTAATAAAATAGTCCGTTTTAAGAAGTACTCCATCTCTTATGTTTATATTTACGATTAGAATTTTATTGTTTATGGATATGTGGTATTTAATTTAAAACCTTATAGAATATAGTAAGAATTAGTTTAGGATAGGTTATAGACTAAAGTTATAAACCTTGAAAAAATTATTGAATGCAGCGTACTGTAGTTAAAATAATGTAATATTGTTTGTCCGTGATGGATAACGCTATTGATTTTTATAAGATCTTTGTACACTGTGACACAATAAAGTATATTCTGATTCTGATTCTCTCTAACTTCCTTCGCCACGGCACATCACAAAGAGAATCCAGCTAATTGCATGAAAGTAATTGGAAATCTTCACATTATAAAATTAAGAAGAACCGCTTCGGATTGCACTCTCAAAGAATTGAGAACCTTCATTAAGATTTAAAGTTACGATTAAATTAAAAGTTTTTATAAGTTTCCTGCTCCTACTTTGAACCCAGCGTTCGAGCGCATCGGCCTCTTGAGGTTTCTTTCTTGTGTTTTAGACTATTCATATCCTATGCTATAAATCTTGACACTGGAGTAATAGAAAAATTTTCACAGTATAAATTTCAAATACTATAACAGTAGCATAGTAAACAGTTCCGTGTGTTAACAAGTTGAGAAGCGGTGTTGCGAGAACTATGCGGATGCATAAAGACACGGTATAGTATCGTGGCAGAAGCTGCAATGAAACATTTATTTCTCGCGGCCATTAGCGACTTGACCACGCGAGAACAAATGTGCCCCAGTTCACTCGCGGAGTTAAATTCAAATATTTATTTCAAGAGTTTCTGGAGACGGTAACCGGAACTGTCCGGAATTCCGGATATCGGATTATAAATCAGGCGGAAAGCGTCCGGAGTTGGGTGCAAGTTGGCAGTTAGCAGGACACGGGCGGGGCGGCGGTCGTGTCGCCAGCTTTGGTGCATCCCGTAGGGATGCCCTACATTGCGATTTAATTTAAAATTGTTAAACTTTCCTTAAGAGACGAAATAATTTTAGTATTCAATGGTATCTTATTGCGGATTCCGCGACACGGGCGAAAACCCGTACAGAGCCTACGCTTAAAGGGATCCTTTACACACGAATTAATGTTCACCTTTACTGCCCGCATTCCTATCCCTGCCTAACCAAATTTGATAAGATCCCACCAATGCTGCTTAGGATAGCCAATTTTTTTAAATATCACAAGCATTTATACAATCTAAATCTCAAAGATGACAATTGGCAAGATTCTGCTCAAACGTAAGTTAATTCGTAAAAAAAAACAGCAGCGTTTATCTAAACTTACTCCTAATTACAAAGCACGTTAATCTCAATATTTTCTGCACATCTGCCACGCCTAAGTACGCTTTATGTATTTGCGTGCAAGCAATAAGTTACAACAGTTACACAAATATCTGCCATCCCTATACACAGCCGCGGGCGTTTCGCCAGTTACGTGTAGCGAGCGCGTGACACAAGTACCCGTGTCGACCTGCACCGATATTGGTTGCAATCAGTTTTACCGCGTATCTATTGGAATTGAAACAGTGGTATTTTATAGGTATTCATATATTTTATAGCTACATAGAGCTACAGAGAGGCTTAGCTTGACAAGGTGTTCCTAAAAATTCACCAATGTTAACTTAACTCAGATGTTAAGCTCGAGCTCATTGTTGGGGTTTGAACCCACGTCCTATGTGTGAACCGACCGCGATAACTACTAACCTATCATCACTATTAATATGGGACTAGACTAAAAATAGTTCGAGTTAGGGCTCCGACCACCCACTTAAAGACCCTGGATAGGACGACAACGTTAGCTGGCCCACGTTGTAGATGGTGGATATGGTATTCGAGACAGCATACCACAATTCTAAAAGGAGCGGAAGCGCATTGTTTAGGACGCCGGTGTGTTCTATTGGAGATCTCAGATCAAATCTCTCATCTCTTCCATTAAGCACCAAGAATGACCACTCCATGGGTAGTTAGTGGGTATGGAAGAATGCGCACTAAATTATACCTTGACTTGACTGATGAGAACACTTGAAAGTATGTCATTAATTCTTATGGCCTTTCGAGGTATTTCGAGGTACGAGGCCGCAACCACATGTGGCATAATGATATAGTGATATGGCTGACATAATCGCATTGCAAGTAAAGCCCCTAATTTAGAAAATCCTCTATCTCGAATGACATTACAAAAATTCGATGAATCAAAGCAACTAAGTCCGAACATAGGCATTTTGCACCTGTTTGCACCCGACCCCATCGTCATATTCTCGTCGTCATATTCTCATCGTCACCTACCTACCTACTGTAAGCACACCGTCACAAAGGTGCGCGAGCCCTACGGATCGTAAAAACAACTCTTTACTGTAAGTGACGCCGCAATACAGCGACTCAAGTGAGAAACGTAAAGATAACAAAAAAGCACGCTATGAAATATGCAGACGTGCATAACACAAATTGCGCTAACTTGGGAACGAAATGCAGAGCTCAGCGTCGCGTGGAGGCCAAACGTGAGTCAAGTGTAGCCGGCCGCTTGTAAATAGAACGGATTTGGGCAACGGCAACTCGCTCCTCACAATATTGTTGCGGCCAAACATGAAACTTGTGACATAAGTTTAAGTGGTGAAGAATTCTTGAATGTGGTCCGTAGTACAGTTCAATTTGTTTGCCGAGCACCCGGGCTAGTAAAACTTGGAAATGTTAAGTTATGAAGGTTTTACCGATTAGAATCTTGATATATTTATGTTTTATCGCAACCAAATATGTGTCTACTACAAATGGTGAATACTTATTATCAAAATTAATCATTTTTCACTTATAAAAACGATTATAAAATAAGCTTTTACAGTTCTTGTTTAAAAGAAAAAAACCATTTTCAATGCATCTATCTATTTCAAATATAATAAACGAGCGGCTCACCCCAGCTTCACAAGGAAACACTTTAGAAAAAATACTGTTGATCTGATCGACGAACTATCCCGCGATTAAACATGATTTTTGCTATTGTATTGTAAATTAACCATAATTAGGATCGATGTTAAACTATTAAAATATCTTATTTTTCAAACTTTTCAAAGCTAAAAACATGATAAATAAAAATAATCCGATACTACGACACATTCAAGCTTTTTTCTTAAAAATCACATACACAGAAAAAATATTATGAAACGCGCATAGCATTATCCGTTTATAAGAAAATATTTTTTCTAGACCAATTACTTTATTGTTAATAAATTTAATTAGATTTCGGAGTTACGTTTGCTTACTTTTGAGCAACAATATGATCAAGCGGTAGATTCCATTTTCACCCTTATTATTTTAAGCTTTGGGAATAGCGTATGGGCGG
Organism: Biston stratarius; assembly: GCA_950106695.1. NCBI lineage: Eukaryota > Metazoa > Arthropoda > Insecta > Lepidoptera > Geometridae > Biston > Biston stratarius. The sequence continues at coordinate 18,666,689 of OX467115.1, read as the reverse complement.
ATCGAACGTGGGATTTTTTTGTGCGAGCACGCTCTTAACTCTAAACTGCAGTTTTCTTCTATTTCCTCCTTGTACGTCGGTCGTCACAGTTTTTGTATAGCTAGCTATAATAACGTTGACAGCTACTTAAGATGAGTTATTTTTGCTGGAGTCCATTCGGCTAGGATTTAACGACTGTTAACTACCATTTAACCTAGCCCTGAAGCGTTGACGCAATGTTTTTGAACATATTCTGTTAAAATTGTCACATCTTATTTTACTACTTACGAATATAATGAATAAAATACTCTGCGTAGGTATCTATGTATATTTGTTACTTCTCCACGCTGTAACGTATGCAGATAGCGCATATCCTGACTTTCTATCCCGGAAAACATGGATAAAAACACGGAGAACAGCTAGTTATATATATGAAAAGTTTCCTGTACTGGTCTTATAACAGATAATTACAGCCCTTCGGTTTATTTATGTAAAAACATTAATACATAGTCGAACGACAAAACATGGAATGCGCTTTCTGAGTGGGTGTTCCCCAAAAGATACAAACTGTGAAAAAAGTGTCTTCAAGTCAAGAGTGAATCGGTATTTCCTGGGCAAACGTGCTTCATCGTAGATTGCATCTCTACTTAACATCGGGTAAGTTGACGTAAGTCTATTTTATTATTAAAACAAAAACAAGTCGTAACTTGACTATTTTGAAATACAAGCAATTCAACTGAATTGCTACGAGCTACGCGAATAACGTATACCTACTTAATATCGTAGGTAAAAGTAAAAACACGCTTTGACTCTTGTGAAAAGCCCCTACAAGTGCGAGTATACCAAAAGGTAAGAATTCTCTCTTAAAGATAATATTTAGCTATTTTTTTGGAAGCGGCGATTGTTAGAACCACGAGATTAAAGCCACGGGCGGTGGGAAATAGGTAGCTAAGGAAATATCTACGAAATAATTTGCGGCATTCCCACGACGGCGAAGCGACGACACCATTTTAATGACAGGCTCTTCTCTTAAAAGAATTCTCGTTTTCCGTATTTAAATTAATTAAAGTTTGCCACAGAGTAGGTAGGTACGTAGTAGGAATTTACATTTTATATTTCTCCCGTTCTAAAATCCCAACCACAGACGCCTTCTTTACAAGATTGTTTTATGCCCTGCTTCAGCTAAGTTTTTATTTTGAAACTCATTTATTTAAGCAAGCATGTTTTAAACATCTTATCTAAGATATTTCTTTTATTTACTCTATAAGAGTTGGAAGCAATTTTAAAGGTTGGCATACCACTACGACTTCTATAAACTAGTGCTTAAAACAGTTTTATGCATTTACTACATACTAGATCCGAACCGGTCCGTATCCGAACGCACAATTGATTCAGTTTAACTGCAGAGTATACACCATGTTCAGTAAAACACAAAAATATTAATTGATATGTAAACATTATTAAGAATTTCGTGACATGACACGATTCAAATAGATATTTTTATTGATCATAAATGATAAAGTCGTTTACAATAAAATCAAGCAGATTGGTAGGTCGTTTTGCACGTACACATGTTTTTTCTGAACTTACCTTCTAGGTACGCACATACATACATATACAATTTATGAACACAAAAAGTAGTATAAGTACGCTCAGTATCTTGCTGTACATAGCAAATGCGTCATCTTCACACTTATCTGCGAGACACTAACCAAGCGTCACACAAGCATTGTGACATCATCCACCCCTCGTAAAATCTCGCCGCCGCCGAGCCTCTCATTGTGCTCGCCCCAGTTTTTAATCTGGAGACGTCGAATAAAAACACAATACCCAGATACATCTTGCTTCACATTTGTTCCTTTTTAATCAGTAAATAGTTAAATGCGAGTTCAGGAAGCTATCAGCATAGATATTCCATTTCCATTCCAGTAAACTTAACAAACGAGAAGAGAAAGAAAAATGCACACCAATATTAGCCGTAGTATTAATCTAAAGACGCTCACTGCGTCACACGTCGACTACACATCTTCTGGCGTAGAATTGTCTGTGACGGAGGGATAAATCATAGTTATATTACCGAGTCGTCGTATGGCGGCCCCTAATATATCAAGGGGTATAAAGGAACAGGCTCGCGGACGTAGCACTGCCGGAGTTTCCACCTTACCGCCTCGTCCGTGTAATGGGAATGCGCCGCGTAGAATTGAGATGAATGTTGCAAGCAGCGTGAGTACAAATATCGAACAGAACCTTATATCGTGAAAGCCTGTCTTGCGAAGCTATAGGCTATTTTAGGCTGCAAAGAATGAATCCGTGAATGATATGGCAGGAACTCCGATGAGACAAAGTTTTTTCAAACCCGTCTGATGTGAGCGAACGCTTTGTATTAGCAACAAAGCATACGGCCTCGTCGTTGCAGCTTTTAGGCGGGTAGTTATCGTGCCGCCACAAATGCGAATTTACGCTTTGCATTTTGAAAAATTAAAAGCGACATTTACAATGCAATCGCGAACGTTCTCCGTATAGTCAGCTTGGGTAATGGCCACTCCAATACGGAATTACTCAGTCATTTTGTGGCTGCCGCTTACGTAAACACTTATTTTAGATGTATTATCTGCGTTTCTACTTAGTTTCATTATTTTTGGGCTTCCATGCCCAACGGATATAGAAACTTTTATACCCTTTGTATAGATAGATAGACGCTATACCGTCTGTCTTACCTCTAATTTAAAGGATACCTTAAATTCAAACTTGTATACTTTTAATAATGTTATGAGAAACACGACAATACTTTGTTTTCCTATTTATTATCTCATTAACTATAAATTAAAAAGAATGCTTTAAAAAATTCTTCTGAAAATATTAAATGGAAATAAAAGTCACAGAGAACAGTCATAAAATAATTTTCCGTAAAAGAGCAATGAGTATTATTTAAAAGAGAGAACGTTTACATTAATACGACGATGCGTAAGTAGCGTGACCGAAATTGAGTTCGATTTAACTCTTGTTTCTGTTATAAAAATAAAGTGCAATTCATTTTGAGTCACTCTTTCAATAGCGGCGTCGTAATGACACAAATTAGCTTAAATACGCAATTTAAATAACCAGATGTCGGGGAGTGCGCGGCTCACTCTCTCGGAAATCGCTTCCATCCACGTGCGGCAAAGAGCTACGGCCTTCTTAATAGCCACTAATAATAAAAGCAAACGAGCGAACGACTTGTAACAAATTGTATTATCTGCCGAAATGGCCCTTGAAAACCGTTTGTATTGCTCCCTTTCGTGGTATTACCTCTTTCCGAACTCGAGGTAATGCTGTTTGTAAACACGACGTAGTCTTGAAAATCACTTGAGATTTCACTCCAGATTAACATTTAGAGCCGCTGCCAAATGGCACAAGTTTAATGCTGGCGTCGCATCGTATTTTCGCGCCTGTTTTCTCGGTGAAATTAAAAACTATTCTGATAAAAAAGTTTCAATTCGCCACGGAAATGAGTAAACGGTAAGTTTCTTGCTAGACTGGAATCCGTCGACATTAATTCCAGAACCAGCGGCGATACGAAAGAAAATTGTCATGCTATGAACACTGTATGCTTACCCTCTACCTAAATTCGTGGGTCTTTTATAATACTACTAGCGGCCCGCTCCGGCTTCGCACGGGTATAAACCTCAAAAATAACAGTATTTCTCCACTATTTAATAGATGTTATTATACATATAAACCTCTTCAATCACTCTATCTATTAAAAAAAACCGCATCAAAATCCGTTGCGTAGTTTTAAAGATTTAAGCATACATAGGGATATAGGGACAGAGAAAGCGACTTTGTTCTATACTATGTAGTGATGATTTGGGATGATTTTTGGTATATTTCATTCTGTTGGATCAAATTGTTCTGTTGTAATAAGCTAACTCGTTTTTTTTCTCTTTCTATCAATTAATATTTGTCATGATATGTTTAATCTTTATCTCTAAACGATCGATTTAAGTTTTACGTAAACCTACACGAAAATCTGAAACCACACAGTCGCTGTGGAAACTACAGCTAGTTGGAACACCACCTGACTGTCAATCTGGAGGTCTGAGTTCAAAGTCCATGGGACGTACCTCGGTCTTTTCTAAGTTATGTGACCAGTAAAATGATCGTTAGCTTCAAATGGGTAAAGAAAACATGAGAAAATCTGGTTTCTTGAGAGTTCTTAGCTTTCTTGAAGAGTGTAAAGGCTGCCAGGCTACTCTTGTTACGTCTTTACCCTTCTCGTAATGAGATGAGGTCCACGCCCAGCGGTGGGATCATTTATAATAACATGGCTGATCTGGACAGTCATCACGGAACAGACTTAATTCATCTTTCAATATAATTTTTATACCTCTCGAATTTTAAAATTATCCTCGGTAAGTTTGCTGACAGACTTTAATATCACACTGCAATATGATCAAAAGTTATTGGCTTATAGCTGAGTTTTAGTAAGGCACGTATTGTAAATCTCTAAACGTCAAAACCACACAAAGCATAGTTCATTAGCGCCCAACCAGCGGCCAATTTTAGAACTAGATAATTGGCTTCTAGTAGAAATGGCTCCGTGCCCGATTCACAGTCTCTCAACGTCTTCCTTTAGTCCCCAACTAATTTTTTCTCTAGGCTTTATATATTATCAGGTTAAAGCTCACAAAACTGATTGACGCTCGTGACTTATTTACTTATTATACTTATCTAGATGTTTCAAAAAATCATCATACGAGTAAGTTAAGAACAATTTAATTTAGTCAGCGTTTTACAACTAAAAAAAATTACCGCGCCAGAAGTCTGCAATTGTTGATTTCTTTCTTAGTACCAGGGCAACCTAACTTTGCTTGGTGTATGCACATAACGAAACTCCGAAAAAACGCGTTTTCTCACAGAACACCTAGCTATATACCCCACATATATGTACGTATATATTAACAAATATTTCTCGTTTAAATAGTATTAGATTATAAAATAAATAGGCATGCGTTTGAACGTCATAATCACAATTTATGAAACAAAAATATGATCTACGATTTGCTGCTGTCGTAACAACAACTAAGTATAGGTACTCATTAAAGAACAACTAAGTTTATTATGAACAACTTTTACTATGGAACTAGCACAAAGATCGTGAACAAATGTATAGTAATAAAAAAATCTTCTGTATTTATTTTAAACTGTGTACTGTGTAACAAACATCCATTCATCCATCCATCCAAACTTTCACATTCATAATATTAGTGGGATTTATTCAATAAAATAAGGAACAGCTGTTTGTTTTATGCTTGTGACTTCAGAATCGATTCATAGTAAAAATTGTGTGTAACGAAGATGACCATGTATAACCATGTATTTCTTTAAATGCGTAAAATTTTACCTTCCTATCTCCTTCTAATCAGTAAGAGTCCTTTAAAAAACTAACGACGTCTAAATCAGCTAAGAATACTCACATTTCAATAAAACTAAATGTAATAATAGTAATTCTAGAGCTTTCTTCTAAAACGCCACTTTTCAACATTTCTCAAATAACTTTTTAGACTAACTGGGTGTTCTGAAATATGTTGTTCTCCAATCAGTTTTGATACGTACACAGTGTGAAAGATAACAATAGCAATTATTTTATAACGAGAATAATACGTTTTTATTTCGGCGATAATATTTTTTTTGTAAATAAAAACACTAGTAAAGATCTCAAAGGCAATTTATTTTATTAGTTAAGAATTATTACCCTCTATTGGCAGAGTAACGTCCATTGAGATAGGTATCGAGTGACATAATTAATTTGGGATTGGGCCAATATGTTTATCGGTAACAATAAATCTCTATGCTATTATTTCACGAGTAGTTCTGAAAAGGTAGTTTTATTACTAAATATTAGTGAGACAACTTCGATAAATATTTAATGCAAATGGTACTACAAATTTGTGAGCATTCCGTTATTTTTTGAGATAAAAATAATTTTAAATTTCATTCAATCCGTTATGATATTACAGCGTTTGTAACACACACACATATGCAAAGAGTTTCGCTACGTTTTGTGTAAAAGTAATTAGACGAACACAACGTTCTTCTAAAGGTAAACGCAATCATAATATTAGGGAAATTACTTACATAGTATACCGATCATCATTATCATCAGCCACTGCTGGACATATGCCTCCTGCTGGGGGGGTTTTGCCAATACTCGCCACGCTTGGCAGGCGGGTTGGCGAGCGCAGTTAGGTGTGATTGTTCAAGGAAGACGCTGCTGCCCATCTTCCCTATTACATCCCTTAGCCGACTCTTAAGGCAGCTACGGGCAGAGAAGGTGGGGTATTATTCTTACGCCGACACCACTACGGCAATAGATTTGCAATGTATTACAATACATTACATAGTTTCTACTTTAGAACTTAACAAATTTTAACAAATTAATTATTTATCATATAGAGAAAGCGCTTAGATAATGTAAACATTCAAACTCCTCCTAGCAGTATACTTGTAAGAAACGGCAGAAGCAAAGATGTTACTCCAAAATTAAATTCTTAAGGTACTCGGTACTTGTCGTAAGCATTAAAGTGCACAGTCTGAGACCAATTTCGGCGCGCATAAATCTCATAAATCTCTTATAATAAAAACATTCCTATTCCACTTCGCATATTGCAAGAGATATATTAAGGTATTAACAATAAAGAATGAAAGTTGATTTAATGAGCCTTTTCAGATTCACGTTCAGTGTTTTTTTAACGTTTAGCATTGTATTTGATTAATTCTAGATGGAACTTCTTAGCATGCAAGGGTATCACCACGCGAACGTCGTGTCCATTGCGTTGCAGAGACAAGAACCCTTACGGTGCTTAGGACTTGTCACCCAGGGGTAGCTTTAGCTCCCCCTTTAAATATTATTTAAAGCTCTCTCTTTCACTGCCCGTGTTCCTATCAACCTAGATCTGAATACTCTTTCCAGCAATTATATACTTGGTATGCCAAGGTAATTAAATAGGATATAGAGGAAAGCACGTATTACCTTCGCCACTTCTACTGGATATAAATCGACCACCTTTGTAGCGATGATAGCTCAGTGGTTAGCGCGGTCGGTTCGCATGCCAAAGGGCCTGGGTTCAAACCCCAACAATGAGCTTGAGCTGCCGGTGAAGGAAAACATCGTGAGGAAACCATAGCGTGGCGGTAGGGTACTTCCTAGTACTCGGATGACTAGCTACCATCCTCGAGTTGAAAATCTGCCGCCAAGCATCTAACGGTGTGTTCCGGCAGCCTCACTTGAGAGCCAGTACCATTGCAGGCTAGGTTTGCTTTACTATTTTCGAGCACACCGTCACTTAACATTTGGATGGTCATGATATCTACTTAGCTTTATAGTGTTGTATTTAGGTATATTTATTTGCTATAGTACAGTAAATTCTACGATCACGTTTGAGTATTTATCCTATATATTTTAAAATTCCATAGATTTATAATTATGTACTTACTAAAATCAAATAGTTGGGTGCAAGCCATTTTTTTGCGGTTCAGTAGTATGAGTAAATACATTTAATTAACTCTGCCAGAAGCAATAATTTTACGTCCATACTAATTACAGATTTAAGAATTAATTATTACAGAGATAAACCGTTACGTACGTAGTCATAATTATTCTGATCAATTTCAACTGCATTTAGGAAATGATTACTAAAACAAAACATCAAGTGCGGGCTTAATACCTTTTCCATATTTACAAACTGTTAAAACAAACTGAACTAAATGGTTCAAAAAGATTTATAGCATTTTCCTCTCGATAGCAATCTATCAGCGTAACTTGAATCAAAATAAATTGTTATGAAAGTCTAAGCCAATTAAATTCTACACTATAGATCTACGTACCTACGGGAGTGTAGCTTCGTAGACACTGCGTATAAAACTTCGTAGATGGCGTAATATGTAATGTTACAATGGTCAAGTGAAACAGATTTCTAGATCGAAATTCTAGTGTATATCAAGTGTGTTAGGTTTCGAGACGAGATAGATATTGGCAAACTAAGTTTGAGTCGAACGGCCTATCTCAACCGCTGAGATGTACAGATCTGTGAAACGCGTCTGGCCGTGTGGATACGGACTCTCGTATATACAGTGATGCGCAATCGAAGAGGGTTTATTCGAATAAACATCTTGTATAGCGAGGTGACTTGGTTCGACAAGATAAGGTCGATGCAAAGTCAGAGCTTACGTGCTCAGAAATTGGTTGATTTACTAAATTAGGCCTTATCTGAGCAATTAGATAATTCCCGAACTTCATAATGTTAATCTCGAATATTCATGAAAGTTGTCGAATAACTTACAGTTTATGCGCCGGGCCATTACAAAAGTTACTCATAAAATGAATTCTGTCCTAACAGCTAAAGTGTAATTGCTAAAGTTTGGTAAGCAAAAAGCCTTTTAGTGGCTTCGAGAAACAGGTACAAACTACTTTACGCAGTGAGGAAGCAACTAGGAACCACTCAATCATAATATTAGTATTTTATGTCAACATTGCCTATATTTAAACAGTATTTTCTGTTAAAATGATGGGCGACTTTTGTGGATCGATCTACATAATTTCTTAGCGTCACATTATATAGAATCAGATGTTTTTGCTCTCGTTTTCTGTCACGCATATTGATTGATTTTGTCGTGTACAGTATTGATGAGTACAACTAAAAATCTTATATAAACATATGTTTACAATCATTTTTAAATTATTTTCTATCAGCACCTGCGATCTGCACGAGAACGATTATAAAGATGATATGTAATACTCAAAACACTGCACTGATCATACCAAGAAAAAAAAAATATTAAATAAAAACATTTAACATTTCAATACACTGGAAGAATTGGCGGCCGTATCGCTTAGAGCGATATCTCATAAAACTACACCATAGATATTTTTTTTGTGGTTGACAAGTAGGTATTTGACCACCGCTCCCCTGATGTTAAGTGATGGTATGGATGAAGATAGTAAACACCTAACCTAACATAGCCTGGAATGGACCTGGCTTTCAAGTGAGGCTGCCGGAACACACCGTTTAGTACTTGACGGCAGATTCTTGAGGATGGTAGCTAGCCAGCCAAGTACTAGAAAATATCCTACCACTAAGCTATGGTGTCGTCACAATGTTTTCCATCACCGGCAACTCAAACTCATTGTTGGGGTTCGAACCTACGCCTTTCGACGTATCAACCGACCGCGCTAACCACTGAGCCTATCATCGCTACACATTTCATCAGTTGAATGTGCCACTCTTGATGAAGCACGCTAGCAAAAATCACACAAAACTTCTACCAAATGAGGTAACAGGGCAGTCAAAGTCAAATTTATCCTATACATTGCTTTACGTGGTTCCCTGTGCGAGTATTCTTTTATTGAAGATACCTAGAAACATCTTCACGAATTGTAGCAGTGTCGAGAGAGCTCGAGGCCGAGCGGTAACGTCATTCGGCGCCGGCTACACGGTTCCATGTGAATAAGATTCACTTTACGGATGTACTGTAATGCGCTACTACGGTAGTAGACCTATACACATCACAGTACACACATTGGCATTGGTACATTCGCGAACACATTGCTTGTAGTTCAATAGCTTGCTTGTAGTTTTTTTTTTTTTTTTTTAAATAGTGATATATAACTACTTCTTACTAGATGACGTGGTGCAAACACTCAATTCGATTGGCTTGAACGCAGAGCAGATACTTCAGTACTCCATACAAAATTGTACTCACTGCACTCGTAATACGGAACTTTACACCACTATTTCTAACACAATTTATGGAAAATTATATAATACAGCGACATGATTTTCCCCGCGTTCTCTCCAAAACTCCATAACATTATATTTCAATATCGATAATTACTGAAGTTTTAGTTAAATTAGCGCTTACTCCATTAAATTTATGAAGCAAAATTTATTACTCATCCGTCTGTACTTCAAAAGCACAGAAGACGATGAGATGAATAGATACTCGTATTTACATAAATACGCTACGCAAACTCATTGAATACTCTCGAACTATTTACACAAGGAAGAGATTTCAGCGAAGGAATGGCTAAGCAGTTGGAAGGAGACTCGTCCCGTCCCGTCGCAAATCTATACTTACTCGTCTACTAACCTACTTAGGTAGATAAGTATCGAATTCAGAACAGTCGTCGAATACAATATGTTTAAAAAAAAAAAAACTAACTTATGTAATTTTTAAACTTGCGCGATTTGATTACATAATTATATCTATGTAACTTAATCTGTTATTTTTTTATTGATAGTTATTGTAAAAGTTACACGTAATTTTATTTCTTGGCTTATGTACATTTGTAGGAAATTTAAAGGTATTACATTTTATTAAATTAGACAATCTTACCATATTTATTACAGATGAAGTATTAGTGTTGATTCAAGCGTTACTTTGCGGAAGTTCATTTTAAGTATTCAAAGTACTTATATACCTATTTAGTTTATTTTTGCTGTTGTAACTGCAACGACTGTTAAGCGGAAATAAACTTAATATGATGTGGCTATTTCTGACTATGGCCCGTTTAAGTTGGTTTTATTTATTAGTAAGACTTATTTATTCATTTGTACGATATTATGTACAAAGTAGATACTTTTTCATAAACCTAAATTTTTCTGTACAAAAAACGGTACTATGGTAAGCCGTTATTCATTGAGCTATTTTCCAGTATCATACGAGAGTCCAGATGACGTCACTCTCCCTGCGCGATTGAGCTATTTCAGATTCTTTGGCCACTTCGTAGTAGTGAAGCATCAAATCAATAGGTAATACTTCCCTTTGAGGGAATCTTTGTTTCGTGGTCATGTGACCCCGTAGTTATGACTGAAAATAGGTCGTGTTTAATAAGCATTGCAATTTGTAATTTTCTACCTTAATGTTGTCTTATTGTTTATATTTCCTTGTTATTGTCCTTTGAATCCTGTCCGTTATAAGGTTTCTTAGAAGAGCTTACGCTTAGCCATAAGATTGTAATGTAGTTGTAGTAGATTGTAATTGCTTACGTTTAGCGATAAGATTTGCTAGTTGTTACACTGGTATTTTATGTTTATTGTAGTCAAAGTGTAAACCAAGCAGTAGTGTGTCAACATTACTGTGTTCCGGATTAAAGGGTACTATAGTTAGCAAAATTACAGGGCTGTTGAGACTAACCATCGAAAGTATCAAAGAAATATAATGAGCGCCAAAACTTTGTTTTACTACTCAAAGTTCTGTGTATCGCTGTAATGAACATGGCCAGCTATTAACTCTTACCATCAGGAGAGCGTCTCGTTCGTCTCTTTACAATATTTTTTTTTTTTAAATTCAACCTTTGGACAATAAAGAGTTAATCTATTATACTGTTTTGTAACTAATTTTACGCCAACAAAGACAATTAAGGTGATACATATTGGTTAACTTATTTGCTTGTTCCGTAGACAAAAGGACAGCTTTTTAGTTGACCGCATTAGAGAGGCTTTGGAAATTTTATTTATGTGACAGCCTCTATTATCATTATAACAAAGAATATTACTCTGCCACATAAAATTTCATTAATATTCATCGCAAAAACGGCGCAAATTCATTTTTTGACGTTGATTTATAGTCCCCTCTGGCACGTATGCATGGTTGTGCCTACCAGAATAGATTACACGCTTTGAAGTAGACTATCCACATTACAATTCCTATTTTTCGGCAAGATTTCTATTATTTTAGTAAACATATCTACTATAACAGTAAGCTATTATATAATATAAATACATTTTCAACACAAACGTGTAGTGCTTGTAGATATTACTGTACTATGGAAAACAAATATCCTAATATATATTATGACCTCACAAACGAGTTGGTTATAAATGATTTCATGGTCAAATTATATCTGGAACGAGAGAGTTCCAGCTAAATATCTCTATAATTTACAAAAAGACCTTTTTTTAACTCAGAGAATTCCGCGTTTGACCACCATCTCGCCTGATGGTAAGCGATGATGTGGTTGAAGATAAAGCACATAGACTTAGAAGATATATAATTAATTATTCACTCTGGCCTTAAAAAGATCTAGATTATATCTCTAAACAAGGAAGCCGGCAGCTTGTTCCATTCCTTGGCCGTGCGGATGAGAAACGTAGAGTCAAAACGTTTGGTACGTACCCAAGGAAATTCCACTATGTATGGGTGGTAGTGGTAAAAAAAGACCTCGGTTTGCTCCTTAATTTACTAAAGAACATCTGTAAATTAATTGTTGAAAAGAATTGTGTTAGCAGGATCATATCATAATTTTGTAGGGCAGGGTTGAGAACAATGAAGTCGAGCGTTAATACCTAGACTGTTCTGCTAGCTCATTTGATAGAATATCTGCTTGAAGAGCTGTAGGGCGTGGGTTCGATTCCCGCTAGGACAAACATTTATATGATGATAAATGTTTATTCTGTGTTTGGGTGCTCTGTTTAGTTTGGGACTAGATGGCGCTATGTGAAATGTTCTACGATATTTATTATTATTTATTTAATAAACCTACACCTGGCACGCTAGTCCTCCTCGGCACTATACGGGTTCCTGTCGCTGCAACGCCATAGACCCGGCACCCGCACTGTTATACCATAAAATGCTCATAAGTTTCGTCTTGCCGTGGTGGTGCCGGCGTAAGAATTGTACCCCACCCTCTCTACCCGAGGTTGCCGTAAGAGTCGGCTAAGGGATGTAAATCCGGAAGATGGGCAGCAGCATCTTCCTTGAACAATCACATTTAACTGCGCTCGCCAACCCGCCTGCCAAGCGTGGCGAGTATTGGCAAAACCCTCCCAGAGGGAGGCCTATGTCCAGCAGTGGACATTCTATGGCTGAAGATGTGATGTGATGTGAAGTTTCGTCAAGTAATAATAGTTCAATTAGTACGTACGTACATTAGACTCAATGATTCTGATAGAACTCTGAGATAGTTTTCGAAACCATTTTTTTACTACAACAAATCCAATACTAGACAAATTAGACTTGGGGCAAATTGTCGAACTAATGTAATTACACCAATCAACTCAAAGTTGAGATTACCGGTTGAAGTTAGAACGCGACGCCGTCTTGCGATGCAGCGAGCCAACAAATCTTGCCGTATGAGACACATTTCCTTTGAATCATTACAGAAGTTGCAATTGCGTAATGCTTGAAAACGGAGAATCGTGTGGCTTGAAAGCGGTTGAATTCTGCTGATACGGCTTAAAATATAATGATATTAGCATTATAAATTAATTTCATTTATTTACAATCAGCTTGCAACAATTACTGCAAGGCGACAAGCCAGCATTTTTATTTACAACAGTAATTTTGCTACCCCACTGGCGCCAATATGCGGTGGCTTTTATGTGGAGCACAATTTGTGGGCGACAAGTCATTACCTGCCGCAAAATGTTGATTTTAAAAGACAAAATTGGCATGTACCTTTATCTTTTTCCTCGTACCAATCCACGAATCTACAAAAATCTCACCACAACACCTAAAAAAAATCAATTGTATAATGTAAAAATAGTTGACATTTTATTTACACACACTAAATAGGTAGGTATTTATGTTTTTGTATTAAATCGTGCCTATCGGTGTTGGCTTAGGTTCAATAAAATAAAATAAATGCCGTTTAAATGTCCGCGCTAAACCAAGTGTCGGAGGATCGAATAAAATAATTGCTCGTATTGTACAAAATAGTTTTATAAAAACAAATACCGATTACATTCCGCTAAGCCCAAAGACGGCTAGGCTATATTTTTATATTACGCAGTTCTGGTCCACCTTTCGTGCTCATCATCACCTGATGATGAAGTCGGAAGGTAGGTAGTTCATTGGGACTATGATAGAGACCGTAAACACCCCTGAAATTCATAGGAAAGCAAAATACGCAATTTCCTTTACTTGGATGGCATATGTAGTTTTTCCAATTATTTTAGTTAAAGTAGATCAAACTATTGAACCGATTTTGATGATGAAATTTCTATAGGACAACCTGAACGTATATACTTTCAAATAAAGAAATAATTTTCTATATAGATTAACAAATGACGGAGTTCTGAGGTAACAAACATTTAAACTTTTACTACTAAAATGTACACAGTTGACTTCATCAGAAGTTGTTTTAACTACGTCGGTTATTTTTTTGGTTATTTTTGAAAATGTATGAAGTTTTTTCATAGAAGCGAAATTATAACATAATAAATAAATAAAAAATTACATTTCATTTATCGCCTTTTAATTGCTGAAAGCTGAATGTACAAAACATTCAGCTTTAATACAGCTTTTTTTGATACGGCAAACATCAGATTTTTTCATACATTTTCCGACGTGGGACCGCTGTGTTCTTAATATTGTAATTTGAGATGATACGGCTAACAAACGCACCGTGCGGTTTAACCGCTTTCAAGGTGGTAACTTCGACTTTAAAAATGAACCACTAGAAAGATCAACCACTAAGTATCAGATTAATTGAAGGTGATGGTGAAAACCGATCCATCATTCTCCATATACTCCGGACTTCGCCATAACCAAGAACTTTGTAACACCCTTTAATTTTTATTTTGAAAACTTCAAATATCGACGTTTAACAAACGCGAACTTACGTAACGGCCATATTTTTGCTCTACTAAATGATACCCTATCCGATACAACATTGGACTAATATATCGATAGAAGTAAGGAATGTACTCGCAACGTTATAATAAAGCCTCTATATGAAGTGCTTATAAAATGCTCCCAAAATAAATCCAAAAACAATTTCGCCGAAAAATTTGAATGTCATAAATAATATTCCAATCTGTGCTTACGCTTAACCACCCGTTTGCAAAGCACTTAGCATTCTGCAAGCTCCGGCTACTTTATAGACAAATATTTCAGCGTAACATACGAGAACGGCAAATAAAGTGAGCCATTATTCACATTTGTATATTTTTTCTCTCTCCACGCTTGAAGTTGGCGTTTAATTTTATGCTGTTATGATTATTTGACGCTCAGAATCTAATCTTTTAACAGTATAGGCAGCTTTCGATACTTTCTAATATAGCATCATGCGTTAATACTGAATGTTTTGAAGTACCCTGTACACAATTTTACAATTCATGTGATTGTTACCAAGGCAAAGATTAATATTTCAGAAATTAAATTAGGAAGAATATGAGTAAATCCTTAGGCAAATAGAACCTCCACAGACCTAAAAATAGACATACATATGTATATAAATAGCATTGTCATTTGGACATTAGCTATTGTTAAACTCGTGATATTTGTGGGTAGGTACGAATATTCTTTAAGACCCGACGATATTCCGACGAAGAGCGCCTGTTACTGCTATCGATATTCAGTTTAATTTTGTGGCTGGTAGGGTCTTATTTAGCGCAGCAAAAATATAGGTTACGCAAATCGTGTGTCAAACTTCGATTTTTTCGGTTTTCCTCACATTACTAGCCCAGTGACAAACTAAACTCAATTCTGTCTTACGAAGTCCTAAAAAATAAAAAACTTATCTATTATTTAAAAAAATATCTTATTTTTAGCATGTCTCAAAAACACCGATTTCATATTTAATTTCAATTTCAAATCATACTAAATTATGTTTTACTTATATTAAGTTTTTGAATAAACGAGTTTTTTTTCCATGTTTTAGTAGATTTGTTTGTTGTTGTTGTATCGTATTTACGGCAACAAAGAAAAAAAAATAGATTAAATATCACACTAAAATTCCTAAGCTCCGAAGAACGTGCTTGAATCTTGACTTAACTGACGATTTTTATTAAATTAATGTAATTGACTGAAAGTAAGTTTACCACGTACATACATTATATCGTTTGACTACCTACTATGTCTTACATACATAATGTAAGACTGAACTTAGTTGCGTCTTGAGTCTTCAGACATCTCTATAGACTTCCGTAGAATGAACCTCGAAAAGAGTTTTTTATTAAAAGGTACTTTACAATGGTGGTGCCGGCGTAAGAATAGTACCCCACCCTCTCTACCCGTGGTTGCCGTAAGAGTCGGCTGAGGGATGTAATCCGGAAGATGGGCAGCAGCATCTTCCTTGAACCATCACACCTAACTGCGCTCGCCAACCTGCCTGCCAAGCGTGGCGATTATTGGTAAAACCCCTCCCCAAGAGGAGGCCTATGTCCAGCAGTGGACGACCTATGGCTGATGATGTGATGTACTTTACAATACTGTTGCCACTTCACCAGTGTAATAACCGATCATCTAAAAACGGTAAATTTAAAAAAACAAGTACATAGCAATACTTGAACACTATGATTAACTGTCGATCCTCTTCAATTCAAACATTTTAATAAGTACCTGGATGACCGAGCTTTGCTTGGCTGAAAACACGGATAACCCGACGTTTTCTAAAAATGAAACCTAGCTAGATCGGTTTATCGCCCCCGAAACCCCCTGCATATTAAATGTCATGAAAATCGTTGGAGCCGTTTTCGAGATTCAGATTATATATAATACATACAAGAATTGCTCGTTTAACGGTATTAGATCATACTTTAAGTGACACACCAAGAAAAAATTGGAGAGAGTTAGCATCAGAACAAGAAAGTCTGAACCTCGGGAACTAACTCCTTCCTGCGGTTGGTACTTTATATAGGTAATTACAACGGGTAATCAGTATGAGGATAGCCAACAGTAATTACACTAATTGCATATACCACACACGAACAACACTTTTTTATTTATATATTTATTACCATACCATTCCTGCAACAACATTTATTAGATACAATGTGTGTACTCTAGATGTAGGAACTTAAGCATACTTCGGCAAAAAGTAGGTAAACATATTCAAAGTAACACCTTGAACAAATGCCCATTTTGTTCTTGAATGTAAACATATCACTATATAATCATTCCATCAACATTAATTATGTACGGCCGATGAACGATGCCTGTGAACAAGTCCCTGTTAACTGCGTAGAGAGCTCTCAGCCGCAGTTTACACTGAACATTATTTGACGATGTTCAAAGCACTTGTCTCTAACCACTTAACGCTATCTAAAATTGCTTCAATGTTGTTCAGTGGCCGGGTGAAGCGGCAATTGAATATCGTTACATTACTAACAGTTGAATCCATTTTGAGCAATCTATTCTTTGCATTACATTTAAATTTGATAAAAAAGGCTTCTAATGAAGAGTACCAGTGGATCTAGTATATTAATTTTCGTGAATACGTAATAAGTTAATGATAGTAAAATGTACGAAAATCAATTCCTACTTACTACCGCAAGGGGTGCTGCTCCACTTTCTACACATTATTCTACCGTTTACGAAGTAAGTTATTCTCGCAAATTGATATGTATCTCAGTTTTTTCATATTTTAGCAATAAGATAACTGCGTAGTCATAGATAGTGTAGAATAAATTTTATACAATTGGTGTTGCCTTGTATTGCATACCTCTTACGTCTTTAACGTGGCTAAGTATAGCTTGTGTCTTTATACAGCATATATATATATATAATCTATATGGCGGTCAACATAGGGCGTGTCTTGTCTATGGGTGTGGTACTTAGAGCTTCGTTGCAAAATAAACACGTCGAGCGATTACATGAACTAGACTTATAATTGGTTACAAAATCACGTCTTAATAATGTAGATTTGCACAGATTTAAAGTAACAGGCTTGCACAGAGATCAATACCTCTCTCGCTCCCAGAATCGAATGAAAGACCGACGAGCCGACGCAAGATCGATGAGTAAACGACCATATTAATTAAAGTTTACTCAAATGTCAACCTCATCAGTCGTTATTCCATTCTGAGACGAATAAGCAGTGTTGCTACGTATAACCTCATTCGGGTGATACCCACTTTAAATGTTGCGTCGTCTCGCTCCGTCATCATATATATAATCAATATTTGTAGATCAACAACTATAGTAGTAACCTTTACAACAACGTGAACTATCTCGACTCTTCAACTGATTTAATTAGTGTTGTTGTTCAAACTTTCACAAATAATATCTAAACTGCGTAAGAGCTGGATAATAATTTGTAACGATGATAGGTCAGTGGTTAACTCGGTCAGTTCACATGCAGAAGGGCGTAAGTTTATATCTCAACAATGAGCGTGAGCAGCCTATGGAGGAAAATCCTAAAGAAATTTACAGAATTATAATGTCGTTAAACAACAGTGAAGCAGTGGGTTATGACAATATCAATACAAGAATGACTAAGATAGCAGCGCCATTCATTTGTACAGTCCTTAGCTACATTATAAACCTTACTTTTGAACAAGGCAGATTTCCGACTAGATTAAAACTATCAATTGTTAAACCTATATTGAAAAAAGGCGAAGCACATGATATGAATAATTATAGGCCTATAACACTCATACCGATAATCTCAAAAATATTAGAAAAAGCTATGTATAGCCGGATTTATAAATTCTTAGAAAAGAATAACATTTTAAAGCCAGAACAGTTTGGTTTCCGAAAAGGTAGTTCAACCACTTTGGCTTGTTTTGATTTAGTTAAAATGATTACAGAAAGTCTCAATGCCAAAATCCCTATAGTTTCCGTTTTTCTTGACATGAGCAAAGCCTTTGACTTTGTAAATCACAATATGCTTTTGAGTAAACTGGAAAGGTACGGTATCCGTGGAAATGCCTTGAATTGGATTGCAAGCTACTTGAAAGATAGGAAGCAATGTACCGAAATAGTTAGTCTTGATATAAACGAAAGACGTACACATAGGTCTGAATATTACACAAACGCTAAAGGTGTTCCTCAAGGCAGTATATTAGGGCCTATTCTCTTTACGTCGTACATAAACGACCTACCTGACGTAACATCAAACAAATGCATTCTATTTGCCGACGACACGACAATTCTAATAAAATGCCAGAGTATAGATAATTTTGATAGTGACATAAATAGCGCAATTAATGATATAATGAAATGGCTTAACAATAATGGACTAAATATTAATATTAATAAAACAAATTTTATACAATTCAGAACATACAACTCAAATATTATCGAATTAAATATACACAACAACAATAGCCAGATTAGCAAAGTTAACTGTACAAAATTTTTAGGTATTTACATTGATGAACACTTAAATTGGAAGATGCATTGTTCCACAGTGTGCGACAAGCTTAATAGATTTGTCTTCGCCCTTAGAAGATTGAGACAGGTTGCATCCGAAAAGACATCACTTTGTGCTTATCATGGGTATGTGTCATCAGTATTAAGCTATGGAATTGTGATCTACGGTAATTCTGTGGATATTGAGGAGGTCTTTAAGGTCCAAAAAAAGTGTGTAAGAGCCATATGCGGAGCTCTTCCACGAGCCAGCTGCAAACCACTGTTTAAGAGACTTAAAGTCCTCCCCCTAGCCTGCATATACATAAAAGAGATGTGTCTGTTTGTTGTAAACAATAGGGCGCATTTCGAAAATGTTAAATCCAGTCGACATGATAAACTGATATTCCCCAAAAAAGTCAGGCTAGAGTTTTGTCAACGAAACGCATATTGTATGGCAATTAAAATTTTTAATAAGTTGCCTAAAGATATAAAGGAACTACCACATTGTAGGCTCAAACTAAAGTTGTCTGAATACCTGCTGGATCATTGCTTTTACAAGGTCTCAGAATATCTTACATATAGAAAGCCTTTTAACGCACAAGGCAATATTTGATTCTGCCATAACTGTTTTCTTTTTAAATATACTTATGTTTGTTGATCTATTGAATTGTTGTTACTATTATTATTATTATTATTTTAATTTTGATTGTAATTTGTAAATTTAAATTTCAATTCTTATTTCTGACATTATTAATTTGATTTGCACTGTATGGTGACCTAATGACCTTATGACTTATCTAAATCTATTAATTGATCTAATGACATTATTTAACAAGTATGTAATAATTCCATTTCATCCAGTTTTGCACACCCAGTTCTGGGTCAAGTATGGTCAAAGTGACTTATTAATTTATGTACCAACTTCTCGACACCTATACTTTGCAAATAAACATATTTTGATTTTTGATTTTGATTTTAAAAACATTAAAAACATAGTTTTCTAGAAAGGCACTTTCTAGAACTCGGCTGGCTAGCTACTAGCTAGTCATCAAATCGAAAATCTCCCGCCAAGCAGCTGACGGAATGTTCCAGCAGCCTTATTTGAAAAACAGTTCGATTCCAGGCTAATTTACACGGAAAAATATATTTTTGATCGATTTTAGAAAGGAAAACGCCTTATTCAGTTCATACTGAAAAACAGATCAGTGAGACGTACACGATGACATCAGGCGCTAACTGCTAATTTACCGTTATTAGTAACTAGCTAGATTGAAAATAGTCTACTGTTTGTTACTTTCAGATTGCTCCCATAGAAATTTCATGAAAGTCGGTTCAGTAGTTTAATTTTTAAACCGAAATACCTAAAACCAAGCCGTGTTTGGGTTCAGGAGCATGTAGTCGGTTTTTTTAATTATAAATTTATATTCGTTTTTTTTTACTTTAAATATGTAGATCTACGTTTGGTCACTAACTTGCCTAATGGAAAGCGATATAATTTAAAAACATTATATACCTGCATCTAAAACTAATAATAATATCTACATACATACAAATTATTCAAAAACTTAAGCGTAATACAAACAGTAAAAAATTTTGAATATAATGTAATGACATTAAAAACGGGGCTCTAAAAAAAAAATATTAAAAAAAACTAAAAAAATAATAAATAAAAAAATCTAGCTCGTTAGCTAGATATTTTACCATAGCTGACATGATGTTAAGTGTGTGGTCAATGACAGTAAAGCACACCTAGCCTGGAATAAAACTGGTTCTCATGTAATATTACTAAAACACATCGTTAGGTGCTTGGCGACGGATTTTCAGCTTGAGGGTGGTAGCTAGGCAGCCGAGTACTTGAAAATACCCTACCACCATGCTACGTTTCCTCACGATGTTTTCCTTCATCGGCAGCTCAAGCTCATTGTTAGGGTTTGAATCCACGCCTTCCGTGTGAATCGACCGCGCTAACCACTGAGCTATCATCGCTAGAAAACAATATGGCATTCTGAAAATTAAAATTTTAGTCATGAATAAAAAAATACTCTTTGTCCCCACGAGTACATAAATTAGTATAATCTTTCAACAAAAGCAGTAGGTAAGATCCAGGTCTTAAATATGTGCAGTGTTGATACTAATTCAAAACTTGTTAAACTTTTCAAATGGACAGATTTCATTATCTCGGATTTATTGCGTACCCATTTTGACGGACGACTTGGGCCGAGCTCGGCCGAGGGTTGTGTCCTGTCCGTTTATAATGTAAAGTACCTGCGTACCTAAGTGTTTCGTAATTAAATACACAAGCAACTGCTTTGAAATTTATGAACACACCCGAAAAACCCTTTTGCGTGACGTAACATAACGATGTTATGTAGATACCTATTTAGATAAATACTTGTTTTGCAATCAACGAGATAAAATTATAAACATTATTTTATATACAAATATATGTGTGTATGTATGTTATTTCTTAACACTGTAACGGGTTTAAGGGTTAGAATATTTGGAACCTAGACAGCTTACATCCTGGATTAACACAAAACTACTTTGTACACAGGAAAACGCAGGTAGAACTGCGGACAGCAGCTACTTAAAAATATTTAAAAGTTGCGGGCAAAAGCTATAGAACAATTGCAAGCTTCAAAATTGTATGCTTAGCTATGGGTAGCTTTTTGAAACCCAGGCAGTAATTAAATACATGTAGGTACTTATAGAGATCGCGAGTTGTTATTATTATGTACAATGTACATGCCAAAACCCTGATTTGATATTTATCCTCGTCCGTCAAATAACTTTTACGGCTGTCGTAACAAAGTATTAGTAAGTAGGTGTCAGGGCTCCCTACCAAAATACATTAAATAAATTTATTGAAATCTTATACTTTTTATGTTATATTATATAAGAACACAAATTCTCGCCAAGATAAGAAACAAAGTGAATCCAACAAAACTTCGAATAATAATCTTTTGAGAGAGGTAATCGAACTGTCTTGAAAATCGTCTCTTTTATTTGGGATTGTTACTTTGATTACAATGGCAGTAAGTCAGTAGGTTCCCATAAAATTTGCAAACTTCACCCGATTTCAGTGGACTCTTCAAATTTCTGATATTTGTTGATACTTATGTAGCGGATTGTTCCCATATCACATTCTTAAAATAAAATGTACTTATAAACGTGTGTTAGGTCTCAAGGAATTGTGTAAGTTAAGCAGTTTGTATACAATGGTAAATTAAAAAAATTAAATACCTCCGACACCAAAAACGGAATGCCAAATTCGACTTAATTAGACTTGTAAAAGATGCTCACAACTATTTTCAACTAGAAATAAGCATGTAAATAATTTTCAAACGGCTGAACAGGTTTTCATAAATCATAGCTGCCTGTTAGCTGTGTAGCTGACAGCCCTGTTGGCTCATTGGGAGTATGCCTGCCTGAGCTGTAGGGCGTGGGTTCGATTCCCGCCAAGGACAAATGTTTGTTTGATATAAACAAATGTTTGTTCTGTGTCTGGGTGTTCTGTATGTATTATAAGTATGTATTTACAAAAAAAAAAGTATTTATGTATTCTATCAGTTATCTGACTTCCATCACACAAGCAATGCTTAGTTTGGGGTTAAAATTTGTTGATTTCTGACATTTCACATAGCGCCATCTAGTTCAAACTAATACACTGGTACTATAGTATCACTAACAATACACATAATTGAATAACCTATTTTTTTGAAAATATAATACATACTTATAATTGTGCGGGTTTGAGAATTCCTCGTTCAAATGAGACACGATAGTATTATAGGAACCTATATAATGCCGCGGCTCTCGTCTTACAGAAATTGAGCGACGAAACATCACCGCGTGTTAAGAGCGGACAGCGCCATCTATTTTAAACTAAGAGTAGCATGTTTAGATACACTAACGCAACAATAATACATACATTTGGAGTACCCAGACTCAGAATAAACACCTATGTTCGTCACATAAATGTTTGGTCTGGGCGGGAATCGACCCCCTACACAGCATACACAACCCTATACAGAAATACTACTGAATGAGCTAACAGGGGTTTTTTTTTAATTTAAAGTAATACTTTGTTACAGTATCTATAAACATTTTATACATTATTGCTTATTATCAAACACGTGTTAAACGCTCTATAATAATATTATACCTCGATGAAGAAAACATGCTCATACAATGCATGCTGTACATTTCAAAGTAGGTTACGTATATACATGGAAGTGTGCACCTTAGAAATGCCTATGTGTGTATTTGTACAATCTATATTACATAGTCTTGGTATAGAAATGGTCAAAAACATGATGAAAGCTCGGCTACAACATAGTTTGTTTCATAACATTGAGAATTATTTTTTGTTATACTTATATTACTCACGTTTGATTAGGTCTGATACTTCGAATATAGTTTTGATCAGTAAGTAGTTTTTTCGGTATGTCAGTATGTCCGCGTACTACTTCTAAAACACGCAACGTATTTTGATAGAATTTTCACCGTCATTTAGATATCGTAAAATACTTATAAATAATTTTTATTCTTATGTCGACATAAAATATTATTATAATTATGACATTGTTGTTTTTTTGACACGGATTTGAATACGACTTGTAACTTTAATGTTATCAATAATATTTGCATTTGTTACCTACCCACTTACGTTTTATGTACAAAGTAAACACGCAGAGCTAACCCAGACGCAGCGTTAAGATCACTTTCGTCTGGTTAGTTCTATTGGTTGGTGTTATTGGAATTTTACGATACGAAAAATGTTAAAAAAAAACCCACACTTTATCTACTCGTATGCGTATTATTTAATAGAAAGAATGAAAAAAAGAAAACATTTTTTTAAAACACTATATATGTACTACAACGAATAAAACTACAAATAAAACACATAATACAAAGATTGAAATTACATAATTATATAGACACTACAAATTTTAACTAACAGTAGGTAGATAAGAGGATTATCGCTGCAGTGTCTAGTGTATTAAAAAAAGTCAGTGCTCAGCAATTGTGCTAAGGATTTCTCCGCAGCGCTGAAATTCAGCGCTAACCTCTGAAGACACATGAACTTACTTTACTAACTACACCCTACAATTTTACCCGCGTTTCCTGGAATATAAAGAAGCCTATATGTTAACCCAGTCTGAGGTACTATTACTATACATGAAGAAGAAGACAACACATGTCCAGTTGGTCAACTTCGAGATATGTACGTAAGTTCGTCAACTGGACAAATAGAATATTGCGTGAGTTCAAATAAAATTAACCACTTTTCAACATTGTATCGGAAATTACTTGCGTTGCTTCACAAAACAATTACCTGTCTACTCCTTGTCTATGATTAAGAAAAAAAACTCTTATAAGATCACTTCAATATTAGTTTTTTTCTGCTACTGCTAAGTTTGTCTAATCCTACTTACCTTTTCATGAGATAAATATTAAGTGTCTTATATTATTCAAAATCTTCGAGACTCAATTCCTATAATGGGTGAACTATCTACATACAAGCCTGTACGGAACCCTCGAAACGCGAGTCAGACTCGCACTATTCAGCTTTCCATGCGCTCCTTCATGAAAATTGTTTTAGATAGATATTGCTTAAATTGTAGGCGGTTTAATTTAATGTACGGAATTGTGTATGCAACATGAATACTAACAAGTATTCATGTTACGAGTACGATGTATATATACAGTGAAATGTAACGGATCGTATGTCAATTGTCGTAATTTTGTGCTGTGGTTTAATACAAATTAGAAATTAGCGCTGCATTCAGAAATGCAATTAAAGTAATAAGTAATGCAATTAATGAATTAATATGTAAATAATTATCTACATAACTAATCAAATCAATAAAATACACGAACTATATAGGGACCTGGCCAAACGTTAGAGGAGGCTTCAGTTGACCAGAATGCTGGCATCTACTTTGGTCAATAGCTTAGCATAGTCATTAAGCGTAGCAATGCTACCAGCATTCTGGTCACAATTCCCTCCTTTGATGGGCTATTAGATTAAATTGTTTTTATAAATTAATAAATATCGTAGAACATTTACACACAGTGCCATCTGATCCCAAACTAAGTAAAGCTTGTGAATGAGAATCAGATATACATATATACATATAATGGGATTCATTTTGTGGATACATACGTATATATAATAGGTATATAGAGAACATCCAGACACATAACACATATTTGTTTATACCACAAAATGTTTGTCCTGGGTGGGAATCGATCCCACGCCATTTAGCTCTTAAAGCAGCAGCACCAATGAGCCAACAGTACCGTTAAATTTGTAAATAATGCAGTTAAAAATCATATAAAAAAACAATTAAAGTTGTTATTTGTATGTTATTTTTCTAATTTGTTAAGAAGATATACTTATCGCTTGTAATAATTTTAAATTAACGAACAAATATTTACAAACTAAAATACAATAAAAATAGTAAAATAAAAAAATGCGGGAACCCTCCAGCGCGTGAACCGACACTAACAATTGAGTTATCATTGCTGTAATTCGAACTCCCGCTTCTCGGCGTATGGTCCGAATGAACACTGTGGCTAACCACTGCGATAATTTACAGAATGAAACAGAAAAGTATAGTACCTTTTTTCGCTGTTTTTTTTATGGTTGCCGCAAACCAAAACCGAAAAATAACAACTATTATAATCTAAATAGCCTCTATTTAGATTGGATACGGAAACGTTCTGAGTGTTTATGTGTGTTTGTAACTGGTGTGAACAATACAGAATTATATTGTTGTTATTATTAAAATATTAAGACATATTATTATAAATATAATATTTTATCTCAATCTTGTACTACGTATTACTTGCAGTTGCCATACGTCGTCCCATTACAATTCATTGTCCCATTTCTATAAAAGTATTCTGGGTAGCGTGACTGTGGTATGTACGATATTAGCGGTCAAGAAATCAGTATTCAATGGCCAGTATTGGAGTGAATGTGTCGTGACTTCGAGATAGAGCCAGCCTCGCCACCCGAGAGAAAAATTAAATTCCTTGCGGGCTCGAAGCGCGCTTTCACGTTGTCAACACCGTGTCTTTTCAATATCGTAAAATGAAAATGTTGGCTAAGAATACAATACAAGAACAGTAGTTTTTGAAAAAAAAACTTTTTCGTGAAAAGAAATAAGTATAGATGACTGTATCTTTACTCATTCCTTATTGTATTATAACTAAATGATATACATATATCACACTTATATTATAAAAACGAAAGATTGTGAGTGTGTATGTATGTTTGTTACCTCTTCACGCTTAAACGGCTGGACCAATATTGATGAAATTTGGTATGGAGGTAGTTGACACCCTTGATTAACATATAAGCGTTATTCCGAAAAAATGTAGTGTTCACATAGGAACAGCGGTTAACACAGCGGGACGCAGCTATTTACTTTCATAAAAATCAAATCAATTTTTATATTATTGTAATACTTCGAATGAACTTTATATATCTATCTAATACCTTTAAACGAGCAATTCTTGTATATATGTTTATATATATTCTGAATCTCGGAAACGGCTCCAACGATTTTCATGAAATTTAATATGCAGGGGGTTTCGGGGCGATAAATCGATCTAGCTATAGGTTTCATTTTTAGAAAACGTCGTTTTATCCGTGTTTTCAGCCGAGAAAAGCTCGGTCATCCAGGTACTGTATGTATATGCGCGGACAAAGGTGGAGCACTACCGCACCGAGTACGAAGTACCGGGCAATCAAATATGTAGTTATAATAAATGTGCAAATAGAAACAAAAGCGCATACAGGCAGTATCTGAAATCGCGTTGTAATCCGGCATCGTCCTGGGAACACGCTTCTTGATTTTCTTTTTGCAATGTGCAGTCAAAGTAGAGCGGTAGCTTAGCGCCCGCTGTAAGTTGTAAGGCGCTGAACAAAATTAATGGCTTTCCCAGGAAACTCCTTGCAGAGCCCGTCTACAGCCTTAATCCGGGCAACACGTGATGCGCAGCTTGTACTCTTGCTGTAATATAAAAAGTTTAAGTTGTGCCTAAACTTTAATAATGCAGCAACTTGTACAAAGTACTATACCTATGTACTTAAAACATTCTAAAGCACCACTTACCAACAAATTACGAATAGGACTGTGACTTGTTTGAGTGATCCAAATTATACAAGGTTATTAACTCCGGACCCCAGACAAAAAGAGGACAATGATATCATCACTATAATTACAACTTTTACTATGGCCACAGATCTGTAATTGCAAAAAGAATAAATTCCTACATAGATTTAGCTAAGTGGTACAATACTTTTCTATGGATTAACTGATTTCAAAATTTAGTCCATAGTAAAAGTTGTTCATAGCGATGAAGTCGGTGACCTCCTTTTAACTTTATACAGCCCAAGCTTAAAACCCTGTATAATGTACAATTAATATAATATTAATTATTATCGATATCATTCACTACTTTTAATGCTGTGGAACTGTGTATTTATTTTAAGTAACTTGATTTATTTTGTTTGACTTAATTTTGACTATAGTGTATTTTACATGCCAAGTAAATGCCGAATATATATATGTAAGTTGTGACACATAGATAGCTATTTGGATTTAACTTGTGCTCTGTACCTACTTCTTCTTCTGTGTTTTTAACGTATTCCGATATTTTCAAGTATTTTATAAACATCTAGTTACATAAGTCTCAGTCACGGTCATAGACAACAAAGAAAGTTTTAGTCTCGTCCGGTCATACCGTAGTAAACTAGACTTTACTATAAGCTTCGATGGAGTTTTGGAAGCAACACAAAACATTATGTTTTCTCATATTATAATTATCACCTTTTTACAAACGCGTGTCAACTCGGCACTTTATGATGAAAAAAAAAACATAAAAACACTCAAAGAAATATATTTAGGTAAATAATGCAATGCGCAACCTTTCCGTGTTCCCACCGAAACTCCTCTCTGTACCTCTATCTATATTTAAGGAAATAAATTATTTGAATTTGAATTTTAACATAGGGAGGCGAAATACGTCCGTCCATATGATTTTATTCAGAATCAATAACCGAAGGCTACAAAAGTTGTACTCAATAACGGAGACTTCGAAAAGAAGAGCTATTCATTCTAACA
Organism: Biston stratarius; assembly: GCA_950106695.1. Taxonomy (NCBI): domain Eukaryota; kingdom Metazoa; phylum Arthropoda; class Insecta; order Lepidoptera; family Geometridae; genus Biston; species Biston stratarius. Next base: position 18,638,514 of record OX467115.1, on the reverse strand, counting down.
ATAACTATAAATCTTCTCGCCTGATTGTGCAGAATTTTAGAGTTCAAGTTTGATCCAAATATATTGAAAGCTACAGCTGTAAAGTTATACAGGCTATTTCGGAATAGCGTAGTAATGCCGAAGAGGCATTCCCATCCTAGTAAAAATAGAAGTTAACCTCGCACTTTTATAAGGTTTAGGGTTGCTTACTGAGCATAAATTCACAAAATGTTGACACATCCAGGTGCCATCTTGAAAAAAGTTTTTGGCCGATATCTCGGGAACTATGCACTTTAGGGCAAAAGTTATTGAGACCATTATTGTAGAGAATAAAATTTTGCATAAATCTTTTGTTGCCTGTAAACTTTTTTGTAAAACTTACCGTTTACGATTTATGGCCAATGAATGTTTTTTTTTATATAAAAAAAACCCAAACCTTATTTTAAAAAAATAATTGGATCGGAAATTTAGTGTGAGGTTGACCAAAAAAACGGCTATTTTTTCTGGCCTATGTCTCTGGAGCCTTGAAAAATTGAATCCATACATGTTTCTACACAACAGCTGATATATGTACGAGTATATGTTGCGATTTATGGATGGGTAGACCAGCATCTTTCAGTATTTCTATACATCTCCAAAATGTTATGTCCATGTCTTGATTTAACAGCTGAACACCCTTTTAGTTATACTGTGTGCGTATGTGTTATGAACAACATATATACATTTAACACATTAGGTCAAGGGTCAACATACTTTTTCTATAGTTTTCTTTTTAATTAGTTTATATCTGTGCCCTATGTAAAAGTTATTCTTTGTGACGAGTACAATAATCTCTTTCAGCATATCACATCCTAAGTTTATGAACCTGTATTTTCGAGAATATAACAAGGAATATTAAAAAGAAAAGAAAATACAAAAAATAAATTTTGAATTTTAAAAGCAACCACGTAAAGATTATAATATTTTTTACGAATATTTTTTTATGTGCACATTAGTTTCTCGAGAACACCATGTACATTTTTTCTTTCTATTGAATATTATTCATATTTTTACACAACTGCCCATATAAAGGAGGGTAATGTTTTCATGGTTCGTGTAGGTATGAGAGTTTCTTTATTCTACCGTTAATTTTAAATGCCAGAACATATTGGATGTCGAGTATCGTTAAAACCATCATACAGAGTGACACAAGCTATAATTTTTTTCGAAAAAATCATTAAGGTGGCTGTATGGCTCCATTTTCAAATGTAAATGAAAAAAAAAAACGGTTTTTTGGCATGCCAGTTGTATTTTTTACTTTTTAATTATTATATTTGTTGTATTTTTATATTTCGAGAATAATTTGAACCATAGTTTTTTCTACTTCAAATCAATTTCTTCAGATCAAGTCGAGCTATTTATATCTTGGATTACTCCCTGGACGCTTTTCTTCTTCGTGATCTTATCTAGCACATAGGTACGTATAGTAGCAGATACATATCTTTACAAATGCAGACATGATTTCTTTCTCTACATCTTCTGTAATTTATTCTGTCTGGTCGAACAGATAGCTTTTTATTCAACTCTAACTTTAAAGTCAATAACATAGACGGTGTCTTTTATTTCTTTGAAATGTAATTTGGTACTATTTCTATCTGAACCAAAAGTGATTCTAAGTCCAATGAACTAAAAAAATAAAAGTTGCGCTACGTGAACCGTATGAAGCAAACGAAATTACCAAGGTTTGCTTTCGGTTGGACGACCGTAAGACACAATTAGGCAAGTCTGTTACAGTAGTGGAGGTCTGGAGACTACGGAAGTTTACGACTCTGTCTGTCAGTCCAAGCCGCCCGTAAATCGTGCTGGTTTCGGACGTGATCCTCTGCTAATTTTGCCTTCCAATCCGTTCCATTCGGGCCTATATTTAAATGCAACAGATTATGCAAAGCTTCAGAGAAAGTACCATGAATGTGCGAGCGTGAACTACTGTTTCTTCTCACATATCCGTACTCCGATTTAACTAACCCGATTGTTTCAATTGTCTGTTTATTAACTCTTTAAACTTTGATTTAACTCAGTTTCTACAATAAACTATATTCTGTTGGCTATTAAAAGCTAAATTCAAATGTTCAATATTCTTATGCTAAAAATAACGGTAAATTTATTTTAAACATACTACTACTACTATTTACATTATTCAACTAAAATAACATTTTTTTAGTTTAAACATACATAAACATTTTTTTTTTTAATGCTGATGTAGTACATACCTCCTGAAAAGCTTTAGTTAAATCGTTCAAAACAAATATTTAAATTAAGAACAAAAACGTTTAGCCATTTTAATAAAACAAATAAAACATTGTTATTCAAAGCATTCAAAGTTCTTTAGTGAGAAAATTAAATGTTCCGATAATCTCTGTCCAACCGTATTTGAATTGTCTGCCGAACCAAATTTATTAAATTAATGCGGTCCCTAGGCACTAATTGCCTTTTGTATAAATTCCATTTATGTGAATTGAATTGTACCTTACTAATCTTTAACTGCCCATACTAACATTTTGAAGCGCAATATACTCTCAAGTTTTTCTTTGGTGGACAGGTTAGGTGTTTGACCACAGACCACCCGATGCTAAGTTACAATGCCATCGAAGATGATGAGCACAGTTAACCTGGAATGGAACAGGCTCTCAAGTGAGGCTGTTCAGGCTCTGCCGAAACACAGTGCTAGGTGTTTGGTACTAGATATTCAACTTGAGGGTGGTATCTAGCTAACCGGGTAACCATTCCATAGTTTCTTCTCGATGTTTTCCTTCACAGGCAGCTCAAGCTTATTGTTAAGATTTTAACCCACGGCCATGCTAACCACAGAGTTATCATGGCTACAAGTAAAATGTTTTGCTTTTATTTTAAACTTCCGCTACAGTTTTTTTCTTTAACTACTCAGCGTGAAGTGCTTGTACAGTTTTTCACATTTAACAATCTGGAACTAATAAACTGGTCTGCTTGCTGCCTCCACTTTCAATAGATATATCTACCTACTTGTTAGATTTTAGGGAGAGGAGTCGCTAAATTCACGCAAGTGCTTTGTTACAGAGAACTTAGGCTAACTTAGGTTGTTCTAGGCAGTTGACTAGGGATCCCCCACAGAATTTCTGAATATACTTGGAAGAAACTTTCGGAGAGCACATTGTTTCTATTTAGGTATCATATTATGTAGTATGAAAAAGTTTGTGCAGAAGTTTATTACGAGAAATATTTTTTGGAAACTTAGCAACACGAGCTACCCACGCGAAATTCTTAAACTAGAAGTTCCAAATACACATAATAAAGAAAATAATATCTGCAATATTACTTTCAATTTCTGCTTTTATTTAGATATACAGTTATACATATAATTTTACTGAGCCAAAGGATTGTCATTATGATTTCTTTTTCTATTGGCACAACTCTAAAATCTTATAATATAATCAGCAACCCTATAGAAAAAGTTTGTTGATCCTTGACCTATTTTGATACCATCGAATCAACAAACTTTTTCATTAAGAACCTAGACTAAAATACTTTACTTGTTGATTTATTGGTGGTAGATTTCCTTAGCAGGAGGTCGTCTAGGTAGGTACCACCGCAGTACCAGATATTCTGCCACCAAGCAGTAGTGTACAAACATTACTGTGTTCCGGTTTGAAGGGTACTTCAGCTAGCGAAATTACAGGGCTATTGAGACTAACCATCTAGTCTCAAAGTAATGAGCGCCAATGCAGCGATGCCCTGGAGTTTATTTTACTACTCAAAGTTTTGTGTATCGCTGCAATGGTCATGGACAGGCGTTATCTCTTAACATCAGGAGAGCGTCCCGATCGTCTCATTACTGTTACATAAAAAAAAATTGATAAGTATTAGATACTCAATTCATATATTTCTTACAACTTAAGTTTAACCTTTTATGACTGCTCAGTTAGCTTATTTGGCAGTTGATTTATACAGGCGTTACTTTGTGGAAGTTCATTTTGAGTGTTCAAGGTATATATTTAGTTTATTTCCGCTTAACAGTCGTTTCAGTTACAACAGTGATGAGGATACACTGACCATTGATCACTATTGTAACTAAATCGACTGTTAAGCGGAAAGAAACTAAATATATACCTTGAACACTCATTTGATAGTATTTCTGCTTCAAGAGCTGCAAGTAGAGGATTCGATCCCGGTCGATTTTTCTAGTCCCGGGATTTCGGGATTATCAACAGTTAATACCGGGATCCCGGGTTAGTCCCGGGATTGTATTGGTAATAGAAAGTGGTAGCAAAAAGAAAGTAAAACATATCAAAATCAACCTTTTATTTTAAATCTTTACTTAATCTTCAAAAACAAAACAAAAATTAACATACTAGGCCCTTATAAAATAGTTTAATAAATTATTGCTTAGTTTGTTTATTTTATTTTACAATAAACTTAAAAAAATCAACTTCTTAAAATTTGTCAAAAGAGATCAATGTTAACAGGACTCATATTTCAAATCAAATATACCAGAAACTATAATTTACTTATTTAAGCCACGAAAATAAAATCTAAGAAATAACAACACATCCAACGTCTCATCCGAAAGCATACTTCTTAATTTGTTGCACAAATATGAAGCAGCGGAAAACGCGCGTTTAGGCTCGATGGAAGTTGGAGGAATCGTCAATAAATTTTTATAAGCCTTCTCCAAATTATAACCTCGTGTGGAACTAGCCTCATAAAGATTCATTTCTTGTTTAATGATCTTAGAAAGATCACGCACATTTTTATTGACTTATATAAAAAATATACTAGTCCCGAAAATCCCGGGATTCATTGAAATTAATCCCGAAAATTTCGGGACTAATATATGATCGGGATCCTCTAGCTGCAAGGCGTGTGTTGTGTACACGGACGTGTGTACGTAAATTCGTGTATTTTTTTTAAAACACTAATAAATCTTTCCGGTTTCCATGTTTCGAGTCCTTACTCAACGTAACGAATTATCCTTTAGTTATCGAGTGTAATTTATATATTAGTGTTAGAAATATTAATGTATTAAATCAATTTAAAAATATAGCAGACATACTCGTACTACAGAGGAACTAACCAGTGGTGTAATTAAATTTTAAATACAAATGCTAGAAATGTAGTTAAGATAAGATAATCTTTATTGCTTTAAACTGTATTCATATAGGTATTATATACAAGTTTTGATACAACAGTTTATCCTAGCGGACATGCAATATTTTCTTCATGCAATATTTAGGTTTAGGTAATAAGTATAGCTGCCACAGCACAGTGTATTATTACCTGTATCGTATGTAGTCATGCTAAATTAGGCTAAACGACGAGACTAACCATCAAAAGTCTCAAAGTAATGAGCGCCAAAGCAGCGTTGCGCCGGACTTTGTTTAGCTATTCAAAGTTCTGTGTATTGGTCATGGGCATGCGTTATCTCTTACCATAAGAAGAGCGTCGTTCGCTTTAACTGTTACATTTTAAAAAAGTTTTCTGAATTGTCTCTCACTATGAAAGCAAATTTGAAGATGTATCCACATCAAAAAATATTGCTGGTAATATTTAATATGTTGTGATAGGTAATAAATACATGGTACACGAGTTGGAGCGCGCTTAGCCGCGTGCACCCGGCGCGGCGTCAGGTGGGCCTAAGCAAAATGTAAATAGGCCTGATTATTCCCTCTCGACATTTTGTATTCGTTAAGTCAGCGGAATAAAAGGGGACCCATTTTATGCTTAATTTCACTTTCTTTCTGGCCACGCCGACAAGCAACAGCCGGTGAACTCTTTATACGGAAAATCGTAGAGCTTAAATGTAAACAGCTTTTGTTGATGTAATATATTTTAACATTCAATTAGGATGACATTAAAACTCGGGCTTAGTGTACAAAATTATTTCTTACTTTGTTTATTTATAAACATAATAATATAAAAGTAGGTATTATATCTAGCTAGGTATATAAAAAAGCGTGGGCTATGTCGAGGCACATGTTTATTAGTTTAATAGAGAATAGTTGCGTCGTGTCCGTGAGTCACTGCTGAAGTATTGTCAATGTTCTCTTAGTTCGATCACATACTAGATATACAGGGTTGCAAGGTTTGGAGTGCACTGTATTCATTTTATTACGGAAACTGACGTGGTCTTGACTACCCGCCCTCACCCCCGCACCCGTGCATCAACCGCTATCTTCACGTGCGAGGCGCGCGGCGGCCCGCAGTGCGAAGCAAGACGAGGCCGCGCGCGCGTTGTCTCAGTTTTGTCTCCATGATGAAGGCCACCGGATGTGGCCGAAACTATAGTCGGAGTTTCCGATAAAATTATACGTGAGTAATCCCGCATAAATAAAACAAAAAACACTGTATTCATCATTATGAATAACTTTTTCTATGGCTTTTATTTCAGTGCAGCTTTGCAATTGTGAATAAATAACCTGCTCCATAGAAAAAGTATGTACTTTTCATTCGTTGATCAAATATGTGGCTCGATGAATTTTTCAAACAAAACTTGTTAAAAAGTACGATAACCTCCTTCCAGCTATGTGCATCCCTAGGTTAAAACCCTGATGATACACAGTAGAAGAAAGTTTTGTAAATATTTCACTTTTCTATATCACTAAGAGTAACAACAACAACAAAAATAACTTTTGGCAAAATAGCAACCAACCCATAATGGACAACTGCGTACGTAACAGTGTACTTTAGTGAGCGACGTCTAGGGTAGATAAAAATGAACGGACTGTGACTGGAATTTACAACAGTAACAAACTTCCCGCATAAAGAAGTTTTGCAACTATTTGTAGGTATTACAAGTAGTGCTATGCGGGTGTCGGCACTGGGAAAGAGATCTGACAATTACCTACAGGTGCATTACGTGGTTTTCTTTAATATTAAAATAAATACTCATCATTATATAAAATAGAAAATGACCAAGTGCGAGTCTAATCCACGCGCGGCGGGTTCCGTACGTAAATGTTCTTGTATGTAAATGGATCACCAATGTTATATGTTGTGAAGGACAAACAGCATGAAAAAATCTCCCATACATCGATATACATCGCGATCATTTCGCTAAGTGCCTAAGTTCATAACCAAGAAAAAATCGCTAAAAATCTTTTTATGTGATATATTTACTAATAAATAACACACATACTAATGACGTATTTTTGTATTGACGTATTTTTATATTGACATATTTTATATTGGCAGTATTATTATATTGACAATATTCTTATATTGACATGTTTATATACCTTGACATTTTGTTTTTATTCCATTGACATGTAATCAGTGTTCTAAATCTCAATGTACCTAATGATATTACGGAATTGACTTGTAACATTGGTGTTATCAATAAACACCAATGTTACAAGTTACTTTCTACTTAAAACTATAACAGATTAGTAATGTACCACAGATAATAAATATTTATCATTGATAACGTCACTGGCCGGTGCCAGTAAACAATACATTTGTGATCAACATTGCATGTCTATACATTCCACATTAAAGAAGTCATAAATCAACAAGTTGATTCTAATGTTTTGAAAATATAAACATTCGCAGAATACTTAGATAGTCCAGATTTCTTCGATACAAATTTTTATATGCCTGAATACCTAGTGTGAGATTCAGGGTCCAAAGCTAGTAGAACTTAGTAACTACACTTATAATAGCTATAAGATAAAATAATCTTTATTGCTTTGGCTATGTGTGAAATCTTACGTAAACCTTATTAGTAATATTTTAAGTGCCTAACTTGCTTGTATTTTTGTTGTCTATTTCTCAAATAAATTATTATTATTAAACTATACCTATTTTCTAAGCTACGCATTTACTGTTGCACGGTACATAAAAATACTTCATTTCTATCAAAGTTACTTTCATAAAACTCATCCTTTCATATTTCGTGAAAGACTTGGATTCCAAAATGGCATGTTCACGGTTGTCTTTTATAAGCTTCTTTCATATCTCCGTTTCAATTCCGCAGCGCAATTTATATGCACTTTATAGCGGTTAGCGCTCAAAAGCATCCCACCGCTATTTATACGAAGAGAGTGCTATTGCTAAACGTCGTTTTTTCAGCTGAAGGAGACTTCTGATGACGCTGTTCATAGTTAATGAGTAGGCACTGTCCGGATGGTGTTACAGGCAAATTGCCCGCTCTTTAAAGGCTCTCCGTTTGCCAACTCGAATGAAGCTGGTCTAGCGTTAAAAGCTTCTCCGACCATGCGTTATTGTTTACCGCTGGAATGACTTCCTTTTGTGGTACAATAACTAACATAGCTTAGAGATTGCACTGTGCAAAGACTTCTTTTTACCTCAAATGTATACTATGCGCTGTCTCCGTGGAGGGCTTAGAGTTAATTGAACGTTTTGTTCGAATAGAGTGATGTGTATGCTTCACTAGAAAATATTTATTGTTGTTTTATATATCATATTCTACAACACGGTAAGTTCTTTTTTACTTTTTTCTCACTAATATATAATAAAAATAATATAAATACTTTAATTTTGATATAAGTTTGCAATAATTTATATAATAGTTATTTTATAGTTATTTATTAAATTGTTTGTATATAATACAAATACAATTACAAAATATTTTACTGTAGCAAAATAGTGTGGTTTATATAACGTTATAACCCTGTCTGCTGCTTTAGCGTGTAGCTGTAGTGCAGCAGCCAGTGCTCATAATGATGATAATGATATGCATGACAGTACCATACATACATTTTTGTCGTATATTCGGCGTAGACTTGCCCTACTGTATATATGACATTTGCCGAGCGACATTGAATTCACTCGTAAATCTGGCAACAAAACAAAAGTATAACGTGAGATAAGGATCTAAATTAATTTGAAGGTAGGTGCCACCTCAGAACGAAACTATCAAACTAATTGAAATCTATTTATAGTTCACGCTGTCAGTGTAAATCATCTTGATCATTGATTGACTCCACAATGAGGAAAACGTGGAAAGTAGGTAGTTGTGTTTTTTTGTTTGTATTAGCCTTGGAACTTTACTATTTCTACTAAGGAGTATTTTGTACGTTCGTGTATTTTAGCCAACGAATTCCATGTACTATAGTACATACAGCTGTATATGGATAAATGATTTTGACTTATACTTTAGACTAAACTTTTTTTTACATAAACTACCTATACCTATGAACAAAAAAGTTTTAAATCGTTGATTTGTCATAGATATTTTCCATTTTATTTTAATATTACATCTTTTTCAACGTAGCTGTTATTTAGAAGGTATTATTATAGGTATAAACTACCAGGCATGTAAAATGTAGTTACGATAGTTACTAAATATATCTAGTTGTTATAGCTTTGTCCCCAACGAACGATTGTTCCGCGTACCCGTGTTTTCAGATTGTTTAATAATTATTTATCTGTCAATGTCATTTTTTTTTTCTCTTTCTTCTTGGCATTGCACTCTGTGCATTCTGCTAGTTTCAATGTTTCTGTATTTTGTGTGCAGTCTTCATTTTTCAACTTCTTTATCTTTACAGCCAAAGTCCAGTCTTGGTCCAATCCGTGCCAGTCAAATCCAGTCATGCCTTAGTAAAGCAGTGGCGACTTTATTAAAGTTTCGGTGGAGTTTTGGAAGAAACACAAAAAGTCATGATTCACCACATTATATCACTTTCCCACACTCGCGCCTACAATTCGGCACTTTATGAATAAAACACCGCTATTTTTATACATAAACACTCGAAAAAAAACACTAGTTTTGGAAAAAAAAACACAATGGGGTGACACGACTCTTTCCGCGTTCCCGCCAAAACTCATCGTCAATGCCATTCTAATTTTATAAAGTTGTAGGACTGAAATACAGTTTTGTAACTATATTATTGAATAAATGCCAAGTTTTTCCAAATAACAGACGTCTCGTGCCAGTGACATAATAAATTATCTGCCAAGTACGTGCCATGACAAACTCGGTGTCCCGTAGCTATATCTCTTTAAATAATAATCAAAGAATGTGCGTTTGATAAGCGTATAAATTTGAGGATGGTAAAAACAATTAAGCTGTTTTTTTTTTTAAATTTTGTGATACTGCAAATAATGGTAGTATAGATATGAAGCAGAAGACCTATCGTACCGAACATTCATACACACTAGTAAGAAATGAACAAATATCATCATGAACCTACACAGAGTTGGCGTGCCGAATGTATTGTTTTCAAGATTTTTAAATTAATTTTTCAAATTTCTAGGAAATAAATTGAAAAATTCCAGATTTTTTTAAATATTAACCAGCTCACATTTCTTTCATAACCTACAAACTTCAGTAGATAATGACAATAATAAAAAATCAATCTGTGTTTTAATTCTGTCGATTTAATCTGATTTTAATTTTAGCATAATCGAGACTTAAAATCGGGTTCTTTGTATTAGAACATCGCAAAACATGACGTTTGATTTAATATAATGCTTTAAGCATGAAATACAAGATTATAAGCTTGATCTGTACAAAGCTGTACTGTGCTCATCATTATAAACTAATTTTACTATAGAACTAACCCTAAAATCACAAAAAAATCTGCTGTTCCATAGAAAACGTCATTGATCTTAAAAAAAATGTATGAAACAGTTAATTTTTTCGCGAATTAGGCTTGTTTCCATAGTAAAAGTTATAAAAAGAATAAATATCGTAGGACACATTATACACAGCGCTATCTGACCCCAAACTAAGCAGAGACAGAAACAACATAAAATGTATGTCCTGGGTGAAAACGAACCCACGCCCTACAGCTGTTAAGCAAATATACTACCATTGAGCCAACAGGTCACAAGTCAAGTTGATGAATATAATGACCCTTTTACAGCTTAGTATACCCCAAGTTTATAACCCTGTATACGTTACGTGCATACCGGCAATATTATTATAAAAAGATTCCTCAGTTTGCTACGGAACCCTAAAAAGCAATTGACACTTGAAAAATGTTTAGAACCGCTGATTATTTTGCGACTTCGTGATAGAATATCCCATGAAAAGGGTTATTGAAACTAACCATCGAGTGTATCAAAGTAATGAGCCCTGGGTAGCTGGGTACCGCTATAATAGTGGATGAATAAACATAATCTATTTTATCAGTAGGGCGTTTCGTTTGTTAAAATCGTTCGTTTTTTAAATTACTTTCAAACCTAATAATCACTACATAGAAAAAAAAGTCGTCCGCCGTGTCTATCTGTCTGTCTGTTCGCGATAAACTTAACTACTGAACGGATTATCATGCAAGTTTCGCCAATAGATAGAGTGATTCATGAGGAAGGTTTAGATATATAATTTGTCAAGTGTATTTTTTTTTTCAATTTCTTCAGCGAGGCACGCCTGTAAATATGTTATTGTTTTATAAAATGATTGTCAGTGCCGACTGTCCAATAGCTGTGATCAATCAGAGAAAATCAAAATTAGGAACAAAATAGAAAAATTCAATCGTAATTTACAAGATTATACGAAGTTATACGAATATAAAACTTATTAAAAGCCAAACAAAAATTATTATTTAACTTTGTTAGAGATGTACTTACTCTATTTGAAACTAACTTTTGTAACTGATTTTATAGATAACCTAGCTGCACTCTACAGTGTTACCCGGTGTTCCCACGTGAACACTACAGTTATAGTCTATGTGTTTCCAGGGTATCAGCTACCTCCGTATCAAATTTAATCAAAATTTAAGCCGTTTGGACGTGAAGAAGTAACAACTCACAACTCACAAACTTCCGCCTTCATAATATTAGCGTGATAGTATGATATCAATCAGCTGTTCCATAAAAAATTTGGGCGGTATTTTTTAAATGTGAAATCATTTATTGTAACTGACAAGACGTGTGGTGTCATCAATAGGAAACGACTACTATGCTTTTGGGAAGCGCCAGCACAATTTAGTTTAGAGAAATAAAAATAAGAACAAGGTCGCCGTCTGCGTCTGTCTGTTTCTCCGGTTACTTCTTCTAAACCACGGGACGGATTTTAATAATATTTTCACCATCATTTAGAGACTTTTCAGAAATATATATATATAAATCGCTAGTATACCTTAATATGTTCATCAAAGAAAAACAGTTACAAATTATCTTACTGGCATTGTCAAAATTTCATTATATCGTAATATAATATGTTTGTATGTTTTGTTTATATAGGTTAATAAAAATATTTTCAATTATCATGGCGTGTGAAATGTAATGAACAAAAGAACTAATATTTTTTTATTAGTTTCATAATGACGGCTAATGAGTGACGTTAAGTTACTTTCGTGTTAGTGAGCGTATCCTATTTAAACTAGCTGCACCTGAACACAGTCGAGCATTTTTCGAAGATTAAACCTGAAATCGTGAATGCTTGCGAGGACAGCCGCTGTCTACTACTCGCAGACGTACGACATACTCGTTCCGTGTTGAATAATTTCCACTCGGATATTTTCAAACTACATCATTGTGTTCCCCTACACATTGATATTTCATTCATTAGACACCATTTGACGTCCAGTGATTAATGTGTTTTCTGTTATGATCGCAGTGCGCATGCGACTTGTGACGAGGTGTATTACAAGAAGGACGTTATTCGAGATCGCACGGGCTTGTACGTCTTTCAGTCAGACTGACCACTGTCAATTGTTCTCTTAATGAAAACAGTGTTTACATCGCGCAACTTTCGCTCAGTTTGATGTTTTGAAGAAACTTCGGTCTTAGTGTATGCCTTTTTAATATTGTGATAACAATTTTACTACTTGTAAAATGTCTAATGGCTGTGAACATGGTGAGTTATATCATATATTGTTTTTGGTCACTCAATATGTTTTCATTGACATCCACTAGACATACATATTGTCCTTTACGGATTGAAAACGCTTTAACTTCATGGAACCGTGAAAACAAATTCTTTCAGATAATTAATTGATTTAGGCGTTGCTTCACGGAAGTTAATTTTGATTGTTCAAGGTATATATTTCGTTTATTTCCGCTTAACAAGCGGAACTATAACTTCCGAAACAAAAAAAGTTGGTCATGCCATGGACTAGGTTAGGTAAAGTTAAAAAGCACGCCAAAATATTAATGTATAATAAATTACAAAAGTGTATCCTAACGAATTAAAAAAAAAACCATTAAAATTTTCTTAGAAAGCAATCCTTTTAACAAATTAAGTTAATATATGTTAATGAGGTTCATTTACGTGTTACACATACACGGAGCCTGCACAGTAAACAGAAGTATGTTCGTTGTTGTTAACTTATTAATTACTTACCTGTAACATTATTGTTATTTTTGGCCAATAAATATTACTGATTTACTAAATTCTTTCATTAACCGTTTAACCAAGTTTACCTTGATCGAAGTTAGTATATATTTGTACTAGTAGAAAAATTGTAGTGTTATTTAAAAGAAAAGTATTCTACAGTTATTGATAGGTTGTATATACGTAAAGGTGATGATATTTTTGATATATATGCTTATCGTAAACGAAATATATTACGTTATATTCACTTCTTTTGTATTACAAATATGTTACACGGTTTTACTGGCATCGAAATGAAATAAAAATCCTTTATAGTTCAAGAAACCAATAAAACAACATTTAAATAAAAAAAAAACAGCAATATCTTGTGTTATATATTTATTTATTTTTTTGTTATATATTTAACTTACTGGTTGAACAGATTTCGATGTATGGGCTATCGTTAGAATCCTAACTTCATCCAAAGAAAAACAGGTAAAATAAAAAACAAAAAACAGCGGTCATCCGTGTTTTAATTTTCTTAATTAAACTTTTATAGTAGGTACTACTAAATTAGTAAATTTTAAAACAAGACAAAACTAAATTAATGTAGCTACAATGATTATTAATGAAATAAATTGGCGAATTAGAAAGTCATGTACGGAAAAATCATGTTTATGGCTGTTTTTCACACACGTCTTTGTTTCGAAATTACCTACTAGATACATATAATTCGTTAGGTGTATAACTGTATATTAATTCGGCTATTTGCGATATGCAATGCGATATTGTTACAGAAAACAAAAGAATAAAAGAAAGTGTTCTTTTTTTTAAATGAATGATGATGAAATGGAATAGTAATATTTTTTTTAATGGTTGACAGGCTATGTGTTTTACCACAGCTCACATGATTTTAAGTGACGGTGCGGTCGAAGATGGTCAACACACCTACCCTGGAATTGAACTGGCTCTCAAGTAAGGGTGCCGGAACACACCGTTAGATTCTTTGCGGCAGATTTTCAACTTGGTAGCTAGCCAGTCGAGTACTAGAAAGTACCCTACCACCACGCTATGGTTTCCTCACGATGTTTTCCTTCACCGGTAGCTCAAGCTCATTGTTGGGGTTTGGACCCACGCCCTTCGGCGTGTGAACCCACCACACTAACCACTGGGCTATCATCGCTGCATCGCTACATTCATGCAGTAATTCAAAGTAGGTGCCACCTAAATCCATGTTATCAAAATATCTTTCCAGCCAGTCGTGTCATTACAAACAGACGAATATTCTCTCACAAACGTACACGTACATCCACCTTTTTTTAGTTTATAATAGGTATTAATAACACACACGTACACTCACAAAATGTTTAATTTGTAATAGGTATTAATTACATTAATATTATAAATGGGAATATTTGCATATCTGTTACTTCTTCACGATGTAACAGTTTTGGAAAGTAAATACCTAGTTGGATTAGGCTACTTTATATCCTGGAAAACGCGAGTGAAACCGCGAGTCACGGCGATGTTATTATTTGTGGGCGTTTGTGAATCGGTATCTTCTAGGCAAGCGTGCTCCATTTTAGACCGCGTCATCACTTAACATCAGGTGATAAGGCGATCAAACGTAAACCTATTTCGTATTAAAAAAAACTGTCCGCTTAAATCTTTTGAAGATGAAGTGCTAAATTGAAACCAAATATAATAAATACTACTACTTTTCAAAACTTTTTACAAAATATAACTACTTAATTTTTTAAAACCATTCTTTTATATAAAAACTGTTGTCACAAATTATATCGAAAATTATGTATTTTTAATATACCAATGAAAGATTCGTCTGTCCTAATATATGTTAGTAAAACTTTATATAGGAACCCCAAACTTATGAATTTCACGTATATGCAAAAACAACTAAGTAAAGATATTTTATTTTAAAATATTCTTTTTTCTTTGTTCTCGACAATCATAAGTAATAAGAGAAAAAACAGTTGTAGACTAATATTTCAGTAGAGAGAGTTGAGCATAACTTTTTCATTTGCTGCCGTACATACTCATACGCAATAAAGACTATTAGAAATATTTATGGGACTCTTAACTGTCCATAACAATAATACAAGGCACATTAACGACTTTTACGATACAAAAAAATGTACTAACCTCAACTGGCACTACTTTCATAAATAAAAATGAATATCTCAAATATGGTAGGATAGTTACATTTAGTTCACGCTAATATTGTGACTATATTCACTATTATAAATGCTAAAGTAGGTATATGTAGTTAAAGATTAAGTTGAATTTAAGATAAATATATATTATTATGTATCAAATGCCGCTTCCAACCGGTCTTTGTGGAAGTCACTGGGGGAGGCCTATGTCCAGCAGTGGACGTTCTACGGCTGAAATGATGATGATGAATGATCATGTATCAAAAATTATTATTGAGTTCGTCTATGTTAATTTTAAGAACTGTCAAAAGTAACGATTACTTTCCACTGTTCTTAAAAAACATGTCGTGTGCCTACTGTTTGGATCATAGGATCGATTAAAATTGTTTGTAAGTAAATATGTAACTATACCACATCACACTTAACACATTTCTGTGACCTATTGGAAGTATCAAATAATTACAATGAAATAAATTTGATGTGATTTAAAAAGTACTTAAAATTAATAAATCTAATCAATAAATAATACTGAAAATTAAATTTTTGAGCGAATTTAGTTTACACTCAATCAACTCGAATGCAGTTAATTGGATTTGAATGATATTTCAAGTAAAGATAGCATATTTTCTGCTGAGATAAAATGGGATATTTTTATCCCAAAACGTTAAAAATTCTAATTAAGACAAGAAATGCCTCAAATTTTTGATTGTGAAATTACTGATTTACCCGTACTGATGGGTCGTTAATAAATAATCTACGTACGTATGTTAAAAATCATACAACAGGCTTTTTAGTAAAGGAAAATCGTCGTTCGTAAACTTGCATATATCTGGAGAAAAACTTAAGGCTTCGAATTTGCCAACTAGATCTGACTAGAATGATCCAATATACCTAAGCCGCTTCCAGTAATAAAGGTAATGATAAAATAATTTCGGATCAGTTCTGTTAAAACTGTCCCACTGCTGGGCGTGGGCCTCTTCTCGTTCTTGAATTCCTCACGATGTTTTCACCATTTGCAATAATGAAACAATGGTATGCTTTCAGATAAAAAAATTACAAGAAATACAAGCAATTTAACTTCACTGGACATCGGCTCCCCAAAAACGTGAGTAAGTATATTTTATACAAGAAAAATTTATTTCATTTTCAGTTATAAAGAAGAAATTAATACGTTGTCTTTCTTTACAGACCTCAATTTGAAAAAAGCAAAGAAAGGAAATTTTTCAAAGCAATACCTACAATTACTGATCTCAAACAATATTCCGGCGTATTGATATGTGGTGAGTGTATTTACATAAAGATCTTGAATGTAAGGATATGTCGTCAGAATATTTGAAGATTTATTCTAGCTCCTATACTTGAAAAATTGTACTGTCACTAACTAAATACATTCCATTACTCTCAAAGTACAACGAGCGCTCGACAACAAAGTCAGAGAGTTTTAACGGGAACGGGAAACAATCATGTCTCTTCATGATGTTATTTTTTAAATTTGCCTTTTTCCGGGTGTTATTATTTAAATATAATAATATTTTTATTACCAAGTGACGGAATATATCCGGTCGAGTGTGGGCTAGCGATATAATGAGGTGAAAAATATTTTTTTTATATTATTTACAAAACTCCGTAGAAGCTTCTAGTAAAATCACCACTTTACTAGAGCATGGCCTAGACTTTACATATAATTTTTGTAGATTTAACTGTGACTGAGACGAATTTTACTTAATTTTATCTTGAGACACTTCAAAATATGAATTACTTGACAGTGGCAGTATGTATAAAACACAACGCCAAAAACAGAAAGAAAGCGTGCAGCCTAATTCACATTAGAATTATACAAACGTGTGTACATCACTAAATCAGTACCATTGAAAATGTTACATTTGCTATGTCTTTATGAACCAATTTATAAGTCAACGATTGTACACTTACAATTGAGCTTACTATTATAAATTAATATCAATAGATGTCAATGGGAGTCTGGTTCTAGCTCGTAGCAATAGTACCAATAGTAGTAGACAATGATGTTTATTTCAAAGTGCCATTGCTAAATCTAAACTAACCTAAATTTGAGATCTCTGTTGTTGTATATTATTTCGCTAGACATCGGACTACAAAAGAGTTCTCGAGTATTATAGTTTGAGTTAAAAAAAGCTTACACAAAATATAGTTTATATTTTCTTTTTATGAGAATTTTTTTAAAAGAAAAATTGCAACAAAAATTTCAGCAACACTTGCATAGTGGAACGTTATTTTCGAGAAGCTACGACATGGCTTTATCGAAAGACATGAATCTTAAAAGACGGATAATGAATATTGTATTAAAAGAATACGGTATTAATGTAACAGACCCCAATAACTAATTTGTCTGCATATTTATCACCAGTAATATATATGTATGTACTACGGACTAGATGACGTGAATATTTAATTTGTTCAGCTAAACTGCAGACCACTGCATAGACCTTGTTCATTAACCTACATAAAAGATACTTTGTGAATAAATTAAGAATTTCGTAACATAACACAATACGAATATGACTTGGTGATATTTTTTGATTACAAAAACTGCACGTATGACAAATACATCTAGATAGCAATAACGCTGATTGGCTAGCCGTTAAGCACACACTCCTTTTCTTATGAAGTTCTTCTAGTAACAAAGAATTCATTGTTTATATGACATAAAAAATCTATTAAACTTTCAGGGCTAACATTATGGGGCACGTCATGGTTTGTCTTCAAGGAAGCGGTGCTTCCCGGCGGATTCCTATTCAACATGTCGGGAGTGATCACAGTCGGCTATATCTTCGGGCATACGCTAGAAAGATATACCACAATCAACGCCGTCGTGGGAATGACATTAACAGGAGTACTCTATAGAAATTTCGGCCCAACGAATTTCTTAGAAAATCCTGTTGCGGATGTAATAGATTTTCATTTGAGGTATGTCCCTGTTTATTTACGGGATACAGGTAGGGATATTGCGGAAATACGTGTTTATTTTCGGTAACAAAATTGGCTTTTAATATTACAAGGAACAGATACTTTGTAGATACCTTAATTTGATTTACCTCTACATGATACATGTCTTTTAAATGTTGAGAATAGGATAGGTAGAAGAAGAAATAATACATGTAATGATCATTTGCATTATGTAACATTCGTATGGTTTAGGCGCTGATTATTAACGCGGACTTACACGATGTGGAATGTCCCTCCAGCGGAGGCCTTTTTGCAGATATACAACGTGAAGTGATATCTCTAGATTGAATTGGTTAAATCCTTAATGTTACAAGTGCCAAAATATATACTGCTTTTGCATTAATAAAAAACATAAGGTTATTTACCACTTAATAGCACTCCACTTACCATTAGGTAATACGCCTGCTTGTTTATGACTGAATTATACTATTAGCTTGATATGTATTAATCCAAAAAGAGGTCATTGTACTTATCATTATGAACAAATTTTACCATAGACATAATTCTTCTTAAAAAAAATAGCTGTTCTTTAGAAATAGTATTCAAAATTATAACTATATTTTTAGAGTTTTGGCGGGAACGCGGTCGTGTCACCTCATTGTCTTTTTATTCAAAACTAGTGTTTTTCGTGTGTTTATGTATAAAAATAGTGGCGTTTTATTCTCATAATACCGAATTACAAGCGTGAGTGTGGGAAAGTGATATAATGCGGTGAAACATGACTTTTCGTATTGCTTCCAAAACTCCATCGAAGCTTATAGTAAAGTCGCCACTACTTTACTAAAGCATGACTAGATTTGACTGCCACGGACTGGACTTGACCAAGACTGGACTTTGACTATAAAGATACAAGAAACTGAAGACTGCACACAAAATACAGAAACATTGAAACTGACAGAATACACAGAGTGCGATGCCAAGAAGAAAGAGAAAAAAAAAATATTCCAACATACTGACACACTAGGACTACTAACAATTTATACGCGTCTGCGGAATTAACGTTTCCACTGGCAAGGACGAGTAATTTTCTCATTCCGTTGATATGTTTGATTGTACCTACTATAATAGCCTAGTGAATCGTAATAGCTATCAAATTAATTACTTTACCTAGTATATTACCCTCGTTGTTCTTATTCGATAATACTGAGTACCATAGAATTAAATGACATATTTTTCCTTTTTTTCTGAGAACATCATTACTTTCTATTTTCATTCCGTATGAGTGGTTTCTAGAGATGTTTCTGTATTATACTTGTGCCAATTACCTGGAAGTGTTTGTTTATTTACAGGAGAGTTTACCCCGTAATTATTTTGACGAAAGGCCCTCTCGGTTGGAACTGGGAGTACATAAAACATAATTCGGTAAAAGTTTTCTCGCTGGCCACTCTACCGTGGGTCGTGGAGTGTTTGTCTACGGCCTTCTTTGCCCATATACTGCTCGATTACCCGTGGTATTGGGGTAAGCATTTTTTTGCAGAAAGTCCCAAATGTTCCCTTTTTGCTACGTAAGCTTTTCATAATTAAAACTCAGTAAATTTTCGTAACCTTTTTTATCGGAGTATTTGCTTACTTCGTGACTTTTAGCTTTTAGCCGAAATAGTATCAATTATTGTTTTAATTTGCAGGTTTGCATTTAGGCTCTATAACAGCATCGGTGTCACCAGCCGTGGTGGCACCGACGGCGTTAGCATTGAATGCTCGAGGATTCGGAATTAAAAACCAAATTGGGCTCCTGGTGGCAAACGCTGGAGGACTCGATACGGCATTCACTGAGGGCATGTGTGGAGTTATAAACAGTGCCATTTTCTATCCAGCATTACTCCCATACAGAATAGTAAAGGTACATATTTTTAAATTTTAGATGTATCTATATATGTACTCAGATAGTTTTCCAAGTAGTAATGTATATGCCAAAATAAACCGTATATTTTTTTGTAAATATGTAATTAAAATATTTTTAGTCGTATTTTATTAACTATTCGGATATTTGATGAAAATCTATATTTTACTAGCCATCCGCCATCTATTAGAATTTTATGGAACTCACAGATAATTATACGTCTTTGTCGTATAATAAACAAAATATAATAACATTGCGATTATAAATTGAGATATAAACTATCCTATCTGTCAAGTTGGCAAGCACACAGTGTGCAAGATTTGGTTAAAATCGGTTGAGTAGTTGAGGAGATTAATTAAATTTCTTTAGCTACATGTTAAATTAGTTTAGGGCTACATGGCTACATTTATTTACTAAAAGCAAAACATAAACATCAACAAATCAACAAAAATATAGCTATCGATATACGAGTATAACTTGCTGTCCAGAGTGTTCAAACCATATGAATCATTCCTTCGATTCGCATGTTTCAATACACCGACTGGAAACTCATCCTGTATTCCCGTCAAGAATAAAATTGCAAGCCAGAGTAACGCGACAGAAATTAGCATTTGTATTGCATTAAGTTCGCTTTTGTTTAACAGGGAGTTTTCGCAATACTCGTTGGAATAGTCCTCGGAATAACATGGGGCGTGCTCTGTGACTACATCCCGGATCACTCCGATATTTACGCTCCCACCATAAGAAGCCTACTGATTTTCGCAGGAGGCTATCTTTTGACGTACGCTGGAGGATTCGTCGGCTGGGGTGGCGTCTGTAAGTATACATAATTATATTAAATACTTGATTCAGGCGTTACTTAAGTAGTGTGTTAAAATTACTGTGTTCCGGTTTGAAGGGCTAGCTAGCGAAATTACAGGGATGTTGAGACTAACCATCGAAAGTCTCAAAGTAATGAGCGCCAAAGCAGCGATGCCCCAGACTTTGTTTTGCTTCTCAAAGTTCTGTGTTTTGCTACAATAGTCATAAACATGCGTTATCTCTTACCATCGTTATACTATTATTAATAATATTTATTAACTTAAAAAGGATAATTATATGACATGAAACTTTTTAGAATTTGAAATGGTATCTATCGAGTGTCGGGTTCATCGCGTTGTAGAGCCAGGAACCCAAACAGTGCCTTGGATTTAGTGTAGGTTTAAGGGGCCTCTTCATATACATACGTACTAATGCTTCCTTACACTTTGCACAACCATAGTTTATATGATCCTACCAACGCTGCTTTGGATACTCATTTTAAAAATGAATTTATTATTCGATAGAGATATTCGTGGCTAGTCGAGGTCATTTAGTAGATTATAGAAATAATTAGCTACAATTTTTCTCATTCCTACTTTTTACTGCATATAATGACCAAGAAACCATTTATAGCCAATTTATTTGTAATATCTATTTAACTTCTTTGTGTAGTCTCTAGGCATGTTTGTTTCCCGTGGAACAGTATGTTCTACAAGTACGTATGTTAAAGTTTTTTTAAGACAAGTTTCTCAAAACTCAAAGTTCTTACGTTTGTGTTATTTTTTTAAACTTATAGCAAGAATTACGTATTAGGTTGTGCTCATTAAGCAACTATAAAATTGTTTTAGAAACATGCCATGATTTACCTTGAATAAGTTCTAACTAGGTGTCAAGTGTTTAGCTATATATTTTGTTTATTTCCGCTTATTTTTGTTTGTTAAGCGGAAATAAGTGATATTGTAGACGTAGATGATAAGGAATGATTGGAAAGTATTTAGCAACAGATTTTACACTTGAGGCTGATATTGCTAGCCAGCTGAGTGCCTGCATGAAAACACATTAAAGAACGCACTTCGTGATGTTTTCCTTTACCAGCAGCTCTTTTGACTTTACGGTGTACAAACGCGTGGACCACTATACTTTTTATTACAAGAAAGTAATGGGAGGAACGAAACGTTCTCCTGATGGTAAAAGATAACGTATGCCTTTGCTGCGGTACCTAAAACTTTGAATAACTAAATAAAGCTGTCGTTGCTGATTAAATATTCATTAAATAAATTATAATTGGGTGTCAGTAGGTATCTTTGCATCGTCACCAAGTTTGCATAACTTCCATAACTTCATTCCAAAAACTTGTGGCGCCAGCAAGAGAAAGATTTTTAATTACGTTGAGTTCAATGGAATTAAAAATAACATTATTTATTCATAAAGTCTTTGATCAATTATAGAAACAAATCGAATAATCAGGGAGTATTAATTTAAAAAATGAGAATGTAAAACGACTGGTGTTGACGAGATAATGTGGAATGCTATCGAATAAATAAATCTATTACAAAACTGTTCTAAATCCGATTTGGACATATGGCATACAATTGGTGGGCTTAGCCAGCGCTTCCAACATAATGACCACTCAAAAAGCACAAAAATCTTAAAACAAATATCAAATGCTCCGTGGTTTATCAAAACAGCAGCGCTCCATGACATTTTGAACGTGCCAATGTTACAACAGGAAGTAGATGCCTATGCATCTAAACTACAAAAGCACCCGAACCAGTTAGCGGGGCAATTGACCATCTCTGAAACCATACGTCTCAAGCCGACGCGTCGGCTTGCACACATCCCATCTGTTTAAAGTCGAGACTGACTGATTGCAAGATAATAATACATAGAAAAAAAAAATGGCATCAAATATTTTGTTTAGCTTGTGGCCCCGTAATCAGAAACCCACTAACACTTGCATACCCAACATGCCAACATATGCAACATGTATGGTCCTGAAAGGTCTTGACTACAATGGCAAATAAACCCCAACATTTGAATAATGCTTCGCGCAGACGAATTAGTCTTTTTTTTTCAATATTAAACATGTTTATCAAAAGTAAGACAAGCTCGATGCTCTTTTAGCAGCCAATAGAGTGGTTTCTAAAGATGAAATAGTAGAATAGTAGCACTTGCCCAGCAGTGGAACGGCATTATCTTCTTAATACATATAAACCTAACCCCTCCTAAATGGCTGGACCGATTTGGATAAAATTGTGTGTGTATATTTCGAAGAGATCCTGGATGGTTTAAAAATACAATTGGACCCAGTAGGTGGCACTGGTATATCCGTTGACTGTTAGGCAATACGAAGTTTGCCGGGTCAGCTATATTTTTTTTTAAAATTCACGTAAAGAATCAGCTGTTCCGTTTTGTCGCGAGGAAATAACATTTTTAATGAACCAGCTGAGCCATTTTAGTTACTTAATTACTTATACCAATCATTTATATCCAACATTTAGTACCAAAGTATTCGAATGGTATCATTATTACGACACATTACAATATGAAGTAGTTTAAATATGTTTAATCTTGTGCTGTCTCATAAAGCACCCTCTTTATTACAATTCTTCAGGACAAGTAGTTGCGATGGAACTCGTTACATTAATTAATTTTTATTAGCCTTGTTTTAAACTACTCAGTATAATTGTATGTTCAACAAGCCTGAATAAAGCCGGTCAAGTGCGAATCGCATGCCCAGTGTTCCGTAGCGTGTCGATAATAATAATTTTATTTCTTTTACGAGTTTGATTTGTTTCATTCAAATTATTTATTGGATTTTAGAGTTCACGATGAAAATAGGTATATAACCTAACTAATGAATTGACTATAAATTGTTTTGCGGTCAATTTCAAAACAGTCAGAGTGAAAGTGATAGAAATTACAGCAAACTTTCTCTCTCTCTCTCTCTCTCTCTCTCTCTACAATATGATAAAAGATATTGACATGCCAATAATATATAATGTTTGATGCTGGAAAGAGTATCGAAAACAGCGTTCGTAGGATCATATCAAACTTGTTTGGACAGTGATAGCAACACAGGCAGTCCTTCACTGCCCGTGTAAGCGTTGATGGGAATAAAAAATGCCTTTTTAACTGGTCCCCAAATTCTGAGTACTGTACGGGTTCGCGGTCCTGTAACACAATGGATCCGGCACCCGCAAGGTGACACGATTACTTGTAAGTACAAAGCAGTAACGTCTGTATCTATTATTACTACGTTTACCACGTCTTATATGTATAACTAGCTGTGCCCTGCGGTTTCACCCGCGCTAGATGCCTACGTTATAGTAGCTTTATGCATGCAAAGTCTCAGCCCGATCGGTTTAAAATTGACAAAGTTTCATACAAACTTTCATCCTCTCTTTTATTCCCTTGGAGGTAGAATTAATCAAAATCCTTTCTTAGCGGATGCCTACGTCATAACACCTACCTGCCTGCCAAATTTCAGCCTGATCCGTCCAGTGGTTTGGGCTGTGCGTTGATAGATCACTATGTCAGCCAGTCAGTCAGTCAGTCAGTCAGTCAGTCAGTCAGTCAGTCAGTCAGTCAGTCACCTTTGAGTTATATATATTTAGATAGATAGATAGATGTAGAGCTATTTTTCTCTAGATTACAAAAAAAAATGCGTGAAAACTTATATGACATGTTTTATAACTTTTACATGTGTAAGTCCTAAGTACAAAATTAAATTTGAATAAAAGCTAACAAGTACCCTAGAATTTACACTATGAAAACCTGTGTAACAAAATCTAGTGTCTTCAGTTTTAAATTTTAGCATACTGTTTTTTCTTTTTTTATGGCTGACAGGCTAGGTGTTTGACCACAACTCACCTGATGTTAAGTGACGGTGTGGTCGAAGATGGTAAAGCACACCTAGCCTGGAATTGAACTGGCTCTCAAGTGAGGCTGCCGGAACACACCGTTAGATGCTTGGTGGCAGATTTTCAACTTGAGGGTGGTAGCTAGCCAGCCGAGTACTAGAAAGTACCCTACCACCACGCTATGGTTTCCTCACGATGTTTTCCTTCACCGGCAGCTCGAGCTCATTGTTGGGGTTTGAACCCACGCCCTTCGGCATGCGAACCGACCGCGCTAATCACTGAGCTATCATCGGTATTTAGCGTGTATGAATAATGTTCAAAATATGTACAAAATGTTATTAATTATTATTGAGAATTCGTCAAATAAAGTAATAAATATTTTATTCAAATTAAAAAAATATATATATTACGATTGTACAGGTAAAAGCCAATAACAGACAGATATACCGTTCAGGCTTACCACATAGTAGCATAAAAGAGAGTCGTCTGACACATTTCACCTACAGACCCCTAAAAACTTCAGTTCTATAAAAAACAAGTAATCATCGGTAAACTTGTTGTAAAAAGAGTAATTTACGAAAATAAGAGCACTATCGCAAGAGTTTTTACAGTGGTACTAATCAGTTTTCTTGACATTGATCTTGAATGACTTTCGAATTGAATCTGTGCTATTGATTGAATAAAAGTTAAAAGTACCTACTTTTAACAAAGAGTGAATTTTGTCTTACAGAGTTTTTTACTATTTAACTCATACATACTAGTAGTTGCAATAAAACCCTACGAGAATTAGTGTACTTAATCGGTTTATGATATTTCAACAGCAGTAATTTAAGCATTTTAGTAAACTACGGTTAACATTCAATTACGTAGAATAAATGCAATTACATTAATAGGTAAATACATGAATTAGTTTCTCCGTGGTATTGAGATATCTTATGTCACATACATCACACATCATCAGCCATAGGACGTCCACTGCTGAACACAGGCCTCCTCCTGGGGGGGTTTTGCCAATACTCGCCACGGCAAGCGGGTTGGCGAGCGCAGTTAGGTGTGATTGTTCAAGGAAGACGCTGCTGCCCATCTTCCGGATTACATCCGTTAGCCGACTCTTACGGCAACCACGGGTAGAGAGGGTGGGGTACTATTCTTACGCCGGCACCACCACGGCATCTTATGTACTTACATATATATGTTTAGGGAGTTTTGGCGAGAACGTGGAAAAGACGTGTCGCTCAATAGGTATATTATTTTCTACAACTGTTAAGTGTTTAAAAATAATGGTACTTTATTTATAAAGAGCAAAATTACGTGCGTGAGTGAGGTGTTGAACTTTTCGTTTTGCTCCCAAAACCCCGTCAAAGCTTGTAGTAAACTCAACACTACTCAACGGGCTCAATCTTACTTTATGTGATTTTGACTGTGACTTAGAGTTTTTTAACATGATTATCTTAAATTACTTGAAAGTATCTAGAATTACTTTAAACTGGCACATGCACAAAGTGCGTCGCCAAAATCAAAGATGAAAAAGTATATGTTTGTCAGTAAAGAAAGCCTGTTTGTTTCAGCCGGAGTGGCCATCATGGTGTGCGCTGGCGTGGCGGCCACGAGATGGTCTCGCCGTGAATGGCCTATTAATAACAACCCAGTGTCGCAAGTCTACAAGGTGCTATGGCTAATCTTTGAACCCATGCTTTTCACGCTCAGTGGATATTACTTGGAGGTTAGTAACAAACCTAAGGCGTCTGTGGCCTTCGCACTATCAACCTACACGAAACGACGGGGTAAGTCAAAACGAGGTCATTGTTTTAGTTTTGTAGCGATGATAGCTCAGTGCGCGTAGTGGTTAGCGCGGACGGTTCGCACGCCGAAGGGCGTGGGTTCAAGCCCCAACAATGAGCTTGAGCTGCCGGTGAAGGAAAACATCATAAGAAAACCATAGCGTGGTAGGGTACTTTCTAGTACTCGGCTGGCTAGCTACCACCCTCAAGTTGAAAATCTGCCGCCAAGCATCTAACGGTGTGTTTCGGCAACCTCACTTGAGAGACAGTACCATTCCAGGCTAGGTGTGCTTTACCATCTTCGACCACACCGTCACTTAATATCAGGTGAGCTGTGGTCAAACACCCAGCCTGTAAACTATAAAAAAAAATTAACAACTGTATTGTACGTTGAAGTGGCACTGGGCAGGGCACATAGCACGCAGAACAGATGGCTGATGGGGCTGCAAAGTTCTGGAGTGGAGACCACGGACCGGCAAGCGCAGCGTAGGACGTCTGCCCACAAGGTGGGCAGACGACCTAATAAAGACCGCAGTAAGGCGCTGCATGCGAGCCGCTTCCAACCGGTCTTTGTGGAAAACAATGGGAGAGGCCTATGTCCAGCATAAATACTAAAATACTTAAACATTGGGCTGAGTGGCTTGTTTTGGGAGTAGCCAATTAAGTAATCAATTTGAATGCTTGAGAATATATGTCTATCGCACTAAACAATACCTGTTGCTAACGCACATGACCAGTCATGGTTAAAGCACTAGATTCATGTTTTCCGTATCACATATGCTTCTTTTTATGAATGTGTACATGATAAAATGTAGGCATAGGTGTAAGTAATATGTATTATATTTGCTGCTTAGTGATAATGTCGATTGATGACCAGAACGTAACTAACTCATTTCAGAATCATGTTCGACGAACGGTATGATTGTACATTGAATTGACAATAGACATTGTCTGATATATTCCGAGCATTATCAGAATGTATAATTGAATGTTAAATTGTAAACTTAGGTTAATAGTACGATGATGATTTAAAATATACATACATATATATCGAATTATTATCTAATGATAATAAATTCATATTATTATTTATGCGAAATCTCGTAAAGCCGAGAAGGGCAAGCTCAGCAAGTACCTTGACTACATAATAGCTCACGAGATAACTGCTATGTGTTCGACGATTATTGTCATTGTCCCGATAGTCGTTACGATTAACGGCCTTATAGGGAAGAGTCGACATCTTAAAAGACTCTCGCTAGGCGGGTAGGTCAATAGTCAGATCCAAAAAGAATTAACACAGCGCGCATTGTAAGAAGGTTTCTCACTGTGCAGCCCTAATTACTGGCAGTTTGTGTCCTGCCCCGTTGCCGGTTATGCCTGCCCACTCTAGGTTTAGGTTTTTTGATGGTAAGATATAACGCATGTCCATGACCATTGCAGCGGTACGCAGAACTTTGATTAACAAAATCCAGATCATCGCTACTTTAGAGCTCATATTTAAGAATAAAAAATAAATCACTCGATAACTAATTATATTATTAATGGAAAAGTATGTATGTTGTTCTGTATGTTCTTCTTTACACAATGTGAGGTGATTTTGGCATTGATATTGATACATATTATGGTGATATGATATACATTTTATCTAACAAACTGTTTCTGTAGACGCTGCGAGTGAATTTGTAGGGCACAGCTAGTAAATTAGAAATCCCGTACATAAAGCCTTATAAAGGAATTATATCTAATAAGAGGCATTGACACGATACAAAAATCAATTATAAAAATGTTACTAATAATGTTTTAAGTAACGCCTGAATATTTTAGCATAGCGATATCTTTCGAGGTTTGTACGCAAAGATTGGCTCAATCTCTTGAGAGGTACAATGCCTTAGACACGTAAGCCTCAAATTAAAACGTACATACTACTTTATGCGGCAGAGATTTTATCGCAGGCGTTTATTGAACTAGGTATACGTATTTAAACGTATTAAACTTCAGCACAATTATTTTTTGTCGTACGCATCAGCATTTTTCTTTTGTCTAGAGTTTTGTTACTATTTTCCATTACCATATTAATTGTTCTCATGCCACGGATGAACACAAATCTAGAATAATAAAAGGGATGTAAAACTCCATTGTGGCTGGGATTATTTATGTTCGAAATATGACAACGTGTTTCACTTGTAGATAAAACGATTTCACAGACTCTCAAACATTCACCATTCGCGTGTAGGTATAAGTCGCAGCCAAAGCATAGAATTAGTCGTATCACATAACTGCTAGCTGTTTTAAAAAACGGAGCCGTGTCTCATTAGGTATTTTTTAGACTTTAGATTGTAAGACAGCTGAACGAACGTCCGTTTGTTTCATGCTTTGCGTTCCTCAACATGACTAGTTGTAAAATTATCAAGCAAGGGATAATCGCTTCTCTGGCAATCTATAGTTTGACACTTAGTACGCTTAGCCAATAACCTATAACCAAAAAATAACTTTTTCCTTAAAACACAGATTAGCCTTCTACTTACAAAGTACTTGTACCTTTTATCTCGTAAAATTTTCTTTTTCTCTAAATATTATTTAATTTGTTCTTATTCCTGCATAGTTATGCTATCTCTAGCATGTAACTTGAGAATGTGATTTGTAATACAAAACGGGATGGTTTTTGTAATACGGCGGATTCTGCAATTTGACTGCGACAAATACGTTCATTAAACGTATTATTTTAAGCCCCTACTAAATATGATTTTCGAATTCTCTCTAAGAATTGAGGAATTTAGTAGCGATGATAGCTCAGTGGTTAGTGCGGTTGGTTCACACGCTAAAGGACGTGGGTTCAAACCCCAATAATAGCTTGAAGGAAAACATCGTGAGGAAACCGTAGCATGTTTTTTTTAATGTAAAAGTAATGAAACGAATAAGTCACTCTCCTGATAGTAAGAGATAACGCCTGTCCATGACCATTGCAGCGATATACAGAACTTAGTAACAAGACAAAGCCAAGGGCATCGCTGATTTAAACCATAACATGGTGGTGAGGTATTTTCTACTACTCGGCTGGCTAGCTACCACCCAAGTTGAAAATCTGCCGCTAAGCATCTATAACGGTGTGTTCCGGCAGCCTCACTTGAGAACCAGTTCCTTTCCATTCCAGGCTAGGTGTGCTTTACCATCTTCGACCACACCGTTTCTTAACATCAGGTGACGTGTGGCAAAACACCTAGCTCGCCAAATATTAAAAAAAGGAATAGTTTTGTTCTCTTAATTATATCACTACAATTATAACAAAACTAAAAACCATAAAATAGTCAAGGTGTAAAGTTTGTCTGTAATAGATTACCCTTTGTGTCCTTTAATTAACCGTAAGTTTGTCTCCAGAACGGTATAATGCCGTATCATTTGTGTACCTACCTTAAATATTAGCATACGAGTAATTCATGCATACTTGTTTAAGTTTACTTATTAGCTATACAAATACTAAATTAACGCACAATGAAACAGTATTTTTTTTTTAAATATTTATTTTCATTTAGCACGGTGCGAAAAATATCCTATTCAAACTGGACAACCAAATTTAGACAGATGAGAGGTAAACAAATTCAGGATAATATTTCCAAATTTTGTACTTAGCTCAAATATACACTTTATTTACTTAGAGTCCCTAAGAGTCTCTAAGAGTCTCTCTAATAAGTGGAAGTAGATGAAAAACTACTAATTGGTCTCTGATAAAAAATGTTTTAAATTATATAAACTTCAACACTTTGGAGCAACACGAAATGTCCTGTTTCGTCACACGGCACTTTATGAATAAAATAGCACTATTTCTATAGATAGGTATAAAAAACACAAGTCTTAGAAAATAATATAATGCAGTGACATGACTTTTCCGTTTTCCCGCGAGAAAAAGTAAGTGACATCTATTTATATATATTATATCTCATGACTATGCTATAATGCAGAATTAATTATTTTCAAAATAAAAATATATGTAAACTCTTTTTGCCAAAATATAACAAAAAGGTAATGAGCCGAGTAAATGTATAATAGGAATTAAATAGTGTTTAAATATGATAGAATTATGCCAAGTTTCTGAGAAAATCGACTGCGTAACATACAAACGGACTGAAGTCTTACTATGACTGAGAACACATAGTAAAGACATATATTTGTTTATTCTGCACTTCGGGCATATTCTCGAACTTGTGATATTAAATATGACACCTATTAATCACGTTTTGATTAATCTAAGATAGTCAGGGACATAAAGCTTTCTATATCGTTTCAGCATCGGATATACAGTGTGTTTCAGCGAAATATAGTCAATACTTAAGGGTTGTAATCTATCCGTGATTGGTTATTTATATGGAGACATTTTTTTTTCTCGAATTTTCGAAAACTCCAACTAAACGAGTAAATTCTACGTTCATCGTACGAACCGCTAAGCGATGGAATTTGCTGCCCGAGTGAGCGTTCTCTGATTGATATAATCTGGGTCTGATCTTCAAGTTGCGAGTGAATTGGTTTCTTTTATTCAAGCGTGTTCCATCGTAGACCGCATTTTCGCTTACCACCAGGCTAGATAACGGTTAAATTCAAGCCTATTTGTAATTTAAAAAAAAACCAGTGGTGTAAAACTTGCTTACTTTGTTGGATAGTTTAAGACCTTTGAGTATTGCAACACTATAGAATAGCCTATTTATGATTATATTATTCTATCAAAGGTGATTCACCAGATGCTCAAAATAGGCTTAATTGCTTGACAAAGAAAACTTCTGCAAACATAGACGCGTCTAATTCTTATTTACAGCCTATTGTTAGTTGTATTTGATTTAAGCCTAGAAAATGTATTTACTCGTGTCAATTTATGTAATTTTGATATGCACTGAACAGTAAATATTGATGATGTGATCAACGGTAATTAGAAAATATATATTTTATGTATTACTAACTGCGCCCCGCGGTGTTTCCCGCTACATTTGTTCGGGATAAAAAGTAACTAATCACCTAGCGGTATGAAACTTATGACTTAATCCCATAACTACTAAATATAAAAAAAAAAAAAAAAAAAAAAAAAACACGACAAACACCGTCACACGAGATTTATATATATATATGTATATTGCAGACTAATAAACAGTGTTACTATTTTATCATTACTATACTGGCTTTGATGTTGTAGAAATCATTCTATATACTTGTCTATAGCTTATTTACTTGTACGTGTCATTTATTGTATTTACTGACGACGATATAAATGTACTAGGAATCCGTAATCTGAATTTCGTTCAGCGTACTGCAAAACAGTATACTTCAATACTCCACAAAAAGTATTAATTTTCGTAGTAAATACACTTAATAGTTTGTAACGTATATGCATAACTGATTTTATACATATATATTTTATAATATTAAAAAAAAATAACGAATAACAAAGTCAAAACAAAAATGGCAAATCAATCACGCAGATTAGGTGAACGTTTTGCACGCACTTCTTTGAAGAACTCGTTACCTGACGAGTACAACAATATGCTTAGAGCATGTCTAATTGGGTGTTCACCCAATACCTATAAACTCTGGTATATCCTTTATTCCGGTTGTAGTACCTGAATAAGTATCTATTTATAATTTTTCAAACAGGTCAATGACTTTTTCTATGCAGGTATCCCAGATGACAATGAAAGAGTTCAGTTTGATAGTGGGGTGTATATTTTCGGCGCTAATCCTCCGACTGCTGGCTGCATTTCTGGTGGCTCTGGCTAACGACCTGTCTATCAAAGAGAGCATATTCATCGCAGTCACTTGGATACCTAAAGCAATTGTGGAGGTGAGTTTCATTTTCGCTTATTTACTTAGAACACTTCAAGTTTCGATCAAAAACTTGTAAAGATCAAACACGCCAAGCTTATTATTGTTAGTATAAACAAAAGAAAGTACATACACAATGTATGTATACATACTGTACATGTAATTATACAAGGTTGACAACCCTATAACAATATTAATTTCACTCATTTGAAGTGCAGTAATAATAACAAAAACATATTTTAAAAACATTTTTATTTTTGAATAGTAATTTTTATTTATATACGATGTGTGGTTAAATTCTCTTTTGTTGGTAGTACGTACAGTACCACCATCTTATCTATTCTATTGACAGTTTTGCTAGTGGAGAATTTAGTATTGCCACCTAAGAAATTCACCAAGAAAAAAGGGTAGGCAGTTTTTCAGGCCAATCTTTAATATGCATTTATATCATATGAAAAATTAGATGAAACTAAACAAATATTTAAATATGTACTGCTGTTTTAACAAAACATTTAAATAAAAATGTAACTTCAGGAAAATGAAATAAAGTATATTCTTTTCATTAATAATACTGGTCGATTTTTTTCTCGTATCTGGCAGCACCGACCTGTCGCAGCAGCAACGCGTTGATTCAGCTTTTCGAATAGTATTATTGGAGCTTGGAGGGGTTTCTCTTTTCTCATATAAGATAAAACTTTTAAAATAACTTGCCGTGCATCACTTTAAGAAGTTTCGGCATTTTATTCGCACTGTTTACAATGAAATCAAACAATAAACACGCACTCACATTAGACAGAAACTGACAGCGGAATGAAGTTGTCAAAATGGCGGCTAACACGACTGTAGTTCCAATTTTGCCCACATGAACAGCTTAGTTGGTGGCACTATAAGTTATCTTTTAAGTTTAATTTGGTATCACCCATTTCATTGCAACAACAAAATTATGTTAATGACCCACTAAAGCAAAGGCATCACAATCATCTTTTCTCTCCACTGCAACAAATAGTTTACTTGACATTCACTTAGATTCAGTTAAAAGTCGTTAACCTGATGGTCGTTACACAATTTCCAAGTTCAAATATAAGCAAAATTATTCCAAATATGCTAATATTGACAAAACCTACTATACCTACTACACCTATAAGGTGGCTCATTACGTGGAAGACAGGAATATATGGTTGTTGTAGCTTCTCTCTGCGCTTGCATCCCCCTGGCTAAGTGACAATTGTAGTAAGCATAATGTATACATTAATATTTATTACTGTAAATTGTAACCTAACATGAAAAGAAAGATCCACAAAAAAAATGCCTTGCTGAGTTTCTTGACAGAGTCTTCTCAGTTGAAGTGTAATTACGAGCCGGTGGTAGATTCGAACATGTAACTTAACGTTCATAAGTGCCTTACCAGGGCCTTAACTGAATAAATGACTTTTGATTTTGATTTTTTGATTTTTTGAATAAATCATTAAAATAAATATTGTAGGACATTACACACAGCGCCATCTGACCCCAAACTAAGCAAAGCTATAGCTATGGAAGTCACATAACTGATAGAACACTTAAATACTTTTTTTTGTAAATATATACAGAACACCCAGACACAGAACAAACATTTTTGATTATGTATACCATAAAATGCTTGTCCTGAGTGGGAATCGACACCACGCCCTAAGGCTCTTGAAGCAGACACCAACTACCAATGGGCCAACAGGGCAGCTTAAGCTTAGCTTGATAGACTGATAGCTTAGTTAGTGGTCTCACGCCGAGGGGCTTGGGTATAAACACCTACATTGAGCTTAAAGAAAAACATCGTGAACAAACCATTGCTATGGGGTACTTTGTAGAACTCGGCTAACTAGTCGCTAAAGTGTATTTACAAAGCTTAATTTGAGAGCTAGATCAAATTCCAAGCTGGCTGCCAACAACATCGACCACACCTTCAGCTATGCTCAAACAAATATATTGTCAACCTAAAAACAAAGTACCTGGATGACCGAGCTTTGCTCGGCTAACAGCACAGAATTAACGACGTTTTCTTAAAAATGACACCTAGCTAGATCGATTTATCGCCTCCGAAACCCCCTGTATACTAAATTTCATGAAAATCGTTGGAGCCGTTTACGAGATTCAGCTTATATATATACAAGAATTGCTCGTTTAAAGGTATTAGATTAGATAGAGCTCGCGAAGTCATAATTCGTGTCAAATAACTAGTTATTCCGGTGAAAAGTTACCACTGTAATCTTTTTGGAAATATGATAGCAAAAATATCTTGCTCGCATATTTTACTGTTCATCGGAGTGCCGAGGGTATCCAGTTATGCTATATATTGTATAACAACCGGTGAAAGGAATGTGTCCTTTTACATTCACTATTTCTCAAAGAGTTTCTATCCCTAGTTCATGACTATGTTGCGATAGGCGAGGAGCTTTTTATCGACACTCCACCGGACAAGTTCTAAGAATATCAAAAATATTATATTAAAGAAATATTCTACTATTCTCTTACAAATATCTACTACCCGCGATTTCGTAAAAAGTTTTTTTTTGTGTAACAGTAATGTGACGAACGAGGCGCTCTCCTGGCGTTAAGAAATAACGCCTGTCCATGACCATTGTAGCGATAAACAGAACTTTGAGTAGTAAAACAAAGTCCAGGGCATCGCTGCCTTGGCGCTCATTACTTTGAGACTAAATGGTTAGTCTCAAATGCCCTGTAATTTCGCTAGCTGCAGTAAGAATCTGTGTTATTTCGGGGTATAAGCTATTTGCGTTACAAATTTCATCCAAATCGATTAAACTGTTATAGTATGAACAAGCAACAAACAAACTATAGCATTTGTAATATAAGGGGATAATTTGGACTACGTTAACCAAAATTGCGTATCTTATTTGTGCTAGCTAATTCATATACGTCGTTAAAATATAGTTAAAAATTATAGTGGTAATCATAATTAAAAGCTCATCAGTAGCGTAAAATAATGTTTTTATAATCACTATAGCTCTAATCCTTATGGCAGAATCATAAGAATCCTTTTTTAGAATTTCATCTGTGAACAAATTGGACAGCAATTCTTCTCTATGTACCCTCACAAGTAGGATTCTCCGGTGTGAGCGCTCTCTGTGAACCTTACATGGACTATGTAATACGTAATGGAGTGATGTCCACGCCTGTCGTCCTTCGTCCGTCACGTGCCCGGAAGGGCTTTCACGCAACACTGATCACATTTTACCAATTTAGATTTAGGACTCCGTTTTCAATGGCCATTATTTTAGTTTCAGTAGAAAGGTACCGACATCTAAAATCGTCTACGTCCGGGCTGTCTAAAGCATGGAATACTGCCCAAGTGCCCACTGCTTATAAATCTGCCTGCAATGTATTTTTAATCCACCACAAATACAAAAAATGTTTTAGTACAAAAATTATTTGATAAAACTTTATTTTATTTAAGGGCATCTTAAATAAATTAACTAAATATAATACAGAAACAATTGTAAAAGAAACATTGTTATATTTGCAGTAGATTAATTAAAAACACGTCGTGGGCCGATATAAGCAGTGAACAGTATTCCGTCCACGGGCTGTGCTTAGTTTAAGCTACAAAACATAGTTTTTCATTGTCGATTTATAGTATATAAATCGACAATGAAAAACTTGAAATAAACTTGAAAAATAAATAAAATTGAATATAACATTATATATTTCTAACATTAACATTACATTAGGTTGTCTAGAAGGAATCGCTCTTGGCGATAATACCGCCGTTATGCGCTATATATTTATTAGTTTATGTTGTTTTTGTTTTTTCTTTATCTCTTTCTTAAGTTTTGTATGTTATAATGTATGTATGTTTGTGTATAACAAAGTTGTATTCTATTCTACATACCTGTTTTTTTTTTTCAATGTTTAATTTATTTTTGTGCAGCCTTCCAATCTATTTAATAATTTGTGATAGCCCGGAATCGTTTCTGATTTAAACAGCCCTGGTCTACGTTTAATACTCAACATCTCGATATAGGCACTAAATAAAAAAATGTGTCAGCAATTAGATAGTGTGACAAATTCCACCTGTTCACCCGACCTTATTGGTCAAGATAAAGAAACCCGCATTAATGTAACTGCCAATTACATTCCTCCGTCCGCTCTCTCCGCCAGATGTTTTCGCCGATCTCGATAAGCCGAATACCATTTCACTGCAAATCATTTGCCGCCCAAGCCGTGCCCCATTATGTGGCCCCTCTACTTCGGCACAACTATTCCAACTTCCCCCGTAACTGTCAAAATACTTTATCGCTCTTCGAGCTCAATAAAACAACAGCAGTTATTGTTTTTCAATCTACCTTTAGTGTAGATAAACACTTCCACACAGGGAGGTCTCGTGTTCGAGTCATCCATCACTCGCCATGTGATCCGACCGGCAATGTTTTCTATCGATGAATTTTTATCAAGAGTTTAATTGAAGGTCGAAGGAAACTTCAAATTATGGAGAACGTTATAAATGTATGTTTGTTACTTCTTCATGCTATAACGGCATAACGGATTTGGATAAATTAGGAATAGATATAGTATTATCTTATGACCTGGATTAACATATAAGCTACTTTTAATCTCGACAAACAAGGGTGAAACCACGGGACGACGCTAGTTACGAAGTAAAAATATATATAAAAAAAACAAGCGTTGTTGTCATATATTTAACGAACAATAAAATAAATCGAAATTCATATAATAACGTCAAATAAAAACAATTGAAAGTTTCGACTTTCAATTGTTTTTATTAACAACAATTGTTTTTTTTTTCAACTAATTTTATGTTCTTTTTTAAAAGGATGTTAGTTTTCGTATGAAAAAGTTTTTCACTTAAATCTGGCATCATGCAGTTTTAATTTTTATTCAAAGTGCCGCGTGCGTAACGCCAATGTCAAATGCGAAAGTTTGTATGTTTATAAATTTTTCACACGGTAACGGCTCAACGTATCTGGACTAAACTCAGAACGCATTTTGAGTACAAGTTTATACTCAAGATTTTAGGTATGTTTTACATTGGAAAACGCTAGGCACGCCTAGTCATTCATAATTCAAGAGCGGAGTTTAAAACTAGTTAGTAACATTGGTACAGCCAATATTTGAACGTTAAACATTCGTTATAACTGAAGGATATTAATCATCGTGAAGAACGATGGAAAATGCAGCAGCTTGGGACGGCTGAGTGGCCCGACCTCTGACGCCGACGCCGCCGCTAATACAACTTTAAAGTGATCTTTTCATTAACGAGCGAAACCAGACTAACAGTTCACCAACGGACTTTTCAGTTTAATTCACTTCGAACTCTCTGACGCCAGTTTTAGCAATTTCGGAGCGAGCTTGTTTACACCAAAGCTTTAAAAGATCTTTGGATTTCTTTGTAAAACGTTGACATTTTTTAATGAACCCTTGAAATCAATTATACGCAAACAAATATTTTTTTGGATTTATAAGAAAAATCAAATGCCAAATACGTGACGAAGCATCACTTATAAAAAAGGCTCAAACGATTTGGCTGACTTATTTTATTAAGATTTGGATTGGATTAAGTATATAATAAAAAAAAATGCCAGAGGAAAAGTTGGAAATTAGGATGGTGATTTTATACAAATAAATATTTATGTTAATTTTTCCACGGAAAAATCAGAAATTTGGGTGGTATCAAATTATCAAAATAAAGAGCTAGTTTGATTTAAACTTACAATTTATATTATAAATAAATTACTATAATCTCGAGATCGCATCATTGCTTAACATCAGGCGTGATGGCGGTCAATCGCAAGCCTATCTAATATATATATATATTATATATATATATATTTTATCACCCCGCTATTTATTCGCCAATTTATTCCACCCTATGTTTACCTGGAACAGATCGCATTTGCTAATACGGCCACCACTTCAGCCACAAGTAGCGTTCATAAAATTCTTATCTTTATTTTATTTGTGGTTTTCTAGTGTACACAATAAAGATTTTCTATTTATCTTTCATGTAAGGAAGCTATTTTAATACATTTTTGTATCTCAATACTAAATACTTAGACCAAAAAACATAGCATGTAGAAATAGTTCTTACTATTTAGTAGGTATGAATTAGATATAAGGGTGTGAGTACTTTTCAACCTTACATGTCTATGAATAAAAATCTTTAATCTATTTGGAATTATATTTAAAGTGGAGTTATGTTTGCCTTGTATGTATGCATGTCTGTCCCTATGTTCCCTCGTAACGGCTGAACCGATTTTGGTAATCGATATGTTGTTAGATCTTTATAACACGAGTGTCACCGGGTATATAAATTTCGTTATAGTTTATTTTTTTAATGTTTAGCTTGTTACTAGTGTAAACTTTAAACCTAAAAATTTTAAATGTCCCCAATATCGAAAATCGAATATCAAATTGAATAGTTTTTTTTTAAATTTTAACTTAAAATACCAACTAAGTCACATTATAAAACAAAAAAGAAATAAATTTAAATCGGTTCAACCGATTAAGGGGTACGATGCCGGTCATAAACCACTTTGTTTGGTCGGGGGTAAAAATAATAATAGAATTTAATAAATTTTAGTTTTGACGGAAATGTGCCACCTTAACAACTAAGGGGATCTAATTTGGTTAAACAATTAAGTTGGTAGTAAAATCCCTTTTAATAAAGGCACAAATACACCTATGGTTAGGAGATACTAACGCAAAGATAGAGCATAATTTAGTAGGAAGGGGCAAAATTTATGTAGGTACCTGAAGGGCAAAACCACTAAACAACAAATGGTCTTGGTAAAAGGCACTTACCTACTAACTGACTGACTTATGACCTTGTCTCGCAACCGTGGTCCTCTTACATAACTAAAATATATCATATATGATGTAGCTACATTCCAAGTTTAGTAGATTAAAACTTGATTACGTGCGGACCCTTACCTCCATTACTGAAAACAAAATACACATTTTGTCGTCTCTGTTTAATTTATACTCAAAGAGAAAAAAGATTTTATCTCGAAGATTTTGTAATAGTTGTCTCTAGTACATCGTCTGCTTTATACATATATTAAAGGGGAATGTTCTATGCTAAAAAACGCATGTCATTTGTTCGGCGTATTTTTTTATCATGTACAAGGCACTTAAGTTTGAGCTAGTTTCATTACGTTAATGCTACTTTTTCAGTTAGATTGTCATGTCAATATACCGATCACGTGTGAGTGATCTACTCGGTGGTAGATCTCCTTAGCAAGAGGTCGTCTACCCGTAGTTTGTATCACATCTTTTTCGTGCTTCTTAAAAATGTTTAAAGTCGGTATGTACTAAATATTTATAGATTTTTCTACTGATAGGATCTCTTTAGCAGAAGGTCGTCTAGGTAAGTACCACCGCAGTACCAGATATTCTGCCGTGTAGTATGTAAACATTACTGTGCTCCGGTTTGAAGGATACTGCAGCTAGCAGAAATTACAGGGCTGTTGACCTATGCCCTTGCTTGAACTTGTTTAGTCATTCAAATTTCTACGTATAGCTATAACAGTCATGGACAGGCGTTATCTCTTACCATCAGGAGAACATCTCGTTCATCTCATTACATTTACATTTAAAAAAATTAGGCTTTCAGTATACAGGAGTTCAACTGCCCTTTACTACAATTAAATTTATTGTAACTGTTAGTTCCAATAATTCCAATAATAAGTTTTATTTCAGGTTACGTGTGCTTTACCATCTTCGACCACACAGCCAATTAACATCAGATGAGCTGTGGTCAAACACATAGCTTGGTAACAATAAAAAATTAAAAAAGTTATGTGTTCGATTCTATGGACGTAACATACACGTGTTTATTAAAGTAGATGCATGCTATATCTATTTTTGCTATTACATAAACTAGGCTTATCGGTATCGGCAATATTCGCTGTCGAAACTCGATGTGCAACAATACCCATCCACGTATATAATCGAATCTCAATCAATCGGACCGAATGTCAAACCAGTCGAAGATGCAAATCTATAGCTTGCGGATGTTATAGTTATAATCAATGGAAGGCAGTCCTGTTCGCATACCAATTCGTATAACAATAGTAGTCCGGTCAATCTAGACATCCGATAAAACATAATTATAAATAAAATTTAAAAAGTCCTCATGAATCCGATGCCTGGAAAAAAATTATTCGATGTCAAGGTTTGTCAATGTCAATTTTCAGCAAACGGTAAGTATTTTTCATGAAATTAGCCCAAAAAAAATGTCGGTCATGTTATTATCTACAAAAAATGTATCAATACTTTTTTTCCTAAGACCGTTGAAAGCCACCGTTTCCGACATATAACGATTATAAAATTTGGAAAGTAGGTAGGTACTCCTATTTTAGGTGCTAAATTGACCGGACTATAAGTATATAATGTTACTTAAAGTTTTATAAATTATAAAAATCACAAATTCTTCTTTGACATAAATTCATGTCTTCTTTCAATTATAATTCAGAATTATTACTAACACATAACTGTATGTTGTCAGACAAAAAATCTTTTGTAAGCCTATGATATTATTATGTTCAATATAAGAAGTAAAGTAGTATCATTTTTTCGATTTTATCCATTATACTACGACGTAGTGGAACGTGCAATCCTTTTCCTTGCTTTTTATATGTCAATTATTATTATTGAAACTCCCTATATTTATTGTAAGAAACTAATTTATTCTTTTATGATAAGATCTTGAGTAGTGCTAATGTAAGTCTGTTCACATCTTAGTATCGGTTTGGTGAAATTGTTTTCGTGATAACGTTTCGTTAACGATTTCTCACGTTTCCTTGCGAAAAGAGGGTATATTCTAATTCAGTATAAGCATGTATTTACATTACATATATTATGTGAAATGTTCTAGGACATTTATTAATTTTCTTGGCAATATATAAAAAACAACCATTGTATTTCGTAAAAATATCCTCTGATTTAGCCAGCACTATAACTAAGTTAATACCAGTTTAAGATAGATTTATACACAAATTATTTAATGTTTACACCAAAGCCCCAAAGGTTTTGTTCACGCATTGAATTCTGCTAATCCAGTAGAACTAACTATTAATCTAGACATACACAATCGTAAGCAAAATCACTATTTTGGTTTCAGGCAGTGCTCGTCCGCGTTGCTGCAGA
The DNA here is from genome assembly GCA_950106695.1 of Biston stratarius. Classification (NCBI taxonomy): domain Eukaryota; kingdom Metazoa; phylum Arthropoda; class Insecta; order Lepidoptera; family Geometridae; genus Biston; species Biston stratarius. The sequence goes on along the minus strand of OX467115.1, from coordinate 18,596,899 downwards.
CTCCTTGTGGAAGGATGCGTCTCAGCAAGACAAGACTATAGCGTCACAACATTCCAATATAATCGTTATAGCTATACTTATAACTTCCACATTAGGATCAGCACTGACGACGATGTTAGGGCCACTTCTGCTTGCCGAGGAATCTAGAGTTGGACCTGCAGGTAGGGGTAATTTTTTAGTTCTAATGTAGGCACTGTTGATCTATCGTTTTATTTGTCGTGTAATTTTTTATTTAATTTTTCAACAAAATTATTTGTAGAACGGCTTTGAGAGAGCCACAATCGTTCTGTTTAAATTAAACTGAAATATTCTGACATAAGTTCGTAGTTCTATTTTTAGACACTTAAATATTTTTTTTTATTTCGTGTGTCCATGTTCTCCTTTGCGATTAAGATAAATTCCATTGCCCGTGAAACTTTACTGTGATAAAAATGTTTTTTTTTGTCGAAACTTTATTATTACTTACGTATCTATGTCATTTCTCCGTTTGTTCCTCTTCCCGATTAAACAGCTAAACAGATCAGCATATAGTTATGTTTTTCAACAAAACTTAATCGCGCACAAAATCAAATAAATTATTTGTTTATTTACCTTGACATTTCGACCACCGAAACACAACCGGTGGTTTCGGTTTACATAAGCGTGGTTACAAGCTAACTGAACTGATTGAAATGCTTGACTGGAGTTTGTGAACCAAGAAAATTAAAAAATTACACGGCCGAATCTGTATCTGTATTTAAATCTATTGTAACATTCAAAATTAATTATTTAGAATAGTTTACAAAGTATCAATAGCTAATAAAACTGTATAAAATTTTGCCACAATAGTAGATACCTATGTAACTCACAACAACGGGCATAGACAACTTATGCCGGAATATTTGGAGAATTTTGAAAATAGCGAGACTTACTATTTTTTTTTATATCTCCGAGATACATAATATAAATATGATCATAGTTTACGTTTTATCGAGATTATTTTTTTATTTCAGATTTCTACACAACTCAAACATTGTCACCAAGTCATTCAGTCATCAGAAGAACCAATACAGGAAGCTCGCTGCAAAATATTGATATTTAGTAGAAAAAATATTCAGCAACAATGTCTTTTATTGAATAAAACCCAACATCAAGGAACTAACTAAACATTCATTCATATTGGCCTGTACTCACGTAGGCAGGCAGACAGTGTATTTAAAAAACTAAATGCAACAATAGATAGGTATTGTAGCAATGTAATATGTAATACAATTTTATTTGGGTTAAGTAAGGTCAAGATAAATAATTATAATAGATGTGAGCATTTTAGAATAATTTAGACCGCGGAACAGCGCGAAACTATTATAATATAAATCGAGATAATGTACATACATATAATAAGTTAGTAATTAGCTTTTTACATTATTGATATCTTTTTTTTTAAGAAATAGCCGTCAACTCACCTGATTAAAAGCAACGGTGCAGCCAAGGATGGAGCCTTAAAAATACTCAGATTTTAGTTCTTAAGAAACAAAGAAGCGGTGAGTTCCATTCTTGGGCTGTACTGATCAAGAAAGTAGGACTGAACCGTTGCGTACGAACACTAGAAACGTCCATGCGGAAAGGCACACTACCAGTGCCCAAAATGCATTTAATATCAACAATCCAGAGTCACTACCATGCTCTGAAGCATATTCATCACACGCTTAGAGCAAAAACAAAATTGGCTGCTATTTCATACATACTAAACCAGGATAAACTGCCGTAACCCATATTTTTAAAGCCGCACACGAGCGTCAATTTAAAAGTTTAATAAAGGTTTACGAAAGTTAACTTACCAACATCCAGCTTAGGGGAACTACAAATACCTAAATGTTACGCTTACCTCTATTTAAAATGATCTTAGAAAACTGCAATATCATCCCATTTATAGATTACATAATGTTTTAGTGCACAAATACACGTATTGCATGGTGGTAGGGTACTTTCTAGTACTCGGCTGGCTAGCTACCCTCAAGTTGAAAATCTGCCGCCAAGCATCTAACGGTGTGTTCCGGTAGCCTCACTTGAGAGCCAGTTCCATTCCAGGCTAGGTGTGCTTTACCATCTTTGACCACACCGTCACTTAACATCAGGTGAGCTATGGTCAAACACAAAGCCAGTCAGCCATAAAAAAAAAAAACCAAAACACATCTGTATCGTTGCAAATATCTAAAGTGCTCAATGATCTCTTACAATCAAAAGATTAGCCTTAATTATTTAATTTTCTATTTCAAAAAGTCTATGACTTACTATTACGTGGGATTACAATAGTTTTGTTGTAATGTACTACACGCGATTTAACGATACCATGTCACTATACCAATTAACCTTTAAAGATATCGACATTCATGTTTATCTGGAAAAAAGGGCGGTATTAGCCAGCTTTTATCTGAGTTGAACCAGAATTGCTTCGTGTACAGACAGATAGTTGCAGATGAAAAAAAATGTTTTTTTTTTTTTTCATTTAAAAGTAATGTGACGAACGTAACTCTCTCCTAGTAAGACGGTAGTAACCGTAAGAGATAACGTTTTTTAATGGCCATTGAAGCGATATATATAAATTTGAATAAAGAAATAAAGTATTGGGCTACGTATATGCGAGTTGGAATTTACGTTTAAGGTATGTAGTATGTAATGTACCGACAGCCATTTTTTTAAATCTAAGTCAAAATTAAACAGACTTCTGTTTAATTAATATTGACAGAGAACTACCAGAATATTTTTATCTTTATGATTTTTGTAGCTCCACTATAATACTTATAGAACCTGCGGAAGCCAGAGTAGTGTCAGGCGATCAATTATGCCGCGTGCTCATAAGACGTGGCTTTGACAGTGTTGGTAACAATATTTTATTGCGCGTGCGGTCTTATTAATATTCCTTAAGCATGGTCAAATCTTCAGTGATAGCCAGTGCGTGAAGCTTGGTGCTGCGGGTGGTTCTGGACACAAGTCACTTGTTACTAAAGTGTGCATTCTAGTTATATAATGCCTAACAGTGAGTATTATAGAAAGTAATATTAAATATTTTGCTCTGTAAGTTTAGTCGTTGATTGTTTGAATTTTAAGCGATCATTCAATATCGAATTCATTATTTGTTTTGTAAAGTTTTAGATGGAATAATGTCGGGTCAGAAGATGTTTGTTATTTTGTGGTCTATATTATAACATAAATGATTCAAGCTATAAATGTGTTAGAACATATATTTATTTGATTACTATAAGTTTTTGAGTACGATTTGTAGGGTAATGGGAAAATTTATTAACTATACATCCTAAATTATTTCGCATTTATAATTAACTAAATTATAAATGCGAAAGTGTTTCCTGTTTTGTTTGTTCTTCTTTCACGCAGTAACGAAACAACGCTTTCATGTATTTTTTTACAAGAATACACATAGATTAAGGGCGATCCCTTAATCTATGTATAGTGAGAAAGGTTATTTTTATCGCAGAAAACAAACGTTCGTTGAGGTATCGTTTTCAAGGATATAGCCTCAGAGTGCAGATTGTTCAATAAATAATTAAAAAAAACGTCAGTAATGGTCTCGTCTAATATTGTTGCTGTGGTTTTTCCTGTGACATTTATTATTCTTTAATATTGTAAAATTCGTAAATTAATACATACATAGTCATCTAGTATGTAACGATATTTCGGAGCCACAAATGAGAGCCAGTTTCTTTTCAGACTAGGTGTTTTTCATCTTCGACTTCGCTGTCACTTTGCATTAGATAAGGTGTGGTTAAACACCTAGCCTGTAAACTCTATGAAACATGATCCTACTGTACAATATTCGAAGTGCAGAAGCAATAAATTTTATTTTTGCCTGAAATCCTTATTCCCTGCGGATTTCAGTTTGCTTGAGTTACTGATATAACGTCTGACTAACTCTGTTTCTATAAACTGTTCTATGCTGAGCGCGAACTTCTTTCCTTGGTGTTCTGTGTGGCTTTACCTAGGTAATGTTATGCCTTATGTAATGCTTCACAGAACAATGAGAAAAGCCGCAATGATGAAAGTTGGCAGACTTCACACATCTTCGAAAATATTAGGAACTCTTAGTTATACAGATTTCTTTACGATATTTTCTTTCATAGTTAAAGCTAGCGGCAAAACTCAAAGTCATAGTCAAAAGCTTTATTTGCAATTGACAATACGCTCATAACTTAAAAAAGACAGGAGCGTACCGTGAGATTCGAACCCAGAACTTCCAGATTAAAAATAAAATGTACCTACATTCAAGTTACTCTTAAATGATTTGACATTCATGTTTAAGAATCAATGCAGTGGTTGAGATATCAATAACAATCAGTTCAGTGATTCACAACATAAGCGACCAATCATAATTCTCAATTAATATGTAATTCCAGAATGAATTCACTGACTATAAATAGAGACTTACAATTAAAATTCGCTTGCCACCATCGCATGCGCCATTTAATCAACGTTCTTCTTGTGGGACATGCTTCAGTAGTAAATAATTACAGCCTTGACCCGCTGTTCAACTCATTGACCGTGTAGTCACTTTTTGTCCGTTAGACATGTTCCGTTTATTAAGGAACTATGACGTGAAAAACTGTTCATTCAATATAATTATCTCAATTCGTATGTGCTTATAGTTTTAAGATTAAGATGTATATTTTTCTATGGTCTAATAACTGAAAATGGGAAATATGATAAAAAAATTATTCAATATGGTTTCGTCTTTTCGAAATAGGTTAGGCAAAGATCGCACATTTAAAAGAGCGTATCGGACTAACTGAAGGCTAGAGGCCTGTTGGTAGTCCCTTTTATAGATGGAACGATGAAGTGGCTAAAGATCTCCAAGACCTGAAAGTCAATACTTAGCATGAACTAGTTCAAGATCAAGAAAGATGGCACTTTTTAGTATTGGAGGCCAATTTGGGTCGCTGTGATAGCAAAGTTAGGTAATTAGGTTTTCCATTGACCAGTTGCTGCCTGATGTTCAGCAGTAGTGCGGTATAAGACGGAGCCCACTTGGTCAAAGATGGTAGAGACAGCTCCCGGAACACACCTAGGTAACACGGTTACACGCTAACACGGTAGTCGAGTACAAGGAAGACCACCATGTTATGGTTTCCTCACTTTGTTTTCTTTCACCGGCAGCTCAAGTTCATCATTTAGATTTGAACTCACGCCCTCCGGCGTGTGGTCCTGTCGCGTTAACCACTGAACGGTATAGAGTTATAATTTTTTTTTAAATATCCCATTAGACCGCCGCCAGTAAATAGCAGTTAGCTGCACTTATTTAATTTCATTGAATAAAAAACCAACATGATGTGAACTGCAGTTAAAATCAAATTACGATGAAAACATTTGGAGTCTTAAAGTCTATAGAAACTTTACAAACCTATAGTTTAATAATAGAATTAATTATTTCATTTTAATTATCGCCAGCAACTTATAAAAATCTACTCTTTACTGCAACTAATAATTTTACGATTTTTTATTTTGATAACTAAGTAAAGCTTGTAAAATTGTATAAACATATTGGTTAAATTAAATAATTGAGTAAATATATGTTAAGAATCTGTTTAACTTTATGAGAATTGTGATTTTTACTAAGATTCTTATATTGTTCTTATTAAGATATATAAATACTTTAAGTAGGTTTTAGGAGTAGAATTCTATTTAGTTCCGCAAACTTTTCAAATCAAACTCATTCAGAGTTATCCATCAACTTTTCATTGAACACCTCAACGATCTAACAAAGTCATTTCTTATTTCCCAGAATTATTTCTTATAGTTGTTAAATTAAAATATCTCAGTTTTATCACAAATACCGGCTTTATAATATTATGATTTTTTATAGAAAAAGATTTTTTTCTTTTACTAAATCGAGGTTTAATAAAACAATTAATTATATCGACAAATTATTTCAAAGAACCGATTCACAACCTAGCAATGGAAACAGAAAGCTCTATCTGCCCGCCTAGCATGCAAGCCGTGATAAAAGTCTTTCCACTCGCGAAAACGAGATAAAAGTGTTAATATTCTAGTTTTGTCACGTTACTGCACGGAGAAAGAAAATTTTGTCCACGGAGCATGGTAAATCTAATTCTGGAACTTCTGAGGCATTTTTTTTTTAATAAAGCTTCCTGATGGATAGATATACAGTATTGTTCTAGGTAAAGAGTAAAGTAGGTCTAAATTGTTACTAGAAATTAGTTTCCGTTTTCTAGGAAATTGTATCGTTATTCAAAACATAAGCTTAGCAAAGCTCACAAGCGAGCACACTATAGTATCAAAGTTTTAATTAAAATAAAGAACCTGCGTTTGTGTTCGTTAGTGATCAATTGGTCTTTCTCTGTGGCCACTCATAAATCTGGCGATTTAATTGGGTTTGTTATGTCAACTGTTATCAAGGCTACCACTTCTATAATAATGACGCATACACATCGTGCAGTTTTCTTATTTAATCTCATTGGTACGAGTACTATTTTTTTTTTATGGCTAACAGGCTATGCGTTTGACCTCAACTCACCTGATGTTAAGTGACGGTGTTGTCGAAGATGGTAAAGCACACCTAGCCTGGAATAAATCTGGCTCTCAAGCGAGGCTGCTGCAACACATCGTTAGATGCTTGGCGGCAGATTTTCAACTTGAGGGTAGTAGCTAGCCAGCCGAGTACTAGAAAGTACCCTACCACCACGCTATGGTTTCCTCACGATGTTTTCCTTCACCGGCAGCTCAAGCTCATTGTAGTGGTTTGAACCCACGCCCTTCGGCATGCGAACCGACCGCACTAACCACTGAGCTATCATCGCTACAAAATTACTAATAGTAAAGTAATTATTTTTTACAGAATAAAGTTAAACAAGTTACGTTTTATTATACAGGGCTTTTAAGGTTTACCAAAAAGTACTTACTATACTTATCATCATGAACAACTTTTACTATGGTTAGCGAAATAACAGGGTTGTTGAGACTAAACATCGTAAGTCTCAAAGTAATGTCACCAAAGCAGTGATGCCCTGGAATTGTTTTTACTACTCAAAGTTCAATGTATTGCTGCAATGGTCTCGGACCTGCGTTATCTAATACTTTCGGAGGAGCGTCTCGTACGTAAGTTATACATTAAAAAAAAAAAACAATCAGAAATAAGAAGCAGCATTCATTTGTTCAAGGGGTCAATGTAGAGTCAAGATTTTTTCCATAGAACAACTGATTATAAAAGGCCTAAAAATCCTATAAACAAAAACACACTTTTTGGAATATAATATTATATATTACCTTGAAATTATTTTTTGCGCGTTACAGCCCAAATTGTTTAAAAAGAGTACATTAAATAATTATAATGCGACACCGATTATTTATTATTATTAATAAATAAATATCTTAGGATATTGCACACAGCGCCATCTGACCCCTAACTAAGCAAAGCATGTACGGAATTCAGATAACTAATAGGATACTTAAATACTTTTTATAAATACTTATAATACATACTGAATAACCAGACACTGAACAAACATTTGTGTATGCCACAAAATGTTTGTCCTTAGTGGGAATCGAATCCACGGCTTACAGCTCTTAAAGCAGATGTACTACCAATGAACCAAAAAGGCTGTCAAAGACAAAGACTCATGTTCAAACCCGTTGCTACTCAAAATTTCTATCGAGCGCGCAAAATGCCCGCCATAATATAAAAAATATTTAAAGCTAATTGCGTTCATTGAAATATCGCTACGTGTTTTTTTGCGTCAAGATAAGATGTCGCCTACTTTGCTCGAGGTTATATTTGAGACCGAAAAGATATTATAGACTTAAAATTAATTTTAGACTTAAAATAAATATTTATTTAGTTTATGCTTTATCGTATATTTGAAATGGCGTCCTTTTTTAATGATTTTTTATTTATATAATGGAGGCATAAACAAGCAGGTGGGCCATCTGATGGTAACTGGTTAATGCCACCTATGAACATTTGCAACACTGTAAGTGTAGGGTAGAATACTCAGGTTAATAAAAACAATGATAATGTCTTATCTCATAATCGTGATTATGAGACTTAATTATATACCGCCAATAGTTTCGGTTTGAAGGATACCCATCATAAAATGTTTCAAACCAATGAGCGCCAAATCAGCGATGCTCCGGACTTTGTTTTGTAACTAAAAGTTATTGGTACAGCTGCCGTGGTCATGTACAGGCGTTATCTATAAACATTAGACTTGTAACTTATGTTACCAAATTTGTGTTTTGTAGTGTATCTAATACTAAGAGCAAAACCCCTCCCCAGAAAAAGGCCTGTGTCGAGCAGTGGACGTCCTATGGCTGATGATGACTGTATCTAATCGTAACAATAAATTAATAGATGGGTCTTGTAGCCTAAAAAAAATAATTTGCAAAGCATTCTGTTCGTCTCATTACTTTTACATCAATAATATTTTATTAGGTCGCTGTCGGGTCACGTGAGTCTATTCACGCTCTATCAAGGTCATTATGTATACTCAATTCGTCCAAGTGGCGATCCTTGGTACTTGACGGATGACCCCAAGTTCTCTAGCAGAATACAACAAAAAAATCTTCACTTTTTCTTCTAAAACTAATCTATATTTTTTTAGATAGGTATAAATTTTTACTTACTTTTGAATTCAAATCGTTTTCCATTTGCAATAAAATTCACACATACACCAAAGTAAATAAAATATCTATAAGTAGAACATCTTCGCGATAAATAAGCGAGGCAAGTAGGATGAGGCGGTGCGGTGGAGGCAGAAGACGCTTGCCGGCTATCACTACGTGAGTGCCGACCGAGCAGTCGCGTGTCATTGTTTTCTGTTGTGTTGCTTAACCTAACTTACCCTAGGTTCAATAGGTTTGTGAGTTTTTATTAAAAAAGTATTAAAAAGTCACAGAAGTTTACGTGTGTCTAATAGATTTGATGTTAGTGAAGCTACGAACAAAAAAGATCGATCTAAGATTTGTTCGTAGATGCGATGTCAACATCCCTACACGCGACACGTGCGTGAAACAACCCTAGTAGGAAAGATGTTCTATTTACTGGGGCCGTGGGCTCGAATTACTTTGCATACACTAAATATTAAAAATGCTTTAAATGGTCAGCTGGAAAGCACTGAAAATGAAATATTTCGTAGATGACAATCATAGCGTAAATTTCGATCATAACAAGAGAGACACTGATACTTATTTATATCATCAATTTACTATTACATATATTTTCTTTACAAAAATTAAGTGTAAGATTGAAATGTGTCGATTGTCTTTCCGAAAATTATATGTAACTAGCTGCACCCCGCGGTGTTATCCGCTACATGATTTCCAGATAAGTAGATAATTACGTAGTGGTATGAAATATACTTTACGACCTATACTGATACCTACCAAATATACATAAAAAAATTCATAAAAATTGAACGAGCCGTTTCGGAGGAGTACAAACACTAAAAAAACAGTGAAAATAACAAAATAATGTTAGCGTGTTTTTAACTTAAATATAACAAGAAACAATCTATATTCTATATTTATATATATATATAATTTAGAATATTTAGAGACTTAGTCATAAACGTTACTTAAAGCTAAGACGAATAATGTCACGCCTGAAAACGAGACAGTGTCGTTTATGGATATATTAATTTTAAGCAACGTTTGTAAGTTTAATTGAATTTTTTACTTATGCTTAATTAGATCGAAGACTTCCATTATAGTGTACTTCATTACGTATAGTTAACTATAGTGTCCGACTATTAAGGCCGAAACTATATTCAGAATACCCAAACAAACTAAACGTAAGTAATCCAGTATAAGTAGAACAAAAATGTGTAAAAACTACGCCCGTTTCCATAGTAATATGTAATTCACAATCAAACGAATCTGCAAAACTACCAAAAAAAAAAAAAAACATATCTGCGTTACGTGTGCCCTTCAGTATTTAGGAATAAATTCTGAAAGAATTGTGTTAAAAAATATTTTCCTTTTTCTGACAGTTACTATAAAACTACTATTTATGACTAAACTCTGTTTTATGTAATAAGTATAATACGTAACAATTTGCTTTCCGATTTAGAAAGAACCGAATGGAATTCAAAATTAAATATTCCAGATAAGGTGGCACCCGCTGCCGATAAAGGCATCCACTTAGTAAGCAGCGAAGAACTAAAAACGTGAGTAAGTAACCAACATATATCGAGGACATTCGTCTTGGTTCGCGTAAATCATTACACCTATACCAGCTCCTTCCCACTAGTTATCTCGATAATCTCATCTACTTTAAAAAGGAGCAATGAATGAAGACGACAGTCTAATTGTAAAAGTACGTGGTGGAGAAAAGTGCAATATGAAAGACAATCTGTGAGCTTCAAATTTTAATTGAACCTATTGGTCTACGATCTAGTCTTATTATCATTTCCTAACTATTTATCTTATTAGAAAACAATTGAAGTATCTTACTAAAAAAACAGTGAAAATAACAAAATAATGTTAGCGTGTTTTTAGTTTAAATTTAACAAGAAACAATCTAATAGGAACCAAACTAGATTCCATCAATGAGACGTTAATTATTTTTAATTTTGTTTTGCAGCAAGCCTGAATTTTTATCCAGTCGAGAGAAAAAACCAATAAAAGAAAATGTTACAGGAAATAAAACATGGTATACAACTGTAACGCCGTCAATAGTTCATTACTTTGTATTATTTATTTTAGGTAAGTAAAAAAAGTGTTAGAAATATCCAAGTGGAACAGAAATACCAAATGCCAATTTATGTTTATGTGACTAACCACTTTCCCAGACAACCTCTTTGTGCTATAATTTTAAGGCTCAGAAGGCATTGTTATTGAAGAAAGCTTTAACAAACCTTTTTGATAAAAGTAGGACAAGCCTGAGCAGGTCTGATAGTTTCGATTCCCTTTAGTGAGCCGCCATTGTTGGAGATATAACCCGTTGACACTTTTATAAATAGGGACCGTGGCTATTATTTTTACGCGTTTTCCCTGTAAGCCTTTACATAAAAAGAAATATTTTCGCCTTTTATGTGAGCTACCTCACTTTTTAACGTTTCCGAGTTGCAATGGCGTAAAAAATAAAAATAGGAATGTTGGGCCACTTTCGAAATAAGTTAAAAATCGAGATATATTTTTGCTGTCATAGGTATTAAACTAGTTTCATTCTATCCGACCTGATACGAATATAAATGCAAAGTGGGATACGCTACCTGAGTTGGTGTTCCCTGATGGATTCAAGCTTTGTGTATTCTAAGCAAGCGTGCTCCTTGGTAGACCGCATCTTCACTTAACATTAGATAACAAAGGGGGTCAAAGGCAGGCGTATTAATTTTTTAAAATGTTATTTTTTCAGGTTTATTGCTATGGGGATGCCTCTGGTTCACATGGGGCGACGGCTGGCGGTGGGGTGGGTCATGGTTCCGGTTAACAAGCGTTGTAGCAATGGCTTGGGCGAGTGGTTTGGTGCTGAATTCAATAACTACACTACCTCCTCTGATTGGATCTCTACTTATAGGAATACTTGCCAGAAATTTGGGCTATCTGGACATGAGAGAGTTTACTGATATTGACGTGTTTTTGCGGTGAGTATTCTAAAATGTTATCAAACAATACAGGTACGCTTTTTCTGAATATTATTTGAAATTAACAATAACATAACTAACCGAAAATTTATCAAAATTAGTTCCCAAAGATTTAAACAAAACATTTATCCAAAGTTAAGAGTATGACGAACCACATTTTTGTAGGCATACATTTTCATCTTCTGCATTATTTGTAGAAATAAATTCTTATTTGTATAGGCATAAACTACGTTATCAGTAACGTACAAACTCAGGCGATATCTTTTGGCTACTGTTTTACTGCATACACGTTATCGCTCAACAAATACTAGAAAGTACCTAGTTAATTCAATGTTTGTTTCTTTGTTTTTGTAGAAAAATTTACCCAGTGATAATTTTGGGCAAGGGTTCTTTAGGATGGGACACTGATTACATGAAAGAAAACTGGAAGCAAATAGCACCTTTAGGAATAGTACCTTGGACTGCAGAGGTGACAACCCTGGCTACTTGCACGCATTTCTTTTTAGGACATCCTTGGCTATGGGGTGCGTAAGTTTTGTTTTATACTTTTGACACTTGACGTTTCTTATTTTCAAATTTTAAATAATACATGCTCACATCATCCACAGCTTTCTTTATACCATTACTTGGTATACTCCTCTCACTTACTATTCCATCTGCCTCGATGTTGTGCTGATCTTGTTCATGGTATGATGATATCGTTACATCGTCTTGCAGCTAAACGACTAACGCTTACCATGCTTAGCCTAACACCAGCTGTCATCATTTGACATAGCAACGTGTCCTAGTTCTATTTAAAATTCATAACTGTGGTGCCAACGTGAAACTTTCATACCCGTTATAAATCAAACAATATTAGAGTATAAAATATTACAATGTTGCCAGTCTAATGGATCATCCCAAAATTTACTCGTACAAAAACAATCCATATTGTTGTTCAGTGCTGTGGAATGCAACTTGCACATTAAAATCCGTTTACCGTATCGCATATGGAACTATGTATTAATATTTGTCACAAGCATTGAATATAGTGAAATACAATGTGCACCCGGTACAATGCCAATTCAATAAATTCTACTATGAGCAACTGCTTAAAAGGTTGAATGCATTCAATGTGTGTGACGTGACATGGAAGAGACTACAAGTATGATTGTTCCTCAGCCCGAGTACAGAAAGCCTCTTTCAATTTCAGTTAATAGTAATAGTCCTTGTAAATAAAAGACGACGGTTTTTATATTTTACCTTGAATCAAGGTAAAATATGCTTTTGCATAATAACTCCAAAACACGATCTAGCACAAAGTGCATGTTGAAAAAGGCTCTTGTTCATATCAGATTTGAAAACACACATTATATAACAATGAAAAGGAAACTTTCGTCTTTTGTGTGTTCAAATATTCTATCATACGCCAGTCTAGATTTATCAAGGCGTTATGCTAAATATGTGTAATAACTTACTCAGGTGTCTTACTTGTGGTGTTTTGCTCATTTTTTAAATTTATTATTAATATTGACCGCGTAAAATATTGATGAAATAGAATATACTTTAATTCAAAATATTAGCATAATATATAGATACATTTTGAAAGTTTTTGTTAAATAGAGATTAAGTTACTAGACGAGGACTGCGATATTTTAAATCTGTCAACTGAAACCTTCAAAATTGGTCTCAGCATATCTGATTCCTTAAGTTATTAAAATGTGAGTAGAAAATTAAAGAACATTGAGCCGATACAAATTTTATCGTAACAAATCTATCAACACCGTTCTTTTTGTCATTCATTTGACACTCGTCTGTCTTCGCTCAAAAATCGTTCTAAATCGTTTTGTTAATATTTGAATAGATTTCATCATCACATTATCATCAGCCATAGCCCCTGCTGGACATAGGCCTCTTACTGGGGGGGTTTTGCCAATACTCGCCACGCTTGGCAGGCGGGTTGGTGAGCGTAGTTAGGTGTGATTGTTCAAGGAAGACGCTGCTGCCCATCTTCCGGATTACATCCCTTAGCAGACTCTTATGGCAACCACAGGTAGAGAGAGTGGGGTACTATTCTTACGCCGGCACCACCTCAATATTTAGATCACGGGCACAATAGATTGAATAGAAATCTATTCTTGTAGAAATTTATTGCTTGTAAATACAAGCATCAAAACCTTAGCCAGCTTAGTTGCGCTGTTTTTGAATGCGCCCGAGTAGTTTTCACCAGTGGACAGTCACACAGAGAAGTTTCCGGCACACCTGTAATTACGAGCCCCGATTTCCCACAAAGCATCAAAGCGCAAAACTTTTCGGATGCGAGTTTTTAGACGACTCGTGGTTCTTTGTGTGTCCTGGTGTAGGTATGTACGCGTGCGGTTTCACGAGATTTTTCCAAAGCATAAGTTTTGAAACAACACAAAATGGGTCGTTTCCTTACATTATGTCACTTACCTAATTGCATGTAATCAAATAAGCTTGTCACCATAATAATTGTGAAACCCTCGAAATTTTGGAAAGTCTATTGTCTTAATTCTTCACATTGTCTGCAAAAGTTTTAAAATTATAGTTACTAGATAATAATAAGGTATACAAAATTGCATTACTCTTATTATTGTTCTTTAAGCAAAATAACGTAAAAAATAAAATTAGGACATTTAAATTATCATAGAGAAGTTTTGGTGGGAACGCGGAAAGATTTGTGTCGCTCCCTTGTGTTTTTTTCCATAACTAGTGTTTTTTCGAGTCTTTACGCAAAAAAATAATGATGTTTTACTCATAAAGTGTCGAATTACAAGCGCGAGTGTGGGAAAGTGATATAACGTGTTGCTTCCAAAACTCCATTGATACTTATAGTATAGTTGCCACGACTTTACTAAGAAATGACTAGATTTAACTGGCACGGACTGGACTTGACCAAGACTAGACTTTGAGTATAAGTCTAGTCTTGGTCAAGTGTAATAGGCAGTATGGCTTTACAGCTTAACCTACCAGTTGGGCACAATAAATAATCACAGATATATCTAGAAAGACCTAGCTATTGAATTTATATGTATTTGAGTACTAAGGGAGTTTCACGCACTCTGTTCAAGTTTCGTTTATTAGTTCCAAAGATATAGTACTCAGACAAAAATTTTAAATAATCAAATTACACGTAGTATCAGCTGTTGAAATTCAATATATTAGATGATACTGCAACTGTTGTAAGCTAAGATAGTTTAATAGTAATATAATACCGGTATAGCCTAGTACATATAAGTACTTCACTAGTCAGATAAGCGTCAACTCAATAGATGGCGTTACTTTTTGAGTAAATTTTTCTCCGTAATGAGACTCGGTGTTATCAGACAAAAATTTAACTTGTCTTGTCATACTCGTGTGAATTAATTTGCATATATTTTTCAGGTTTGGTCCTCGGTTCATTCTACGCCTCGATCACATTTCCTGTGGTGATAGTAAACGTTCTCAGAGTAGGAATGAGCCCTCAACGGACGCAGAACTGGCCGCAGCTGGTGGCGACAGCTGGTGGCATAGACACAGGCCTCAGCGTTGGTGTATATGGAGCCGCCTTCAGTTACCTTTTCAGCGAACCGGGACTCTCCGACACTTACCGCTATTTTAAAGTAAGTATTAATATTTGCCGCGACATTTTTTTATGGTTGACAGGTGTTATGTGAAGGTGTGGTGTGATGTGAAGTGACGGTGTGGTCGAAGATGGTAAAAACACCTAGCCTGGAATGGTACTGGCTCTCAAGTGAGACTACCAGAACACACCGATAGATGCTTGGCGGCAGATTTTCAACTTTGAGGGTGGTAGCTAGCCAGCCGAGTACTAGAAAGTACCCTACCACTACGCTATGGTTTCCTCACGCTGTTTTCCTTCACCAGCAGCTTAAGCTCATTGTTGGGGTTTGAAGCCACACCCTTCGGCATGCCAACCGGCCGCGCTGACCACATCAATCACTTAAATCTTCACTTCGATTCAAATCGTGATATTGGAATAGTTGAAGAACGACCCAACGTGGTCAATCTAGCCACCTGGTGTCCCCTAAAGATCAGTTCGACGCAGGAAGCGTCATCAGTGGCTCGAAAATGTTTGTACGCAGGTGTGCCAACGTTTCTGCATTAAAGCAGTAAGTGCGCATTTCTACATAGTATAAAACAAAGTCACTTTCCGCCGTCTGTACGCTTAGATCTTTTAAACTATGCAACGTATTTAATTGTGGTTTCCATCAATAAACAGGTTGATTCAAGAGAAATAAAAAAAATTCAAGAGAAAAATTTCAAATATATTTATAATACATGCATATGCACCACATTATTATCTTCATTACACCCGAATGAATGAAAAAATGCGAAGCCGGGGCGGGTCGCTACTTACACTTATATAAATAAAGCCATTTAAAAATACATCCCTACCTAACCAAATTTGATATGATTCTACCAAAGCTACTGCTACTCTGTCCAACAATGAATATTATACTTGACAGGCCGAGATTGTAATATTTTATAGAGATTTTGTTCGTATACCCGTTCTCACTTTACAAACCACAAAATGAAAGCATTATCAAAATCGATATTTTCTTATTTTCCATTTACCACGCTAACTTACATAAGTCGATGACATGTTCACGTTGTTATAATTTGTAAGTTGTGTACTGAAATCCTAATAATATTGTGTAAACTTTATTATAGGACATTCGTAATTAACTTAAGCAAACTAAAGTTATGGCACAATTGATGGATGACGTCCTACAATCCAACATATCAACATACCAACTTATACTATGGTAACTTCATATTATCAATACACGGAGTACCTATTGATAACAGAAATCTAATCCGTTTTACTTTTATTTTAGTTTTGTCAACATGGTGTGCGTCCATACTATACATAATATTATAAATGTGAAAGTAACTCTGTCTGTCTGTTAAGTTTTCACGCCTAAACTGCTAAACCAATTTTGATGAATTTTGGCATAGAAATAGATACGAAATAATTGCGAAAATAAATCTTGGAGGGGTGAAATAGGGGGTGAAAGTTTATATTATAATAATAATAATAAAGCTTTTTATTTCTGTATAAAAGTATGTTCACAATTCAAAGTATTAGTAGATTTCTTAAACTAAGTTAGTTTATAAATATAAAATGTTTATTTGTTATATAAATTGTTGCTCCTTTTACACGAACCCCTTTTGGGTAAAAGCCTCCTCTAATTCCGTCCATTTATCTCTTTTTTTCGAAAATTTCAACCAGTTTTTACCTGCTATTTCATTTATATCGTCAGCCCAACGTTTGAGTGGTCTACCTTTGCTTCTTTTTCCAGCAGGCCCTGCCGGCCTGCTGGAAAGTTTATATTAGGAACCAATAATTTTTTCAAGTAAGAGATATAAAAAACCATTACATCTTTATTTTTGGTAAGAATCCATTCTAACTATCCATATACTTACTATACACTATAGTAACTCTGTCTGTCGGTTACGGTTTCACGTCTAAATACGCCAATCACGCCAACAATTTCTCAAGTAAGAGATATAAAAATATCATTACATGTTCTATGGTTCCATCTTCTTCAAGATTGTTACCGCGTTTTTGACTAATCAAGGTAAAATATAGGTGATTTCCCAGCGTAGCGGGATAGTAACAGCTAGTCCGTTTATAAATTAAAATACGGCAACGATGATTTACCATAATACCTCTAGAATATATTATTCTTAAATTATTTGATGTTAACTACACAATAAATAAGTGGGAAATATCAAAAAGCTAATCTAATTTTACTTTTACTTTAGTACACGGTACATCATGTGTATTCATCTCAATGGTGTACTTTTAGTATTCGGCTGGGTAGCTACAAAGTTAAAAATCTACCGTCGCGCACCTAACAGTGTGCTCCGGCAACTTCACTTGCAATTTTCTTCCAGGCTAAGTGTACTTACTATCTTCAATCACATCGTCTGTCAACCATTAAATTGCCGTCTTTAAAGAACACGTAAAAAAAATATCTTACGCAGTTATAAAAATTAAATTGATGTTATAACTATTTGTCCCTTATTTGTATATATATATTCTCTTTATACTTTTTTTAAAAGTAATATTTATTTATTTTGTAATTTATATTGTATTTTTAGTTATTCTTATATTAGGTAATCTATGTATTAGGATATATTATTATTAGAATGTAGATATATATTAATGTTATAGTTTTGTATTCTCCTAATATGAATATCCTTGTTATTGACATACACGCTGTCTCTTTCTTCCACTGATCCTTTCCATCCTAAGGTCACCTGGAAGAGATCGCTTTTAGCTATAAGGTCGCCAGTTGTTACACCTGTTAACTAACTTTATATCTTCTGTATTATATATTTTTTAGTGTGTACTATAAAGAGTCAATCAATGAACCAGTAAAAAATCTGAAATAACCTGTTCTAGAGCTAGACATCAAACGTCCATTACGAAGTACCTGTATACCTGAAATATAAAAGACGAAACACTTTTTACCTTATGTCACGTCGTCAGGCTATTGCCAGTGCTATTATTATAAGTTGAACACATCAAAGGTTCCATTATGAGTCGAAATTACGGTACGTACTACCTACTGAAAGCTGGGCTTTCCAGGGAGAAATAATAATTAAATTATTATACCCACCTCTATACGCTGGTATTTGTTAGTTGGTAGAAACGAGTAATGTTCGCTTATAGTTTATTACAGGTGAAGGTATATTTCTTGTAAAATACAGCGTTTACACGAGTTATTTAATAAGTCAGCCAATTAAAAATACAAAGCTCTACAACTCTAGAGGTCTAGACAGAATCGTATGGGGAACACGGTATTGTAAACAAAAAATACTGCTCAGATAATAATTTTGATAAAGATTACAATTTACTCTATAAATAGCATAACAATAAAGTAAAAAATAATTACTAAAAATTTGCCATAGATCACGAGAGTGGGCGAAATTAATTCATGCATTTTCAAAATATTAAGTTAAAGTAATTTTAGTGACAACTGAAGTATCAAAACACATTCATATTAGCTACTAGAAGTACCAAGTTGTAAGCTAGGGAAGCTACCTACAAGACTGTACAATAACCCTAGTTTAAAAAAAAACAGCTGTAGGGTGTAACTATTTTTTAACCTCCGACGCAAACAGAGGGGTGTTATAAGTTTGACGTCGATGTCTGTCTGTCTGTCTTGTGTGTGTCTGTCTGTGGCATTGTAGCACTCAAACAGATGGACTGATTTCGATGCGGGTTTTTTATTTGTTGTCCAGTTTCCTTGCGGTGGTTCTTAGCTATGTTTGGTTAATGACGTAGGGAGTTTTTTAAAATTTTTAATTTAATTACTATAGGTGTAGATATTGGCGAACTTTTTACATTGTATGTTTTTTTTTTTCAGGCATTCTCCACCTTATTCATTGGTGTAGCACTGGGCGTCACGTGGGGAAGTCTTGCAGGCCTGATACCACACTCGAAGGACACTTACGTCATCGAACTTAGAGTTTTGTTTGTGGTGGTAAGCGGCCTCTTTATGAATTGCGCCACTACGTACGTTGGATGGGGTGGAGTTGGTGAGTGTTCTATTAATAATTACCTACGTGACCATCATCAACAGACCATCTTAATTCATTGCTGCATATCATTCCTTTGATTCACAGAGCATCCTACGCTACCTAACCGTAGAATTTCAGATACTATGTAGAATTACTTAATTATTTTTCGTGGGTCGTATATTAATTGTTAGTAGGGACCGAACAAAGAAGCGGATTCGATTTTGGTTTCGGCCAACAAATCTAGTTTTGGCCACAAGTTCATTTTCGGTTAATTATTTATAAGCTGGCCCAGCCGAAACTCGATGTTCGTGAATTGCATCACTCGGCTAACTTCAGGTGAGTTCATTGCTGGAGATTGCCAGCTGAGTTTGTCGGCCAGCGTGATCGTGTTCATTTGAGGTTTATAGCTTTACTCGCGCAAAATTAGAAATGAGGTTATGTTTGACTAAATGAAACATTAATAATTTTGTTTTTGGATACTTGTTGGTTTACATTTTTAACCATCTTAACGACTGCTTGCTGTGATTTATTTAACTGTAGGCAATTGTTTGAATAAGTTTCGGTTTGGCTTTTGGGCGAACCTATGACAAGAACTGAACGTTTCGGTTTCGGTTGAAAATCCTGTTTCGGTCGGACACAAATATTTTGCCAATTCATTTGTAAGCTAGCTGAGAGATCGTTTCACTGCCAATCTACAGTCCTGAGTTTAAATCACACAACTCCGCACTTCCGCCTTGTTATGTCTGCCAATTCGCACTTGGCCAGTGTGGTAGACTATGGCCTTAAACTTCTAGAAATGAGAACAGGTCCGTGCTGCGGCAGTAGGAACAGTTTTTTTCAAAAACAGAGCTGATCTAGATCCTTCTTACAATTCAAAAGTAAATGTCACTATCTCTAGATACAATAATAATAATTTGTTTATATCATAGATATTTATATTGACTAATTAATTTCTTCTGTATTTACACCTTCCTTGGCGACTTAATGGCCAAACGTAAAAAAAGTACCTATTTCTTAAAAAAATTTAACTACCTATGTATGTTTATTCTATTAAGATGCCATATACATATATAGACTTAATTCACTTAAAATAAATAATCTAATATAAATTGGGCAAGCAGGGATGTGTGTTGGCTAAATCCTAAATGTCTATCGAATTAGAAGGAAAAGAAAAACAGAATTAACAATAAGAAAGTTTTTTAGAACTTCCGTGTGCCTTCGCAACTTGTGAAAGTTTTTCCATTTTCCGCTTTTAAAATGTAACCCTCCTCTACGCCGCAAGAAATTACCTTTACAGTCTATTTCGTTACAATTTCAACAGAGAACCGTTTTCCATGCCCCGACTTTATAGCCAATGATGCAATAATAACAGGATCTCGCATGCACACAACTTCTAGTCGATCGAGAAACCTTAGATAATTTCAAAACATTTTTCTATTTTAAATTATAATTTAAAATAGAAAAATGTTTAAGTACATGCAAGTAAAAATATTTACTTTTGTAATAAAAATTAACTACATTTGACTAAGTTTCATATTCATTTTATTTTCTGTATAATATTCATTACTTTTAAACAGTAATTCTAGTTTATTCTATTTTTTAAAACAGTGAAAGTACTTATTTAAATACTTTAATACAAAAACATTTTTGTTATCAGAAAAAATAATCTGCGAGTAGCTTTTCTTCAAGATTTGTTTCGAACTACTTATACCTATTATTTATTTTATAGTTTCGCTGAGTAACTAATGTTTATCGACTACTGTTTTATTCATTGTCATCATCCACATCTCTATCCCAGGATTATAGTCGTGAACTATTTGTGCACACATACGACACATAAGCATACGGATAATTTAATCTCACACATTGAAAGATTAATCATCTTGTTCCGAGTCACCTGAAGCAAACAGACGCAATTCTCACGCGACCTGGTATATAATCTTATCTTCATTTTTTTGGATGTTTAATTAATCGAGGAACGTCTATGCAAATGTTTATCTATCACGTGAAAGAGATCTTATCTTGAACTTGGCATTGATCTTTAAAGATTTTTTTTAAACAGAGTCATGTGCATTTTTATACTTACTCAGGTTTGAGCGTTTACCTTCCGTGCCACCTATTTTGAAAGTAAATAAATGGCCAAGTTACAAGAATGTCCGTGACACACTGTTATGGAGCATGACATAGAAATTTGCACAACAGATGATCGTTCATCGGAAAAAATACGAAACCTCAAACGCTGATAATTTTTTAATCAGAATTTATCGCTGAGTCTTAATAAAAATAATTAATAACAATGCAATCAATATTGGAATAAGGGTTCTCTTGAAAGACGTCAAACATAGTTATACAATACTTCAAATATGGATGGAAAGAAGTATGAATATCAATATAATGTATAAGACAACCACAAGATTACAAAGACGACAAAAAAGACGATAGGAAGATATATTTAGACAAATATGGACATGTGGATCAGGATGGATAAGAAAAACTAGAAAAAGGAAAACATGAGACGAATTTGCGCTAACCAAGCGAAAGAAGCGATTACTGCAAACCGACAAAACTATAATTATATTAAGTACTTAATAACTGAGATAAATCAATTGATTTAAAATTACACATTATGTTGACATAATATACAAATAAACAATAATAACACAAATAAATCAATCTAACAATTAAAAAATTATATCATAGAAAAATAACAAAGAACTCAAATAAACAACTGAACAATAAGTTGATAACGGTCATCAAATTTAATTGAATTGTAAACAAACGTTATTGAAGTATAAATAAAGGCTTTTTTAATTAATAATAGTAATAATAATTTATTGGCATAAAACTTAAGACTAAGGAGTATACATATATAAAACTATCACAAACTACTTAATAAAAACTAAAATAACAATAGGTATATACTCCGTGGTGGGTACCCTGAACCTCAGTCTAATTAGATATATTTCAGGATCTTTTCATTACTACCACCACCGTATTTGTCTAAGAAACATCACAAATGACTGCATAATCTTTTCAATATTGAAAAAAGCGTAGTAGATGGAAAAAAACAATAAAGAGCAAAGTTTCTAGAAAACTTTGGCGTGGGTTAATTTTTTGGGAACTCTTTTGTATACGTATTAACAACGCTCACCTTTACTGCCCGTGTAAATTCCATGAATTTTACTTTGTTACAAATATAGATTTTTTAAAATAAATATAGCATGGTTTTCACAAAGAAACCAACTTGTTCTTGTGTTCTTTAAACAGGGTGCCTCGTTAGTCTAATGTAAAATATTATTTTCAAATAAATAGAATTTAAAGGCAATCTATTTTCGCAATTAATCTAAATATATATAACTCAAAGGTGACTGACTGACTGACTGACTGACTGACTGACTGACTGACATAGTGATCTATCAACGCACAGCCCAAACCACTGGACGGATCGGGCTGAAATTTGGCATGCAGGTAGATGTTATGACGTAGGCATCCGCTAAGAAAGGATTTTGATTAATTCTACCCCCAAGGGGATAAAATAGGGGATGAAAGTTTGTATGAAACTTTGTCAATTTTAAACCGATCGGGCTGAGACTTTGCATGCATAAAGCTACTATGACATCTAGCGCGGTTGAAACCGCGGGGCACAGCTAGTATTGTATAAATCTGTTTCTCAAGCTATATTTGGACCTGTAACAACGCAGTATACTATTAAATATTATATGTACTGCCAATTACTTTATAAAAGCTACGCCTCGTTCTCATATTAATTTTGGTTATATGACAGTATCTAGAAATCTCACATATCATAAACGCAAAAGTGCGTGTTTTTACTTTTTCACGCTCTGTAACTGCTTAGCGGATTTGATGAAACTTGGAATGTATGTATGAGATATTATATTCTTTTCTCAGAACGTCACGTCGGTACAACAGAAAATAACATAAATGTGCTAAGCAGTTCTATCCGCAAGTTTTCAGTTTCCCGATACTAAAAATATTTTACATCACAGCGTAACTTTTTTTCTTTGTATTTGGCACCTTACTTCGTGCTTGATGAATAATCAAGTGAAATAACTTAGTGAACGTCTTACACGAAAAAACACTTTTGCTAAATTACCTATATCACTTTCCCATTCTTGTGTACATATTTTGACACTTGAATAAAACACCGCTTTTTTTATAGGTAAATACAGACTATTTTTTACATTTCCGCCAAAACCCTCGGCGTAACTTTCAAATTCATAAAATTCGTATGATGTGAATTTCAGCTGGAGTAGCAGTGCTGGCGTGTAACGCGACAGCAGCGAGGCACTGGGCCAAGAAAGGCTGGATATTGAACAAGAATCCAGCATCCACGGCGTACCGAGTTATATGGTCGGCTTGCGAACCCGCTGTCTTTGCTTATACTGGTACTTTCGTTGTGGTAAGTTTCGCAAAATAAATCATTGGCTAATTTTTCAGTTCTAATTTCACTGTGGGTGATATAATAATAATAATAATAATATATATATATATATTATTATTTATATATATATATAAATAATATATCGGTAGAGGACATCAAGAAATCAGTGAAGGAGCGTTTCTTTTGTCGCCTGACAAAAGTACTTAATAGTCTTTTGTCTGGTGGCAATAAGGTGCGCGCTTTCAATGGTTGGGTGATGCCTCTACTGATATACTCCTTTGGCATACTGAAGTGGAGTCAGACTGAGCTGGATGCCCTGGACAGAAGAGTCCGTCAACAGCTCACAACTCATCGCATGCTACACCCACGCTCGTCAGTTATGAGACTGTACATTCCACGAAAATGGGGGGGTCGTGGCTTTTTAAACGCCAAGAACCTCCATAATCGTGAAGTGTGCAGTCTCAGGGATTATTTCCGGGACAACGAGTGTGGGATGCATCGAGATGTTGTGGCAGTTGACAAGGGCTTCACACCGCTCTCCTTAGCGAACGAGAACTGGCGCAAACCATCAGTGCTAAGCACCGAAGACCGCAAGGAAGTATGGAGGAGCAAGCAGCTGCACGGGCGGTTCTATCGGGTCTTATTGGACCCCGATGTGGACATGCCCGCGTCGGTGAACTGGCTACGCTTTGGGGACCTCTTTGGGGAAACTGAGGGTTTTGCCTGTGCAATTGCGGACGAAGTCATCAAGACGAACAACTATCGGAAATATATAATGAAGGACGGTACGGTCGACATCTGTCGGGCATGCCACCGTCCTGGAGAATCACTCCGACATATCATTTCCGGTTGTTCGCATCTTGCTAACGGCGAGTATTTGCACAGGCACAACCAAGTAGCCAGGATCATCCATCAGCAGCTTGCTCTTCAATACGGCCTTGTCGAGTCTGAGGTGCCGTACTATAAGTACGCACCAGCGCCAGTTCTTGAAAATGGTCGTGCTTTGCTCTATTGGGACCGATCTATCATCACGGACAGGACTATTGTCGCTAATAAGCCTGATATCGTGATGGTCGACCGAACCCAACGCCGGGCAGTGCTCGTCGACATTACCATCCCACATGACGAGAATCTCGTGAAGGCCGAGAAGGACAAGCTTAGCAAGTACCTTGACTTGGCTCACGAGATAACTGCCATGTGGGATGTTGATTCGACGATCATTGTGCCGATAGTCGTCACGGTGAACGGTCTTATAGCGAAGAGTCTCGACCAACATCTTAAGAGACTCTCGCTAGACGGTTGGGTCAAGGGTCAGATCCAAAAGGCAGTGATCCTTGATACGGCGCGCATTGTTAGGAGGTTCCTCACTCTGCAGCCCTAACCACCGGCAGCTTGAGCCCTGCCCCGCTGCCGGCGGCACCCTAATTTTTAAGTTTTTTATATTATTTGTATTTTTTTATATATATTTAATGTAAAAAAATTAAAAATTAAGTTAAAAAAATAAATAACTGAAATAATAATAATAATAATAATAATAAATTGCGGACGAAGTCATCAAGACGAACAACTATCGGAAATATATAATGAAGGACGGTACGGTCGACATCTGTCGGGCATGCCACCGTCCCGGAGAATCGCTCCGACATATTATTTCCGGTTGTTTGCATCTTGCTAACGGCGAGTATTTGCACAGGCACAACCAAGTAGCCAGGATCATCCATCAGCAGCTTCCTCTTCAATACGGCCTTGTCGAGTCTGAGGTGCCGTACTATAAGTACGCACCAGCGCCAGTTCTTGAAAATGGTCGTGCTTTGCTCTATTGGGACCGATCTATCATCACGGACAGGACTATTGTCGCTAATAAGCCTGATATCGTGATGGTCGACCGAACCCAACGCCGGGCAGTGCTCGTCGACATTACCATCCCACATGACGAGAATCTCGTGAAGGCCGAGAAGGACAAGCTTACCTTGACTTGGCTCACGAGATAACTGCCATGTGGGATGTTGATTCGACGATCATTGTGCCGATAGTCGTCACGGTGAACGGTCTTATAGCGAAGAGTCTCGACCAACATCTTAAGAGACTCTCGCTAGACGGTTGGGTCAAGGGTCAGATCCAAAAGGCGGTGATCCTTGATACGGCGCGCATTGTTAGGAGGTTCCTCACTCTGCAGCCCTAACCACCGCCGGCAGCTTGAGCCCTGCCCCGCTGCCGGCGGCACCCTAATTTTTAAGTTTTTTTATATTATTTGTCTTTTTTATATATATTTGATGTAAAAAAATTAAAAATTAAGTTAAAAAATAAATAACTGGAATAATAATAATAAATTTATTTCACCATAGGCATACACACATTAGCATAAAGCAGTCAGATTATTATTAAAGAATTCTCAAAAACATATTACATTTAAATACTTGCTCATTAGTCAGTATATGAACCATACAGCAATGGTTCATGTACTGACAGTCAAACCTATTGGCAAACATATTTAGGATGCTGTTACGGCTGCCCCGGACCCTACGATACAGGGATGTGCACCGTTTTCGCATTGTTAAGTAAAAACAGTCGACTCGCGACTTAGCGAACATCCCAGAGGCGCTGCAGTGCCGGGGCAGCCCCATTTGCACCCTAAATGCATTATTGTACTGAACACGAAGGGCGCTGTACCGCTTCTGCGTATACGACACGACTACGACTCTCTCTCATTTGTTCCCAGACATGACCTACTCTCGGTTTCCCACTTAGAATCCACAATTTGTATTTAGACATCGCTATACGCTGGGCTATACTGGGCTGGGCTATTATGGCTATACGCTGAGCTAGTGACTAGAGATGTCGCTGTTAAATAGATTGACTAGTATCTATTCATGTACTTGATCATGACAGTTAAATCGTTAATCGATGGTATAGTAAATGCGAAATTTTGTGTTCGTGTGTATGTTTGATTGTGTTCGTTTTCAACTAGTTTCTCATATGAAATAAGTTTTTTTTAAAGACCTAGTACTAACGTTAGTTTACGCTGTACAGAAATGTATCCTAAAAATTTGATATGAATATTATCAAATATTATCTTCTTTGTAATTTTTTTCTTGTTATTTGTAATGAAGTCAAAATATAAATAAACTAATATTAGATCTAAAAAAAGATGTAGTAAAAATGTCTAATTCAAAATATGTCAGAAAATGTGTCATGTTTATTAATTGGCGTAGGTATATAGTATCAAAACAACAGTGAAATGTCTGAGGGATGCTGATTGGTAAATAGAACAGAATGGAGCCGTTACTTGGTAATCGCACCGATTTATTATATATACGGGTAATCATGGCTACGCCCGAGCTCGGTGGGCGGCCTCGCCTACATTGTTATGTTTATCTCATAAATCTTTACAAAACTAAGTTGTATCAAATGTTTAAGTACTAAGAAGCAAAGTTTCTATTACATTGGGTCACCACGAACTTGTGAAATGAAAGGTGAACGTGAAACACAACACTAACGTTAAATTAACTGTCAATTAATGTTGCACTATTACTAATTGCTTAGTTTCAGACTTCCGATCCGCGGCAGATATTAATAAATAACTGCACCCCGCGATTTACAGGATAAAAAAGTAGCCTATAATAAAGGTACTTAGTAATCCATGGTATACGATATCTGTATTCCAAATTTCATCTATGTAAATCCGTTAATCCCTTAAGTGTGAAAATATAACAAGCATATATACATACAAATATTTAACTTTCACTTTAACATCAGTGTGATTAGTTGAGCTGTAGAAAGTAGCGATATAAGCTTAGTGGGCAGCGCGGTCGGTTGTCACACGCGGAAGGGCGTGGGTTTAAACCCCAACAATGAGCTTGAGCTACCAGTGAAGAAAAACATCGATAAGAAACCACAGCATTGTGGTAGGGTACTTTTTAGTTCTCGACTGGCTAGCTACTACTCTTAAGTTATGTCTGTAATCTGCCGCCAAGTACTTAATAGTGTTTCTAACATCCTCACTTGAGAGCCAGTGCCATTCCAGGCTAGGTGTATTTACCATCTTCGACCACACCGTCGCTTAACATCCGGTGAGCTGTGGTCAAATAAATAGCCTGTCAAAACCTTATCCTATCAAAATTCATGCAGTTGTTATATTGTTACTAACTGTTGTTACCCGCTGTTTCGAATTAAGTAAAATAGCTTATGTGTTTACCACATACCAAATCTCATCAAAACTGTTCCAGCCGTTTGAGTATCTAAGTAACAAACATACTCACAAACTTACGCCTTTATAATATTATAGTACGATTTTTATATGTAACACGCGGCTCCACCCTGCCTGCCAATAGTGGTCGTGTTTGTCACAAGTCAGTACAATGCATTTGATTATTTAATGTACTTTAGATTCATAATGAACAATTGAATTAAAATTAGCATAAAACGTAAGAAATTTCGAAATTAACTTTACATATGTAACAATAATAGTTTCGGCAGGTTATTTTTTTTATTTTATTTTTAATGTCTGACAGTCTAGGTGTTTGACCACTACTCACCTGATGTTAAGTGACGATGTGGTCGAAGATGGTAAAGCACACCTAGCCTGGAATAGAACTGGCTCTCAAGTGAGACTGCCGGAACACACCGTTAGATGCTTGGCGGCAGATTTTCAACTTGAGGGTGGTAGCAAGCCAGCCGAGTACTAGAAAGTACTCTACCACCACGCTATCGTTTCCTCGCGATGTTTTCCTTCACCGGCAACTCAAGCTCATTGTTGGGGTTTGAACCTACGCCCGGCATGCGAACCGACCGCGCTAACCACTGAGCTATCATCGCTACAAATACGTATGCCAATATATTTCGTTTATTAAAATATTTTACTAGGTGGTAGATCACCCTAACAAGAAGTCGTCTAGGTAGATATCACGACAGTACCAGATGTTCTACTGCAGCTAGCAAAATTACAGGGCTCTTAAAACTAACCATTGAAAGTCTTAAAGTGGCGCCAAAGCAGCGATTTCCTAGGCATTGTTTTGTTATTTAAAGTTCTGTGTATTCATGGACATCTCTTACCATCAGGAGTTCGTCCTATAAACTTTTACATTAAAAATACAGACTGATACATTTTACTCTTCCACTTGTAGTAATCAATCTTCCCAACAAGTGTACCTTGTATCTTTCCAGTTGAAGAGCTCCATAGTTGACACCATCTTGTACGGGTTCGGGATTCTGCTGATATGTCTTACGGTGCGGCTCAGTGCAGCTGCTCTCATGTGCTGGAACTTATCACTCAAAGAGAAGATCTTCATGTGCTGTGTCTGGTCAACGAAATCTATTGTCGAGGTAAGAACAAACTTTAGCTAACCTCATTGAAAGAACCATCGTATAACCGGTTAGGGTTGACTTAGGTGAACATAGAGACAATCACCGTGCCCCCAAGGGGCCGGTGATTATACAACAGATATGTACCAGGATTGTAGCAAATATTTATATGGTATCTTTTGTTTTTAAATTATCGATGAACTTTAAAGTAGTTAAGTCACTGGCTGGTTTTAACACAAATAGTTTTTTTTTACTTTTTGTCATATAATTAACGAGAGAACTAGTGTTTTTACGAGTGTTTATGTATAAAATAGTGCTATTTTATTCATAAAGTGCCGAGTTACGTGCGTGAGTGTGAAAGTGATATACGAGTAATGTCGTGAAACATGACTTTTAGTATTGTTTTGCTCGGAATACTTTACTAGGGCATGACCGGCCCCTACTTTGATTATTGTTTAAGAAAGTAGTTTTTGCGACTTATACTGTGACAGAGTTATTTTGCTTGATTTAAAATACTTGATACTGGCTAATGCATCAAGTTCAATGCCAAAAATAAAGAAGAAGAAAAAATCGTGACTTTGAAAACGCCGTAACAATTTTGACCTCCTTCCTTCCAGGCTGTCCTTTGTCCGACTGCAATCAACATATTACTCCAGCGCGGCGGCACTGCCGAGGAGATGCGGTATGCCGACGACATCGTACTACTCACCGTTCAGGAGATACTAATCACCACGCCTCTCGCCTTTCTTCTCACTCGGTTTTTGGGACCAACACTGATTAAAGATAAAGACTTGGAAACTGAAGCTGGTAAGTTATTTACCATTAGATAGCTTTGTACTCACTAATTTAACAACCTACTGTTTTATTCTTAATAGGTTCGTGTTTAATCACGTCCTGTCTGATCTAGAACGAAGTAACGAACGAAAATTTTTGGTTTTATTTTATAATCTTATCGTAATAAAATGGCCATAAGTCAGTATATATTTTCATTAAATGTTTGAAGTTTGCGACTTTAAGTCTATTATAAATGATACGACGATATGCTACCAGCATTAAGATTGATTCACATTCACGCAGCCTGTGATAACGACCGTGGTGGCAGCTACGAATTTGACTGCTACGTGTGGCCGTGTTTGTATGGAAAAAGCTTTATTGTATTCAGGCTACATTGCCACGCCTACCGCCTCAAATACGACAGTTTCAGCAAACCTACTTTTCTATAACGAAGTAATAAAACGAACGAGACTATCTATGGTAAGAGATAACGCACGTTCATAACCATTGCAGCGATACACAGAACTTTGAGTAGCAAAAGAACTCCAGGTTATCGTTGTATCGCTTAATAGCTTTGAGAAATTCGATGGTTAGTCTCACAGCTCCATAATTTCGCTAGCTGCAGCTCAATTCCAAATGGAACACAGTATTATTCACACACAACTGTTTGGAGGCAAAATATCTGGTATTGCAGTGGTACCTACCTAGACGACGACCTCTTGCTAGGGAAATCTACCGCCAAGTAGCTGCGTATTTCTAACCGCTACCCTAAGCCGCGTTTTCTGGGGCCGGCTTAATGCCTGCCTTAACAGCCGCGGCTTATGCTTTATGGTGGCGGATGCAACAAAGCAAAGCCTACTCCACAGAAGCACAACCTTTAATACCGGCTAAATCAAGGCCTTTTCCTGCCGTATACCACACAAGATTTCAATCATTAATTATTTATTATCCAAACGGACTATTTTAACCTTGTTCTTTAAAATGATAAACTTGTGTACCCACCTCAGTAAGTTCTTGCCAAGTTGTAGTGACATAAAATGTTTTATAGTTCTTTAAATCTTCAGAGCAATTTCGAGAGAACTCCGTAACCCGAGATCACTTTTCATAAAACTTGACATAGTTCGCCAAAGTTTGTGAGAATCCACCTGAATTTCAGGTTCGAGGTTTTTTTAGAATTAGTCCTGAAAAAAATATACTTAGGTAACTTTATACGACTTTCCGTGTAAGTCGTGTAAAGAATGTTTTTTTTATTTCAAGAATTTTTGTTTTTATAATTTCTGAACGCTTATTTTAATACTTCGTGGGTACAATGTATGTTCCCGTAGTACACGTTCATATCCCGGATTTATTCCGGGTCTGTATTTCTAGTGGTAGTATATCGGCAACTAAATGAGCTCATTGTAATAACTACGAATTTAAATGGGTCACCAAGACTTAAATATAAAAAATAATCGATCTTCCATCCATTTAATACATATATTTATTGAGCGTTAGTTATCTAGGTTACCTCTTTATTAAGTATACGTATACTTTAAATATGTTTTAAAATTTTAGTTTTTCTTTCTTTATTATTTATGTTTATAGTTAGGCGTTTTTAAATTTATCAAAAATTTTATTTTTGTTCTATTTTTGTGATATTTATAGTAACTTTGTTATTTTTCTTATTTTCAGATAATGGAGCGTGAATCTGTATTCATATATCAATAGATCTCACGGATTGTGTGCTTTGAAATACTATAGTTATTAGCCATTCGATTATTATTTAGTACCTGGTTGACCGAGCATTGCTCGGCTGAAAACATGGATAAAACGACGTTTTCTGAAAATGAACCTAGCTAGATCGATTTTTCGCCCCCGAAACCTCCTGGATACAAAAATTCATGAAAATCGTTGGAGCCGTTTCCGAGATTCAGATTACATATATATATATATATACAAGAATTGCTCGTTTAAAGATATAGATAGATAAATAGATAGTTTCTAGGCTAGCCAAAGAATCCTAGAAGAATAATATCTAATTGTGTAATATTTAATGTATTTATGAAGTGTAAGTATCTAGAATAATCTTAACAATTCTATTTAAACTTAAAATGGGCTATTTTGTGCTGGATATGATAGTACTTAATTAAAGCCTTAGCCATATTAGATAATAACTTAAAAGAACAGATTTGGAAGAAAGTACAGATAAAATAATGCAAAGAAAATACAGTGCTACCAAGTTATCTGTGAATTGAAGAGCGTCGCTCCGATCGCTTCGGTGTTGCCGTTCTATGAATATTGGTTAATTAAGAGCATCGTATAACGCGTACTTGGCCATACAAAAAGAAAAACCTCTTTTCTACCTCTTAATATTGTCCGATTTTGGTGATTTTCATGTAATCAACACCTTAATTACTAGGCTTATACGTTGGATTTTTTCCAGTTTTTCAAATCGCTTAAAAGTTACAAGCCTCTTAAAAGCCATTTTTTTGCGCAGAAACTTGGCTTGAAATCATTGACTTATTTTACAGAAACCAAAAACTTTTCTGCAAAAAACGAAATAAGCCTAGAATACATCTTATTCTAGCGATTAAGACCAAAAACAAAACATTTTTTTAAGTTTTAAGGGGTGAAAAAAGGTTTTTCCCGGAACGTAAATTCTAGCAAAAAATGTACCTAAAATTCTCACGAGCAGCAACTCTCTCTATCGGGCGCATAGAGGGTCGGGGGGATGGTCACATTACACAGATAAGCAATAGGAATGCTTACAGGTATATCGATACTAGAGATGGGAAAGAAAACAGTGTCGATGACTTTATTTTTCTTTACTCACGATTTTGAAGTAAAATGCGTATCTTGAAAATGAATTCGTTCTACATTCCTACAGACATAACTAGTTGATAGGCAGAAGGGGAGGGGTGGGGGAATGTAAAGAAACTGTGTGTAGTGCTATTTGTGGTACATATTACGTTGATCTACCTACTAGTTTTTTCTGAGCTTTGTGATAAAGCTTTAAGGAAATGATAGTCTGAGAGGTTTCTAAATGGCAAATAAATAATTAATCGTACGTCAATAATTAATTAACATCAAGCTTGAAAGGTCACGCTTGATGAAGTCCACGCTCGCGCTCATATACAAAACCCCGTAAGCTCTCAACTCGAACTCTCCAATTGCTTCAATTGCCTAGAGAATCTTACTACAGTAGACGAGATCAATAACATGTTCGTAGAAACTGTCCATACGGTGAGCTCTAAGTTTTTTAGACCCCGCCGTACAAATAGATCGCTCGTTGCGATTGCTGTATTCCAGTGATGCAGAGTCATATAGATAGCTCAATAGGCAGGTATCCAAATCCTTGCGATACGACATACGTATCTTTAACACCAATAAAGTTAAAGGTACAATAGAGAGGAATAAAGGCTCCAAGGTGTTTGTAAGAGACTTGTCTATTAGGAAAATCCATCTCACGAAGCTGAAAAGAGAAGAGTGCAGTATAGCGTCGGCCAAACAGAGGTATTAGAGGAGGTCGAAAGGTTCTATGGACAGTTATACGCTACGGTTGCTGAGCTTGTTAGCAGCGCGGCCAAAGATCCACTAGCCAAATTGAGCCTACACTATACCGAAAATATCCCGGACATCAGCCTGTACGAGATTAGAATGGCCCTGAAACAGCTTAAGAAGAAAAAGGCGCCGAGTGATGACGGAATCACATCAGAGCTTTTGAAAGTGGATGGAACACCGGTACTTAAAGTCTTTCAGTCCTTCTTTAATTCTGTTGTACTCGAAGGTGTAACGCCAGACGCATGGAACAGAGGCGTGATGATGCTATTCTTTAAAAAAAGTAACAACACCGTTTTGAAAAATTACAGACCCATCTCGCCTCTGAACCATGTTTATAAGTTGTTTCGAGGGTCATTACGAATCGTTTCAGTTGCAGGTTCGATAACTTTCAGCCTTCCGAATAAGCCAGTTTCCGAAAAGGTTTACAGTACCATAGACCGTATTCACACGCTACGGCAAATTATACAGAAGAACGAAGAGTACAATTTGCCATTATGGTTAGCGTTTGTGGACTATGAAAACGCCTTTGATTCGAATATGGGCGGTGTTTGAGTTTCTCTAACGATGCCATATTGACTATCGGTATATCGAAATGTTGAAGTGTTTGTATAATAACGCGACAACGTCGGTTCAAGTACAGGAGCAGACTTTGAAGGCGATTCCTAGGAAAAGAGGCGTAAGACAGGGAGATGTTATATCTCCGAAACTGTTTACTGCCACAATGGAAGATGCCTTCAAGATCATCAATATAAATGGCGAATACATCACTCACCTTTGTCTTCGAGGGTCTTAAAATTAACATGAATAAGACAAAGATGATGTCGTGTACCCATGATGAGCCTTCCCCAGTATCAGTTGAAAACTCGGTTCTTGAAGTTGTTGACATGTTCATTTACCTAGGACACGCAGTAGGTCCAACTATAAGAAAGAGGTCAATCGTCGAATCCAACTCGGCAGCGTTCGGAAAACTGCGCAACGTTTTTTCATCTGAATTACCTCAGTGCCACAAGTCGAAAGTCTTCAACCAGTGTGTGTTACTGGTGATGACTTATGGTGCTGAAACGTGGTCTCTGACTATATGCCTTCTTGATAAGCTCAAAGTCACACAACGAGCTATACAGAGGGCTATGCTCGGAGTTTCCCAACGAGATCGAATCACTAGTGAGAAGATCCGTAGACGAACCAAAGTTAGCGACATACCCCAACGGATTGTTGAACTGGCAGTGGGCAGGGCACATAGCACGCAACACTGATGGCCGATGGGGCTGCAAAGTTTTGAAGTGAAGACTACGGATCGGCAAGCGCAGCGTAGGACGTCCACCCACAAGGTGGACAGACGACCGCAGGAACGCGTTGGATGCGAGCCGCTTCCAACCAGTCTTTATGGAAGTCAATGGGGGAGGCCTGTGTCCAGCAGTGGACGTCCTACGGCTGAAATTATGATGATGACGTCAATAAGCCATCTATAATTTTATATAAATTCACAAGTTCACAACTACGCATTAATTAATCTCCGAAGCGTTAGCTGTCCGACAAGTATTACAAAATGACACCATTTACTACTATTATTCTTTACCTATGAAATTGCAGTTTTATATGATAAAAATCAAACGATTTTTTTCCATATTTTTATTTCTATTTATTAAAATAATCACGCATGCAATCGATGTATCTTTGTCAACGCAGTAGCAGTTTATTGATAGAGTGAAGAAATCAGCCGGACGGGAGGTAACAAATTCATCGAGGGCATTTTTTACTGCCTATCGGGTATTTGGCAGTGGACGTCCTACGGCTGAGATGATGATAATCGGGTATTTTTTTTTAATTGAAATTCTGGAAATCATTATGTTCAGTTCTTCATAGTACACATCTGATATCGTCAAAATAGTTACCGAATAGTAAATCCCATTTACTATTTAGAAAAATAGATTTACTAGGTACTTACTTAACTAGTAAATCTGTCCAAATAGTAAGTAAATAGAATATTAATTTATTCAATGCCTACCTCGTGCAATTACTTATATTATTATTACCAAGTTAGGTATTTACTCGTTATCACACTACTATTATATGCCACTAAAATTATGATTTCTTCGTATAAAAGTACCGAATCACAATTTTAGCGCGCCAAACAATATCGACAGCGCGGCGCGGCGATTCATCGATTGAGCGGAGTTGCGAGTAGACATGTTTGCGTGCAGAGACGCACACACTGAAGCTCACGGCGAAGCACTACTATTTTATTCTGTGACGCGGCTGCGGGGAACGTTGAGATAGCAATACGTTTGCTTAATACCTAAAACTCAAAAACAGTGGTCGGTATACGATCCTCTTAAGAGGAATATTTAATCAGACATCGTTGTAAAGTACGAACAGTCACAGCCTGTAGTGGCATTCAAATTATATTGCAATAATTACTGAAAGAATGGAAGATAATATGACCGCCGATATAATAAAACTCGAGAACATTTCATGAATCAAAATGTATATTTAAATCTTTTCGTTCAATGTAAAATTTTTACATTGAAGTCATTGACAACAATAATACCAGTAGTACTACGCTGTCTCGATTTTCCAGCGTTCTTACCTTGGCACCGGTTTTTTCTGTTTCCTTTCCTTCTTTGACTATTTTCGATACCTAAAAAGAAAACATTATTTCATATATTTCCATCATAACACCTGTTTACTATATTCGAAAGATTAATAAAAAAAATAAGTTTTTTGGGAAAAAATTATGGGATAACTGGTCACACTCACCTGTAGCGGCAGAAACTCGTTTATATATTTGATTAAATGGAATAATCGGCGCTTGTTGGCGAGATCTCTCTTCAAAAAAGGCTTTTACCTTTAGAATAATATTCCGGGTATCACTTTTAATTGCTTTCGGCATGATTGAAAGAGAAAATTTGCAATATCCAGAAACAAACAGAAAATAAACAAACTACATAGTAACTGAGAGTCGAATGAAGTTTTCAACATGGCGGCTGTAGTTCCGTTTTCTGCCACTTCACAGATAAGTTGGTAGCACTGTAAGTGAAGACTCCTTGGATCTAAAATGTTTGCATGTCATATACACTACACGCACAACAATACGCTAAGGCACACGTCACACAAATGCATCAGGGTACGTGTGTATGGTCTGTGTAAGATAAACAAAAATTGTACAGCCAAAGAGATTCCACTCTTAATGTACGCAAAATTATATTTGTTCTTTTTCTAATCTGTGGTTAACAATTAAGCAGGATGTTCGGTTAAACGATACGTGTCATTGATTACCTGTTGACAAGGTCTTAGAACATAATGGATTATAAAGACTATGCTATGTCGAGTAAATTACTATAGATATAACAAACTAAAGGAGGATGGCAATTTTTTTTACATTTTCAGCCTTCTTAAGAAAAGAAAGCTACTTTTACAAATAAAACGTGTACTTATCAATAGAGCAAATAAAGTTAAATTAAATGAAAAATGGGCTATTAAAAAATGTGATTGCAACCATAAAGGCGTTGTTAATTAGAAATAATTAACTATTAAAAGCGTGACCACTAAATCTACCTATACTCTGATTTTTAATTCTCGGAAAAAATATAAAATAGGTCTTAAAGGTGGAAAAAATAGCCTGGTGGTAATAGATTTTATAATTACTTAAAAACAATAAATTTTTACTTATTAAACTAATTTTTATGTAGCATTGAATATTTTAACAATTTAGTTTAGGGTAAGAAAAACATGTTAAATAAACGTGATTGAATTTTAATTTTTTAACTGTTTGCAGCGGTGGAAATCTTTTTCGTCATTTTGTTTTGTATCTGTACATACACGTTTCACGTTCATGAATAGAACTTATAGGTATCGAAAGTGTAAATAAAATTATACGTTTCAAATTGTAATTTGGACCATTCCTTTAGAAGAAGGGAAGATCAGCTATCGTCATCATACGATCGAACATTGTAACTTATTTATAACAATTTCATGAAAATATGTTCGGATACACAACTGATCTAGATTAAATAATGTTTTGATTCCCTGCGTTATAAATTGAATTAAAAAATATCTTTTCAACTATCTACAGGTAATTTGTTCCGGCACTCGTTATTTTTTTCAGAAGCATGCCTGGTATCCCTATTTACGCATTCAAACATTTAAAAAGATTTAATGTAATTTATTATTTATATAAGAAACTTAAATCGTTAGTATCCTAGACGATGTTTTTCATTTATACGAACATCCTATAGTTTATCATAAATCTCGGTTAGATTTGCTAGTTTTCACTACTTAATGTAGCAAGTGCCAAAAAACCATTTTGTTGTATATCAACACAATTTTTCGTACGGTATGTAAGAACTTTCACGTCTGTGAGTTTTGTTTGCTAATGTAAAAATAAAAATGTACAAAAATTACATTCGTATGTTTAGATACTCGAGAGGTATGGTCGTAATATACTATACATACCCAATCTATTGTGATATTAAATCGAAATAAATATTATTTTATTATTTTTGTTTTCATTATTTTTTGTGAACAAAGAGGAAATCTTCAAATAATGCTCGATTTGTTGCGAGTTGAATTGTGTAGTAACAGTAACATCCTATAGGTGGCCTTCCTGGTTGCTTGACGGAGTGCTCTAGGGCCTATAGGATCTCCAATAGAACCAACTAGAGCCCTCGGAACTGCGCTTCCGCTCCTCCCGGGACAGTACCATTCTGTCCACATAAACGTGGGCCACTCAACGTTGCCGTACTCTACAAGTTGTTTGATGGATGGCCGGATTCCAACTATCCTAAACCTAGTCTCTCATTAGCAGGATCTTAATGCAGGCATGTGGAATATCGCTCGTCTCCGTCAACCAAAATTTAATGTAAAGTAAGTTTCCTTAATATGGAGTATTTTACTAAATAAGTTTTTTTTTTTTCTTGAAACTTGTGACGAGAACTCCAATTTTATATTATTTCTCGAAATTTCAACTCTAAATAAATGTTTTATTTAACTCTAAATAAATGTTTTGTTCTCTAAATAACTGTGGAATTGTAGTCATCAATAAAAAAAAAATATAAACAAATATAATTAAAAATTTGATCTTGAGTTTGTATTTTTCTTTCTGCTAACAATTTCATTTCGTTATGCGAATAGACATGAATCTTATTTTGTTTAAAACTAGTAACGCCATCTGTGATCATTTTCCAGTACTTGTATGTTTTTAAACAGACAATGAGTACAGATTCGTAATATGCATTTATGGTAGATAATTCTCTCGTGGTGGAACTTGTACTAGCGGTTTCCACTAGATGGTACTAATTTAAAACAAAAACTAGGTACCTACGGTATTTTCAGTTACCTATACTTACAAGGTGGAAATATTATTTTCAAATAAGCCCACTTTTTGCAATAATTGAGCAACAGTCAAGGGCAACTTAATAATTAAAGAATTGTTTTTACATTTTTTTTATTTTTTTTTATATGTTACAGTAATGAGACGATCGAGACGCTCTCCTGATGTTAAGAGATAACGCCTGTCCATGACCATTGCAGCGACACACAGATTTTGAGTAGTAAAACAAAGTCCAGAGCATCGCTGCCTTGGCGCTCATTACTTTGAGACTAGATGGTTAGTCTCAACAGCCCAGTAATTTCGCTAGCTGCAGTACCCTTCAAACCGGAACACAGTAATGTTTACACACTACTGCTTAGCGGCAGAATATCTGGTACTGCGGTGGTA
This sequence comes from Biston stratarius, assembly GCA_950106695.1. Taxonomy (NCBI): domain Eukaryota; kingdom Metazoa; phylum Arthropoda; class Insecta; order Lepidoptera; family Geometridae; genus Biston; species Biston stratarius. The sequence goes on along the minus strand of OX467115.1, from coordinate 18,558,042 downwards.
CCTACCTAGACGACCTCCTGCTAAGGAAATCAACCACCAAGTAAAAACTACACTACTAACTACACTACTTAACTGTGGTAAATATCTAATTTATCATAACTAGGTACCTGCACATTTATGAGTAGGTACATCCATACATACGTACATTTTTTTTAATTATAATTAAGTGGATGGAATATGCTTACTTGAACTTTAGGACTTTTTAAAGTGAATAAGTCCGCCTTTGACCACTAACTCGCGTGTTGGTAAACGACGATGTAGCTATAGATGAAAGAGACAGACTTAGAAGGTACCTATTCACTCTGATCTTTAGTAAATTTATAGGGGCTAGCATATCAAGATTTATGTCTACGGAAACTATAGCAAAATTTATGAAAATTAGGACAGCATCTTAGGTTCCCGTAGGTAAGTGTTAAGTAACTGCTTTTTTATACAATGATTATATAATATAAGTTACTACATAGTTGTCAAAAAATAATATGTTACACCTACAGATTACATTCCCCTAAACAAAAAAGCTGACACTTCGTTCCAATCCATAGCCGTGCGAATGAGATATGTTGAGACAAAACGTTTGGTAAGTACCTATACAAGGTAAGTATTTTTATGTGAAAGAGATGAGACAAACGAGGCGTTCTCCTGATGGTAAGAGACAACGCCCGTCCATGACCATTGCAGCGATACACAGAACCTTGAGCAACAAAACAAAGTTTAGGATATCGCAGCTTTGACGCTCATTACTTTGCGACATGGCATAGTAAGTCTCGACAATTCTATAATTCGCTAGCTGCAGTGTCCTTCAAACCGGAAAACAGTAATGTTTACACACAACTGCTTGGTGGCATAAAATCTGGTACTGCGGTGGTACCTACCGAGACGACCTCCAAGGAGATCTACCACCTAGCAACAACAACAACAACAACAACAACAATAATACAAGGTATAATGCCTTTATGGTTTCAAATCAATTTCGGAAGTACCGTATAGACAACTTTACTTATGCAAATAGGTATATGTATATAATGCTAAAGAACCCTACTATTATGATAGTAGAGCTTGATACATTTTATAAACTATCGAGTTCATCGTCACATTCAATTCTGCTACTGTACTGTTTTATCTGACAAACGAATACATGGCAAACTGATATTATTCTTAAAATTATCACGACTTACTGGAACCGTATCTCGAAGTACCCAGGTACCTACATACTTATTTGACAGTGTTGTTATACCATGATATTTCCTTGTATTTTTATTCCGTATTCAACATACAATACCAAACAACATCAGGAACAGCTGTATGTGAATAATAAAGCATAAAACAATACATACGCGGAAAATTTTACGTTAATATGAGAAAAATCTAAATAAGTATAAATGATAGAACGTAAACAAATATCTCGTCTTGTGACCTGTACGTATATAGTATAAGTGCAATTTTCATTAACGTTTATAATACTGAGATAGCGACTCGTTAATTGTATGAGATCCCTTCAATTAAGGTGTCGGTCGTAAAGCAGCGCGCGCCTTGCGCCGGCGCACGCCGGGCAGCGCGCCAGTCCGTCCGGGGCCCGCACTCAACGCACTCACACTACCGCAACACGAGTGCCATTCGACGCTAATTGTTTGTGTAAATCCTGAAAGGAACCCTCTAAACAACACCAGTTCAAGGCTCCTACGTGCTCAAAACGAAGTGTTAACAAAGACCTCTATTGTCACGTATTCTGACGACCGATTTCTGTTTAAGTTTTTATCGTCACTCTCTCACCTTCGATGTAAATATCTTATCTGGTTGATCTACTTCCGATACAGAGCGAAACTTTTAAAAGTGGAGAACGAAACTAGTTTTCGTGTGGGGTGATAAGATGATCGAGCTGTGAAGATGAAGAAGCGTGATAAACGCACTAAACAAGAAGTGCGAGGATCGAAGCAAGACTGGAAGGGAGTGAAGTTGGAAAGTCGAGGGGGCAAGCAGGAGATTCGCGGGTCGAAGAGGCAAGCGTCGAACGGAGCCGGGACCGCTACACCCAGGCCGCGCACCAAGCGGTCTGGCGTAGATGCGGTCAAACTGCACTTACAAACTACAGGACACAACGGAAGAACTTCTCGTTCAGCTACAGCGGTAAGTCTTTATATTTTTAAGCAAAAGTAATGAGTCGTACGAGGCGCTCTTCTGATGGTGAAGAGTAACGCCTGCCCATGACCCAGAACTTTTAAAGAATAATACAGAGTCCAGTGTATCGCTACTTTGGCGCTCATTACGTAGAAACATTTAGTAAGAAGGGGTCTTACTTATAAACAAGCTTAAAGTGACCAATGTTTAAAACGTTTTGTAAACTTCTTGCCAACGTGACGTGAAACGCGTGGAAATGAGGCAGGCTACTTTACGTCGATTAACTTTAAGAAATATTGATAAATAAAACCCTAAATCTTAATATTATCACAGAAAATGCGAAGACTTTCTTTAAAGACGCCTTCTACCCCCAAACTAAGCAAAGTGCGTATTATGGCAATCAGATAACTGATAGAATATGTATTTGTATACTTCATTCTTGTAAATATGTGTACCTATAATACAAACGAAACACCCACACACATAATAAACATCTATGTTCGTCACACATTTTCTTTAAGTGGGAATCGAACCCCCGACACACAGCACATAAACACCAACAGAGCTAACAGGACAGTCAAACAAAACAAAATTGTAATATATGTATTGTGTTTAAATCTGTAACGCTAGAACGGTGTTTTATTAGAAATTTGAAATGTAGGTAACTGACTAATCTGACTCGCCACTTACTAAATTTAGATACAATAACCATCATAAACAATTCTACGAAAATGACTACAATAAAACCTTATAGCAAGTCTTCTTCATATGAATCTAGACGATAATTAAATATCAAAACACCATCTCATCATTTATTCTTACTCATTATCTAAGAACAAAACAACCAATTTTGTATATAAGGTATTAACGCCTTAATATTTATGGTATTATTTGTACAGCCGGATTAAGTCATGCAGTCACATGACAGACTTTAGTTTCGTAAAACTATTCACGGATTAACGTGTCATAATTTTTATTAAAATTCTCGAAACGTTGTTGTCGGGCTGTATTGAAACAAGTGGTCGCGTCAATGACAAATGTAGGAATCAGACACACTATGATTCGCGTTTGCTTCTAGTTACGTCTATTAGGGGCCATCCACAAATTACGTCACACGAATTTCTTGATTTTTTTTACCCCTCCCCCTCCTGTCACAACTGGTGACATTTGTGAGACTCCCTCCCTGGTGTGACGTCACATATTTTGCAATTTTACATTAGGAAATTATTAAATTCAAACAGTAGCTCCGAAATCAGGTGTATTTCCATTATTTTTTATTTATTTTTTGTAAATCTACTACACTAAATATTATTTATTAAATTTTTTTTTTATAAATTATCTAACCACCAAAACAATTTAAATATTATGCTCATACAGATAGAGTTACAAATATTTTGAGGTGTTTCGTTAATAGATCAAAAAACGTCTTTTAAAGCTTAAATATAATAATATTTGAAATGTGACGTCACGAAATTTAGGACCCGTCGACCTGTCACACAATGTCACATTTCGTCGACCCCCTTTCCCTTAACGTGTACATAATTTATGGATGGCCACTTACTATTTTGGTCGAAAAATATAAATTACCATAAAATATTATTAGTTTTAAAGTTTTACAAAGCTAGGTGTTTGACCACAGCTCACTTGATGTTAAATGACATTGTGGCCGAAGATAGTAAAGCACTCCTATCCTGGAATCCTCTCAAGTGGGGCTGCCGGAACAAACTGTTACAGCCGAGTACTAGAAAGCACCCTACCACCACGCTATGGTTTCCTCACGATGTTTACCTTCTCCGGTAGCTCAGGCTCATTGTTGGGGTTTGAACCCACACGCTTCACCTGCACTAAGCACTGAGCTATCATCCCTACAAAAAGTATTAGTAAAAAGAAATATTCTTGTTTTTATTTTTAGATATGTGTATTTAGTATCTACAGCGCTTGTGTCTTGTCAAGATGTCGCCAAAAGATCACCAACGTCAGGCATTTTATGGTATTCTGGAGTTATATCTTTAGTGTTTTTCCGCTTATAAGTTACAAAAAGGACCACCAAAAAGACTTAGACGCAGAAAATCTATAATGATATAACTCTAGACGACCATAAGATGAACTTCCGAAAAATAACGCCTAAATCAATCAATTATATGAATGGCATTTATTCGTGAACGCTTCCATGAGTCGAAAGACACGTTAATTTGTAAGCATCGGTTGTTTGTTCAACATTTTTATGACAACAGCCGAAAAGACATCTCAGAGGTCTTCTGGCAACACATTAACTTTGACAATAGAACCGGTAACTCAACCTATGCAAACTTAAATATGTACCTAAAGTTTATATTTATGTAATTAGATTGAATGAACTAAATAAAAGTATTATTGAAGCGATAATAGCTCAGTGGTTAGCGCGATCGTTTCGCACGCCGAAAGGCGTCGGTTCAAACCCCAGCAATGAGCTTGAGCTGCCGGTGAAGAAAAACATCGTGAGAAAACCATAGCGTGTTGGTAGGTTACTTTCTAGTACTCGGCTGGCTAGCTACCACCCTCAAGTTAAAAATCTGCCGCCAAGCATCTAACGGTGTGCTCCAGCAGCCTCACGTGAGAGCCAATTTCATTCCAAACTGGCAGGTGTGTTAACATCTGCGACCACACCGTCACTTAACTTCAGGTGAGTTGTGGTCAAACACCTAGCCAGTCAAACATTTAAAAAATCAGCTAGATTCCTTTGACCGTAGAACCATAAAGTAATAACAAGTGCGGCGATTGGAGGCGATGACTAGCGCGCGTAAACAAGGATCCGACTCTGAGTACAACGTTCTCTGTATATCAATAGGTAAAGTAGTAAGTACTCAAAGGTTGACTTTGACGCGCAGCCATGTGATGCGATTATCACATTTATCGAGATCGTGACAAATGAAGATTATCGAACGCCGGATAATTCCAAACAGCCCGAACACCTTGAAGCTATACAATTATTAATACAAAGACAATTTATTTGCATAAGCATAACCATTAACATGCATTTATTGAAATCGGTTTGTTTATTAAATATATATAAACAAAAATAAACATAGGTAACTATATACTTACATTTATAGCATTTAACTTCATCAAAAAAAACAACCAAATTCATATTAATCATAAAAACTTTGAATACTAGAAAAGTCAAAACTCATATTTCAAAAGTATCCGAGATTATTCACACTGACCAAGTAGCTACCATACATTTATTTTTATTTATGCCCGTAATTAGAGTTATTAGAACAAAATAAGTAATAGGTATTAAGCAAATTAGATCGTTATATTTGACACACACCTCTTAAATATTAGACTTGTAGATATTGTTTTAGATACCAGGCCACGCAGAAAGTATTGTGTATTTTTTTGTATGAGACACTGGCCAGTTACAATTTGTTTTAAAAACACGAAAAAATATGAACATTCCAATTTTAAAATTTCTCTCCACATTCTTTATGCGTTAAGTTGTAGTACGAATATATTCTTTCATTGAAAATGGCTCTGCGTCGGGAACATTTTCGCGCAATGATTTTTACGTTTCCAAACGTTACGTTTTGAAATAGTGCTATTGTAAAATATTTGTTAGTTAACATGTTCGTTTAAAAAATTAATGTTTTAATTCAATCAAATTTTATTTTTTAATTTTAACTCATATATTGAATATTTCTAGTATTTAATTGACTTTCTTTTACTATCTATCTAATTTAAACGAGCAATTCTTGTATATATGTATATATAATTAGAGGTATTAGATTACATATATATAATTATATATATGTGTAATCTGAATCTCGGAAATGGCTCCAACGATTTTCATGAAAGTATGCAAGAGGTTTTGACGGCAATAAATCGATCTAACTAGGTTTCATTTTTAGCAAACGTCGTTTTATCCGTGTTTTCAGCCGAGCATAGCTCGATCATCTGGGTATAATTTATTATACTCAGTTTTTTTGTGGACTGATCAAAGAATATGTCGGAAATAAAATCATATTATATATTAAGTTAAAAAAATCAAAATCAAAATCAAAATCAAAAGTCATTTATTCAGTTTAGGCCCTGGTAAGGCACTTATGAACGTTAAGTTACATGTTTGAATCTACCACCGGCTCGTAATTACACTTCAACTGAGAAGACTCCGGCAAGAAACTCAGCAAGGCATTTTTTTGTGGATCTTTCTTTTCATATTAGGTTACAATTTACAGTAATAAATATTAATACATACATTATGCTTACTACAATTGTCACTTAGCCAGGGGAATGCAAGTGCAGAGAGAAGCTACAACAACCATATATTCCTGTCTTCCACGTAATGAGCCACCTTATAGTAGGCTTTGTCAATTAACCTCTGCTTTACAAAATCTTTGAATTTATTATAGGACATTTTAGTTACCTCAAGTGGGATTTTATTATAGAATCTAACGCAATTCCCGAGAAAAGACTTATTAGCTTTAGATAACCTGAATCTAGGTGTCACAATTTTATCTTTATTTCTTGTATTTAAGTTATGGCGACTACTATTAATTTCAAATGAATTTAAATTTTTCCGGACAAACATAATGTTTTCATAAATGTACTGTGACGGTAACGTTAATATCTTAAAATCTTTAAATCGATTTCGTAGTGATTCGCGAGGACCCAAACAATAGATTGCGCGAATTGCACTTTTTTGCAGAATAAAAATAGTTTCAAAGTCTGCAGCTGAGCCCCACAGCAGTAGACTGTAGGACATTAAACTATGGAAATAAGCAAAGTAAACCAACCTGGCTGTAGCCACATCTGTTATTTGTCTAATTTTTCTAATCGCGAAGGCAGCGGAACTCAATTTACTAGCTAACTTTTCTATATGAGGACCCCATTGTATTTTACTATCTAATGTTACGCCGAGAAAGACTGTTTTATCCACTAGATCAAGTCTTTTACCATCGACTAAGATATGAGTGTCCCTCTTAGCAACATTGGGGAGAGAAAACCTTATACATTTTGTTTTACATGAATTAAGCATAAGATTATTGGCGGCAAACCATTTTGATACAGCTGATAAGGTGTTATTGAGCTGTGTAAGGTCTGTATCTTTTCTATTGACTTTAAAAATTAACGAGGTGTCATCAGCAAATAAAATTATATCGGACAATTCATTTACCATATAGGGCAAATCATTAATATATGCCAAGAACAAGAAAGGGCCTAAGATTGATCCTTGAGGTACGCCCGTTTTTACTAAGGACCCTAGGGACGTAATACCGCTAATACCTACTTTTTGTTGGCGACTCGATAGATAAGATGATATAAGATCAAGTGCCACTCCACGAACTCCATAGTGTTGAAGTTTTAGAACTAGGGTGTGATGATCCACGCAATCGAACGCCTTGGAGAGATCACAAAATACGCCAACCGCATCCTGTGAATTCTCCCAGGCCTCAAAAATATGCTTTAAAAGTTTAGCACCAGCGTCTGACGTTGACCGGCCTTTCGTAAATCCAAACTGGTGATCATGTAAAATCTGATTATTGACAAAAAAACTGTTAAGTTACTCTAAAGAAAATAAAATAATACAATTAAGAAGGAAATTGTACCTTAATCCCCTTTTAGAGCTCACTTTACGATTTAATTCTATCGAGAAAATGTATGGTAATCGAATTTCGAAAGCAACAGTCCCCTTAGAAATATAACTAAAATTAACATATCTTGCAGCTTAAAACGTAAACATACTTTGATAAAAAAAAAATACTGCGAAATTGTTTTGACGGCCTACAGCGTCTTAAGCTCGTAAATAAATTTTATGTAAATGCGAATATTAAAAGCCTGTTTCTCAAAACCTTGTTTTAGGTGATAATTATTAATAATAATAAAATTACTCATGGCATACGACCTAAAAGGCAGTTTATAGATGGTGCTACGCGATGTGATCGATAGGGAGCAGATCTATCCTAATAATATAATATTATAAATGTGAAAGTTTGTATGTTTGGATGTTTGTTAATCAATCATGCAAAAACGGGTGAATGGATATGGAAGAAATTTGGCACACATATAGTTTATTACCTAAATTACAATTATTATTAATATATGATACTTTTTATCCCGGGAAAATTTTAGGTTCTTGTGGGATTATCAAAAAACTAACTACAGGACGTACCCACATGAAATTTTGTATAGATGTGTCTTAAGGAACATTATTCCGGATAAACGGTGTTTCCTTTATATTGAACTAGTCAATTAATTAGCGCATGTTTCATGATGGATAAAACTACTGCTCTTGTTACACATGTTTCATTTCTGTCAAAACCCAATTCTTAAGTCAACGCGGACAAAGTCGCGGTCGCAAGCTAGTAACCTTTATCGATAGGTCATGAACATCATTAGTAGACATCTACAACTTTCTTTCGTCATTAATTGTGTTTAGTTTAAATTACTTTATAAACAAAGTTTTTTTTTTTTTAAGGCTCCACAGACACCGGGGATGCTATATATATATATATATATGTATTATATTATATATATACATATTTATATATGTAGCAAAGTATTTGTAAGATAGCATTAATTCTTAGCTTTAGTTTATATTACTGAATAGGCTTGTGTTTGACCGCCAACTCACCTAATGTTAAGCAAAGATACGATGGAGCACGTTGACCTAGAAAAAACCGATTTGTTCGCAGGCAGAAGATACAAGTTATCCAAATAATAATAAGTTATTTTGTAGGCTTTTAAAACTTAAATCATTAAATTAACAGTAATTAAAATAAAAAGTTGAGGGTAGTTATGAGAAAATTCATACATAATCACATACTACTTGGCTAATTCATAAGTCGAAGATAATGAGCACACCTAACTTGAAATGAAACTGGCTCTCAAGTGAGGCTGCCGGAACACACGGACAGATTTTCAAGCTGAACTCTCAATCTACCACCTGATAGCTAGCCAGCTGGATACTAGAATGTGAACGTGAATGAACCACCACGCTATGGTTTCCTCACGATGTTTTCCCTTGATGCCTGTTCAAGCTCATTATTGGATTTGAGCCCTTCGGCATATGATCTGACCGCGCTAACCACTGAGCTATCATCGCTACAAAATATATACAAAAGTATCATCACACATTAACCATAGGACGTCCACTGCTGGACATAGGCCTCCTTCTGGGGGGGGGTTTTCCCAATACTCGCCATGCTTGGCAGGCGGGTTGGCGAGCGCAGTTAGGTATGATTTTTCAAGGAAGACGCTGCTGCCCATCTTCCGGATTACATCCCTTAGCCGACTCTTACGGCAACCACGGGTAGAGCGGGTGGGGTACTATTCTTACGCCGGCACCACCACGGCATACACGGCATTACACAAAAGTATAATGTAAACCTATTTTTGATGTAGGTATCCATGAGGAATAGATAATCGAATACAATTCATGAATTTTTGGTATCCATATTTTATGGAATATTTCAGTCTCAAACCAAATGTAAACAATGTTGAATGTTCCAAACAAACATTCTACATAGATAAATGACACAGATCTTTTACAATCACATGACACGATAAAATATTCGTCTACCACTTCAGGTTATCTCTCTCATTGCTGGTAAATATTATCAGATTATCTCAAATGATCTGCCACTGGCCGATTGCCGGTACTTTGGCCCCTATTTTTGTCGTTTTATTAAATTATTAAAAAATAAAACTAAAATTAGTTTAATTTAACAAAACTCGGTTTTTTTTATACTGGCTGCGCCCCATTGTTTCTATAATTTATAATTTAAACATTGTATTACATTATACACAAAAATTAAATTGAAGCTAAATAACAGCTATAAGGTTTGCACGTAGTCACTCGCACTTTACCAGATTGTGTGGATCATGATCCAAACACAATTAATTTTTGTGACATTATCAACATTTAAAGCCAATAATCATAAATCTCAATAAACACAGGGACTTGACGTAATTTTATGATTTGATTTGCTTCATTATTATAATCTCATAATCTTTTGGCTGAATGATTTCGAACGAATAATAATAAATTTCTTATAAGATATTATTTTATTATATGACGTGTTAACAGCTCTGCATGCTTAATTGCTGCCTACTTATATTTTAAAGTAAGTAGTTGCTACTTTTTAGTACCTATGTTGCTTTAACCAACAATATAGCAATGTCATCGTTGCTGCTAAAGTCTTTTTTTGTTTATACTTATGTCCTATGATATTTCTCTCGTATCTAGATATATAAATAATTTGTATTTTATATGTATGTTACATTTTTAATGTATTTATCCATGTATTAATATTTTTTCTCCTGATATTGGAAAATGGTGTTTGCGGCATCTGCCGTCGTTTTTTTTTTTTTTGTTTTAGCCTATAGCTGCCTGAAAAATATAGTTTCAGCGATAAGCCACTACTTGCAGCAATCGCTCTTAATGTTCTAGACTATATTCTATTTTCTTTTCAATTTTTGTGTAGGTACATATGTGTCTATCTATCCGGAGTAAAGAAGACTATATTATTTTATTAATTGCGACCCTCGGTTATACTAGCATATCAAATCGTAGCGAATCCAGGGTGCAAGCTATTTTCGTTCCAAATTTCGTCCCAAACCGCGGAGCTGATGAAGCGTTAAGTAGTAACAAATTTAAAGATAGACAAGCTATCGCGTTTATAATAAAAATTAAAAACTAATTAGCGTGATGACTCATTCTCAATGAAATCTAAGAGCTCTATCTTGTAAGAGCTCAAGTTCTTAAAAAGAAAATTTCGAAGCTAGAGCCTCGATAGATCGTTTACTTCGAGTTGTGTTTACATTTTTTTCTTAATTTTAGCAATGAAATGAATCTTTTTTTTTTTTAGTGTTACTTTTAAGCATCTATAAGATAGTAATCTTATGGTTTCTGGGGGTTGTATGCCAAAAGCAGGCTAATTTCGATATAATTTTAGCAGGCTAATTTTTTGTAGATCTATAAGAAAAATCCCAGCAAAAGTTTATCTGCGAAAACTTTTAATTACGGTTAGACAGCGGATGTAAATAGTGGGAAGGTGCAGTACACGATGTAACTGATCAGTTGATTCATACGTATGCTAGCAGCTTTACCGAGTCCGTCTACTCACTGAAGCGGTCAGTTGTAAACGGTATATGATTGAACTCGGATCGCGTCTCTTGGACTTGAAATTGCGCGCGTGAGTGATTATAATTTACTTATATAATCAATTATTACATTCTGTTTTGTATGTTAATAAGTATATAAAATGATATAGGCAACACTGAAAAAAAAATTGATGTTTAATTTATACATACGAGTATAGTGAAATGAGTTCTTGATTGATTCTTTGGATTTTTTAGTTTGTTTTGTTATTCAAAGATCTGTATACAACTGCAAATGTCGTCTACGTCTAATTACTTCTTACCATTAAAAGTCTCTTCTCATTACTTCTTACCAGAATATTATCACATTTTTTTCAATCTAAACCGCCTATATGTAGGTATGTAAATAAAAATTAATTCACGTCCGTTGGTAAGCTTTAACTTTGATAACGGCTGAACCCATATAACTGATTATCCTTTTTAAATTATCGAAGTACTTCGAATGAGGTTCACATACATATATGCGAGAGTAAAAACCGAGGCTACTGCACCGGGTACGAAGTACTAGGCATCCCGCTACAACAAAATAAAAAGCGGCTTTTAAAAAAGTAGGTATAATAAAGTAGGTAATAACATATGTATACGTATATATACATACACTTAAAACTTATACGATGCGAAATAAATGAGAAAACGTGAAACTCATTTTAACACATTCGAATAGCTATTCATCTCACTATTCAATAACAGAGGCGAGCTATTTCAATAGAATAACTAAACTAATTGACGAATGGCTTGTAATAAGAAGATTGTTATAAAAGAACAGCCGCCTAGTCGCGGTTACTTTGTTTCCTAATAGCTGTGAACTTATGATCATTGTCACATGGTTATCCTAATTAACAATTCAAGTGATCACATGACCGATATGACCGCTTTTTCTGGCTAATATTGACGGTCTTGTTATGCAAAAATTACTTACAATTAAATTAATTTAAGTAGTTAAAACGGTCGCCTGTGAAGCTGTGTCCAACATGACATAAGTCTGCAATAATATTGCTGCCGTCAGAGGTATATTCAGCATCCAGTGAATCAATAAGAAAGGTAAGCGCACTCTATCGTAATTGCGGGCGAGAATTTGAAATGATGATTTACTATTCGTATATAATATTAACTCTATTTAAGGTGTTGAAATTTCAAGAAACAACAAAGTAAGAAAAAAGTATTGATCAATTGTAAAATAAGGTAATTCGGTTCAAAATTTCTATAAACAAGGAATGGGTTAAAAAAATACCTGGCTTCGCGTCATTTTTTTTTATTGTGAATTTCGTCACGTCTATCTTTTGTTATATAATTACATTATCATCATTAGTTCACTTTAGTCCACAGCTGGGCATACGTCTCTCCTATGCAAGCTACCTGACCCGATCTTATTTCTTCCAGTCACTTCCCACTGCCTTTCCTATAACGTCACTCCGTCGATTCTCAGGACGTCCTAAACTACGTTTGCCGATACGCGGTCCCTGCTCAAGAACACGTCTACCCGAACGGTTATCGGTTCTACGACAGATATGTCCACAATTGTCCAGTCGACTACCATTTTAACTTACTAATACGCTTTCTTTGGGTCTCTAGCGTATAACTTCGTTCCGGATACGATCCCTTAGAGCAGCAGCCTTTCCCAAAGTGGGCGATAACGCCACCTTGTGGGCGCCGCAGGCCTAAAGGGGGGTAGACGGTAAGAGACCCAGAAAAAAATGGGGGCGTTGTGTAGAAGCTTGGATGATTTGTAATTTCATTTAGCTAGGTGGCCTCTTAGACGTAGGTGAAAAAATGGGGGCGCTAAAAAATAATTTATTCTCAAAGTGGGCAGTAGACAAAATAAGTTTGGGAACCCCTGCCTTAGAGAAATCCGTCCAGTGTTGGAGTTCTTAATTATGCATATTTGGAATGTACTTATTAGGCACAAAGGGAACAAATAAACACATATAATAATTCACCTTTGTTTGTTGCAGAGATGCATTGATTCAATAGTTCCAAATGCATCTCTAAAACCCTCGGGGATTTTTCTTTATAAAATAACGTGTGTAATTTTAGAAAAATAGAAATACCTTTTAAATCTAGCAGAGCTTTGAATGTCTTCTTAACATTTAATCATTTAATTTAGTAATCTAGTACAGTAGTACCTGAGTTGACGCGTGAATAACATTAATGACTTCCTTGCTATGTTTTTTATTTTAATTTTAACTCATAATTTAAATAAAATTGCTAATAAACCTGTTTTGGGTGTGTAATTAACATTCACACTTAAAACCTGAACAAGAAAAAAACTCAAATAGGTACTTAGTGTCGTCGTTGACTTGCGTTATCGCAGTTTTCGCATACAAAATTGTCTGCCTGTCATAATATAGGATTTTTAAAAGTCAGCCCTATTCATAATGAGATAACCATACGATTCAAAAAGTTCTTTACATGCAATACGCTAACTGTCTAATCGCCAATGCCTTGAGTCCTGATACAATACCTGATATAAACATACAATTACCTGAACGACTAGTTTTTTTTTAAATTGATACTATGTCAGCATCCCTTACGAATGGTTCACTAGTAAAATTACACTTATGTGTGTGATAAAGACGTCAGAACATCATTGAGATATTGTAGAACATTGTTTCATCTATATGTTCGAGCATTTAAGTATGAGGTAACTAAATAATATGATGATCAGATTTACATAATTGTACAAGGTAAAATAACTAGGTAAGAACATCTTAAAATCACCTTCTGTTCACCATAACAACTTTACCTACGGTTTTATGAAATTGGCGAGATAAAATCAACTATTTCATGCATTTTGTTTAATTTGAATTTTAGGTATGTGTTAGACCACTGATGGAGTGTGATCGAATTGATCAACCTCGTGTATTTTGTCCGAAAGACACGCAGGTAACCAATTCCACACCTCCACAGTTTTATTAATAAAAAGTAAGTTCAAAAACTAAAACCCGACTACTGAAAAATCTCGCTCTTAAAAGTATGAAACAAGAAAATGTTCAGATCTGAAATTGTCATATACAAACTATTCAATATTTATCATATGTTAAATAAACAACTTACAACATATTTTTGAGAGCGTAATGATTCAGTACACTGGTTTTCGTTTTTCAACTTACTTTTTATTTAAATTTTTTTCGTGATAAAGTATTTGCAGAGCCGTTTTACATTTAAGTTTGGAGAGAACATATGTGTGGCTCACATCTGAGGCGTGATTTTAGAAATTATTCCTAATTATCGTGTGCATGCAAGGAAAAGCAGCGAGCAACACCTAACAATGTATATATTTTTGAAATATGCTAAATAATCCATTTTAATTGATACCGAACATCATTAAAAAAGTTTTATATCTTAATGACTTTATGTCCTGTAGAGGGCGCCATATTCAATGACGTCACATAACCAGCGGACAATCAAGATGCTTTGAACGATACCTCATATGTCTAATTATAATAAGTAGGTACTTTAAGTAAGAGGCTATAAGAGAACAGATGGTACATACATACTGGTCAAAGTAATAACCCTCGTTTTGCTTTGCCGTCGTCGGGTAATGATGCTTTGAAAATGTTTACATTTAAAAGCAATTCCAACTGTAAAAAAGTGTCGTGTCGTTGAGCGTATGATCGTTTTATGTTGAAACGGTGAAGATTAGATAGTGCATATTATACTTATTGTAGTGGATTCTATAATTATTATGACAAAAAATATCCATATACCTAATATAATATACCTAAGTAATTAAGTTATCTGTAAAATTAAATCCAAAGAAAAACTCAAACCAACTTAAAATGAAATTGAGTTTTTATAAAGTAACTAAAATCAGAAACAGCCTATTCAAAATTTAATTCAGCTCTAATTTCAGGTAACATGCCTAAATTGTTGATTGCCTTGCCCCCCTAAATCGCGAGGCGTTTTTTCTTTGAAATAAAGGTCAGCATTTTATTAACGTAGACACTAAATATTCTCGACAAATTAAAAAAAAAACTCGCAAATTTTAAAACCCATAAAGCATTTTTTTTGCTCTAGATAAGGTCATCTTGAGAGGTTGTTAGCTAGTAAACAACAACCCTGCACACTTGCTTACGTTTTGGTAACTAAAAACAAATTCGTCACGTTTGTCAAACAGCATTCTAGCACTAAAATAGAAATAAAACAATGAATGGAAAATAAATATTCTGTAAGTTGTCCACGTTACTATTCTGCTGTCTACTTTCAATACAGATACAAGTGTTAAATCTAAGCTCAATATTTTTTACTCAAAAAAAAACAAAAAACTATTTAACAATTTTAAAATGAAATAAATTTAAGTTATCTAAGGAAAGTAGAAATTGGAGACATATAACGTTGTAAGTAGTTTTTTTGACTATTTTAACACGATATGTTACATAATGTAGTGATTTGAACATTACACATTATACTACATTACGAGACACACGTCTGTGTGTGATGTGATGACGTCACGGCTGCAAGGAATCGATCCCTAATAAGTATTCATCTTTTATTGTTTACACGTGACTTGTATAAATCCTATGGAAACGAATGAAATACACCAGTTGCGCTGAAGCGGCACCCGTGCCTCCGACGCGTTCTCCGGCTACGGACTTGTGATCATCTCGTGACATGTCAGAATTAACTCTAACGTGATAATAAACGAAACAAAGAAATCTCCTTTTCCGTGCTACGCGAATTATGCGAACAATAACAGAACTACCGTCATCCATAAAGAGAGTGATTGAATAAAAAATGCAGGATTCAGAAACCACGTGCTTATGAAAAAATAAGGTCACCGAATCGTGGAAACGTGCCCTTTGTCGAGCACGTAGAGCAGTTGGTACAGGCAGCCGACCGTCGGCGCGGCAGTCTGCTCCGTCCACCCACGCCTCTCTCATCTCGTCCTTATCCCTTATCTGAAGGTATCTATCAGCCTCTTGAGTCGAGGGCCGGCTCCACACTCACTTGTCAAATCGGCGCGATATCAACACCGGGTATCGACAAGCTCGGATCAAACGTTTATTGTGTCATTTATTGTTTCTCTATCTGGATATAATTTACGATACTTGCTATTATATAGCTAAGTATTTCGTGTCCCGGCAACAGTTTGTGATTAGTTTGCACTTGATGGTGAACTCGTGGCTACCATCTCTACATTTCAGGGGGTGGTATGTCAACTTTTATATTAATTTGCTAGTTTTATAAATTTTAAATTTTTTTTCATTACTACAATATCATTTAGAAAATGATTACATTTGTGATATTACGTAGGTTATGCAGTAACATTTTTTAACGAATTATATATGTTTAAAAGTGCTAGCTAATTCTATTGTTTCTTTGGAAAGCCACCTTTTATTGCGTTTGTAGTTGAGGCCAAAATAGGATATAAAATAGACAAAAAAATATTGTATTACTTAGCGTGGGAATACTGGAATTGCCACGTATTGTGGATACGTTTGCACAGTTTGTCTTAATGTCTAAAATATTTGCAATATACATAATACATAAAATGTTTGCACTACAATTTTTGTATTATATTATACATAGTATTACTAATACTTTATTTACTTCACTTTATGAGATTATGCAACCTTATATCAATGGATCAATAAGTCCCGAGACTAACAATGAAAACAACATTTTTTTTGCAATTTTTTTTTTTTATTCATCAACATAATCACCTTTTAGGGTGATACAATCGTTCCAACGCTTTTCCAATTTTTCAATACCATGTTTATAAAAAAAATTATCTTTCGCTTCAAAATAAGCTTCAGTTTCAGCGATGACCTCCTCATTTGAGCCAAATCTTTTTCCCTGGAGCATTTTTTTAAGATCAGCAAAGAGCCAGTAGTCACTGGGGGCTAAATCTGGCGAGTAGGGGGGGTGGGGAAGCAGATCAAAGCCCAATTCGTTCAATTTTGCCATTGTTTTCATCGACTTGTGGCAGGGTGCATTGTCTTGGTGAAAAAGGATTTTTTTTCTCTGCATGTGCGGTCGTTTTTTTGCGATTTCCTCCTTCAAACGCACCAGCAAGTCAATATAATAATCACTGTTGATCGATTTACCTTTTTCGAGGTAGTCAATGAAAATCACGCCATGCGTATCCCAAAAAACTGACGCCATGACTTTGCCAGCTGACTGCTGCGTTTTCGGACGCTTCGGACGGCTTTCGCCAGCTGTGCGCCACTCAGATGACTGCCGCTTCGACTCTGGATTGTAGTAATGTATCCATGTTTCGTCCATGGTTACGTAACGACGCAAGAAATCTTTTTTGTTGCGAGTAAATAGCGATAAACAGCTTTCTGAATCATCGACTCGTTGCTGTTTTTGTTCCATCGAAAGCAATCGCGGCACCCACTTGGAAAAAACCTTTTTCATGCTCAATTTTTCATGAAGGATAGTAAATACACTTCCATATGATATCTGTGTCATCTCAGCAATCTCACGGAGCTTCACTTTACGATCTTTCATTATAATTTTTGTCACTTCACTCACATTTTCCGGTGTAACGGCTTCCACAGGTCTACCCGAGCGTTCCACGTCATTTGTGTCGGTACGACCACGTTTAAACTCGGCAAACCACCGACAAATCGTTGCTTTTGATGGACAAGAGTCCGGGTAACATTTTTCAATCCATTGTTTCGCTTGCACGGTGTTTTTACCCATTAAAAAACAATGTTTTATCAGAACACGAAACTCGGTTTTTTCCATTTTTTAAACAAACTACAAAACGACTTTACTCCAACCTCGAAAACTCAGCTGTTTCTGGTCCGATCGACTTAAAATTTTGACACGTTTCAAGCAAAGGTTAGTACTCTAGAAAGACGTGGTTACTGGTTTACTACGAGCGCCATCTCTGGGTTAGTCTCGGGACTTATTGATCCATGTAATATATAGAGCTCATCTTCTTTAAAAGAGAGGAACAATACGATTCAATCACGAGAGTTGTTCTGGTTGCCATTTGTAATTGTTATTTCAGAAATAGTTACCCATTTGCTGTATTGTACCTACTGTAATTTTCAACAAATGAAACAATGTTTAAGTCTTTATCTTAATATCCTGGTTATTCGTTTAAAATACATACAAATCAATAGAATTACCAAGTATAAATAGTAAGCAAACCTAACATCTGTGTAGGCGCCATTGGTTATATATCTATAATGTAGGCAGGAATATAGTATTTTTCAAGTTTTACGCTAAATCTTATCTGCATATGCTGTACCGGAATAAAATAAAAACAAATCAAGTTTTCAGTGCTAGCACTCATTTTACGGTCTTCAGGAATGCGCTCTTTTTAGAACACGTTCATTGATATTATTTTAACCGACTTATATAAATAATTATGATTTTTGTTGTTGTTTTACTTAATGGGCTCTTTAAAACTTCTTTAATTTTCATTACTTAATCTTTTAATTTTGATAGTTAGATTATTAAATTTAATGCCGAGCTTTTGTTAGTTTTTATATGTAGAAAATATTAAAATATAGCAATTAGCATTCTTAAAGAATGCCAAGTGTAGAAGTGAATTATATTAAATCAGTTGGAATGCATCGTATCTAAGCTTAAGTAATAAAATTAATTATAGATTTGGTATTTAGTGCAGTGGCGTGGCATAAAGTTTTTATTTATCTTAAGTGACAGTGTGGTCGAAGATGGTAAACACACCTAGCCTGGAATGGAACTGGCTCTCAAGTGAGGCTGCCGGAACACACCGTTAGATGCTTGGCGGCAGATTTTCAACTTGAGGGTGGTAGCTAGCCAGCAGAGTACTAGAAAGTACCCTACCACCACGCTATGGTTTCCTCGCGATGTTTTCCTTCACCGGCAGCTCAAGCTCATTGTTGGAGTTTGAACTGCCCTTCGGCGTGCCAACCGACCGCGCTAACCACTGAGCTATCAAATTCATTCATAGCCACTACATTACTTATCATAACAGCAATATAATATTTCATGAACATATTATCTGGCCGTTTTTTATTTTTTTATTATTATTTTAATGGTCATTATTGTGATTATAAATCTTTAGTTAATCTTATCTTAAAATTTATTTTAAAGGATCGATAACGTACTTAATCAAATAAAATTAACCAAATAAATCTCGTTATAAACTTCGTAACGCTCATAAAATATTATTCGTAATAGTTATAACATTGTTTTACTAATCTTGTCCTGTTATAAAAATTCACTGGTACGATTGGCTGTAAAATTCATGTAGGTACTCATAAGAACACCTTGATACATTTGTAGGTCACATGACACGTAACTGTTGCTAAACGGAGGAAGAATATTAAAAACCCACAGAGGAAAATAGAATACCTTGTTGATAGCCATCATTAAGTGAGACTATCAGTGTCCAGATCTTAAACTTATTGACAATTATTAAAACCGGTCTCTAAATACTTAATAATAAAAACTTGGCCGTTTTCGGTATTTCCTTCACTTTGTTAAGATACAAGATACGAGTTAAGATATATAAGGCTTATCAGTTATTACCAATGTCAAGTGAAGTGTTAGAACAGTATACGTATATATGTATGTACAATCAATAAATAAGAATACAGATCATGTATATGAGTAACTAAAATCAATACTCTGTTCTCATGAGAAATTGTGAACTCAATAAGAAAAATTACGCAGAATAGGTTTTATGATATTAGGATTTCACTTGTTATCCTAACAGGTATTATCAAGCAAAGGTAAATTGACGTATAACTCAAAATGAAAACGTATCACATGCAGATTTTGTAACGATGATAGCTCAGTGGTTAACGCGGTCCTTTCGCATGCCGAAGGGCGTGGGTTCAAACCCCAACAATGAGCTTGAGTTGCCGGCGAAGGAAAACATTGTGAGGAAACCATAGCGTAGTGGTAGGGTACTTTCTAGTACTCGGCTAGCTAGCTACCACCCTCAAGTTGAAAATCTGTCGACAAACATCTAACGGTGTGTTCCGGCAGCCTCAATTGAGAGCCAGTTCCATACTAGGCTAGGTGTGCTTTACCATCTTCGACCACACCGTCACTTAACATCAGGTGAGTTGTGGTCAAACTCCTAGCCTGTCAGTCATAAAAAAAAAAAACAGTTCTACCAGACTTATTTATGCCTGCTTAACTAATTTTCACAATCCACTATTCCACAGTACCGTCTTGGGGAAAACCAACCGTAGCTCCCTGAGGATCTAACATAGTAATACATTTTCAAAAGCTCTTTCTGCACGTTTTTCGTACAACAATATAAAAAATAATGTCACTTTACGTCACCTTTAGTTCCCGTTTACACACGGCAGACACCCCGATAAATTTTTCATGTATATATATTTATATTTTAAAATAAAAAAAAGAACAAAAGTTTTTTTACAAGTCGTCATGCGCCCTCAGATCGAAAATAGTAACGGACGAAGCCAAAAATATTTAGCGTAGCTATTCAAAAAACACTATGTCGCTCTAAATTCATTGGTTTCTTTGATGGTAAGCGATAATATAATCGTTGTTTTGTCATAGTGTAATTAGAATAAACCGTACTAATTGATTGAATTTAATAAAATACAAACATAACTAGCTTATAAAATCAAGAATGCTTTTATACCCTGAAAAGTGGTCCTTAACAGATTTGGATAGGTTAGAACGGAAATATATATGCTCTTCTTTCTGAACTCCACATAAAGTTTTTTTAAAATTATTATTTCTTTGTCAAGCTAGGTGTTTGACCACAAGTTACCTGATGTTAAGTGATGGTGTGTTCGAAGATGGTAAAACACACCTAGGCCGGAATGGAACTGGCTCTCAAGTGAGGCTGCCGGTACACACCCTTAGGTTCTTGGCGGCAGATTTTTATCTTGACTGTGGTAGCTGGTAGCTAGCCAGCCGAGCACTAGAAAATATCCTAGTAGGATATTTTCCACGCTATGGTTTCCTCTCGATGTTTTCCTTTACCGGCAGCTCAAAATTATTGTTGGGGTTTGAACCCACGCCCTTTGGTATATGAACCGACCGCGTTAACGACTGAGCTATTTAAGCAGTAGTATCTAGACATTACTGGATTCCGGTTTGAAGGGTACTGCAGCTAGCGAAATTACAGAGCTGTCGATTCGAACCATCGAACCATCGAAGGTCTCAAAGTAATGAGCGCCAAAGCAGCGTTATCTTGGATTTTATTTTGCTACTCAAAGTTCTGTGTATCACAACAATGATCATGGACAGGCGTTATTTCTTATCATCAGGAGAATGCCCCGTTATATACAAGTACCTGGATGACCGAACTTTGCTCGGTTTTTTTTTTCGTTTTCTAAAACTTAAACCTACCTAGATCGATATGGCGCTCCCGAAACCCCTTGCATACTAAATATCAAGAAAATCGTTGGAACCGTTTCCAAAATTCAGATTATATATGTATGTATATACAAGAATTGTTCGTTTAAAGGTTTAGATTTATATTAAATAAAAAAAAATGCTACAAAACTTAACTTACAAATCACTACAGTTACTAAAAAAAATGCAAAACAGAAGTTCCTTTACTATTGATAATATTTTTTTAGTATCATTCTTGTATTGTGTACCAATTTAGCTAATATTAAGCTAAGTCATGTCAATGCAACAATCAAATGGTGAGCACGGACGTGCCTTGCCTGACACGTAGTAGTGTCATCGTACACCCGAAGACCAGACGCCTTTTTATCAGTCAAATGACTTATTAATTATAGTCAACTAGTAGAGTGCGTATACAATTAGAATATCAGTGCTTTGCAGAACAGCTGTTGTTCATCAAAATGGTCAGTGAACAATCTATGTCAGTCTATATTTAGACATAATATGCTATTGAAATCAGCATCTTTATAAATAAATAACACGTAGTTTAATGTTCTACATGTGTTTAATGTTACCTTTCTATACGTATATGTCAATATATACTGTAAGTACAGCAAACGTTTGTATGTAAAATCGATAACCAAATTAACTGCCAATTTAGAGTTGCTCGAAGACCGTTTGACCGGTTGTTTTTGCGTGAATAGGTATAAAATATTATAACTTATTATTATGACTATATTATTGTGTACTGTTGTTTTATATTTAGCTTATTGGATCTCTTTTCTGCACAAACTCTTCCTTCCGAATTTTTTACCAAAGGTGTTTTATAGAATTTAATTAATTAGATACCTTAACCACTTACTGAATATTTAATATTAATTATTTGGGTAGTTTATATTAGCATGCAGTATTTTTATAATTATTGCAATTTTTTCCATTTTATTAATAAATCGTCCAACACCACCGTCTCCTGTTAAATTTTATAAATTCATTCAACAGTTGTCTAGAAGAGATTGCTTTAAACGATAAGACCGACTTTTTTCTGTTTATGTGGTGTCAATAAAGTGTCATTGAATCGTGATCCAATACCATGTTAAACATAAATACACCCTAGTCTTTGGCAAAGATTGTGTACATGAGAGACAATGCAAAGAAATAGTCTATCAACATATCATATGTATATATATATCTAGAAGAGAATACCTTTCTATCGGAGAACGAATATTTACAATCGAATCAGACGCCAAAGACCAACGTGTCGTAGGTCAACCAACGTATCGTTGGTCAAGCAACCAACCAACCAATTCCGGTCGTGTGTGGAATATTGCTGCCACCTTTGAGACGGTTCTGCCAAGTACCAACTTCAAGCTCTTGATTCAGAAGAGTAGGTTGCGGCGAGCTGTTCGACTTATTGGTGATGAAAAGTTGGTAGAAAAAAAACTTTTAAGCCTTGAACACCGCCGGAAGGTAGCAAGTCCGTGAATTTTCTACAGGATTCATTTCGGAGAATGTGCTACTGAGTTGTACGACCTTGTACTTCCATCCCCTTTTTACTACAGGACAAAAGACAGCCCACTACCACCCATACATAGTGGAATTTCCTTGGGTACGTACCAAACGTTTCTCATCCGTACGGCCAAGGAATGGAACAAGCTGCCGGCTTCCTTGTTTCCTGAGAGATATAATCTAGATCTTTTCAAGGCCAGAGAGCATAGGTATCTTCTAAATCTGCGTGCTTTATCTACGACTACATCATCGCCTACCATCAGGCGAGTTGGTGGTCATAAGCGGACTAAACCGTATTTAAAAAAAACTTCTAGAAACATACAAAGATACTCTTTTAAAAATTTTACTTGTATAAAATATACATATTGGTATATGTATATAGTGTAGAATACGTGAAAGTATTCCTTATTTCCTTTAACTAATGAATAACAACTAATAATATCAAAGCCTTTTAAAAAAATTAGGTAATGTTACAGTTATTCTGAATGTCAATATTACTATATCTTGTCCTCCTTGTTATTATGTTATTCATACAATTATTGTGTAGCCTTGTGTAAATGTACCTTTATTGGTGGTCATGACATTGTTATCATATGGCCCCGGTCGTGACCATATCTTTTTAGCAGCAGATCATGACCATTATAATGTTCATGATAATATACAAACTATCCAGTGGTAAACATGTGATTGTGGATACAAACAATTCACTAATGTTTCCAACTATCGATCCGTCTGAAATAAATTAGCGCCAATAAATCATTGTAATTTTATTGCCTTTTTTCACGCTTAAAAATATGCAAATTTATTGTAATGAACTTGTCACGAATACAGTTATGGTCATATAACTAGTATAAACAAATAATTTTGGACATTGTCACAATTGCATTAACATGTTTTATTTCACTACAAAATGAGCTTAGAAAATGTCAATGTGAACTATCAATCTATTATTTATCTATTATAATGATTCAAAAACTTGATAAGAAACTAAATTTAAGAAATATTAACTTACAAAAAAAAAACTCACGTATTTTGAGTTCATTCGAACGTACTTTAAGTTCACAAAATTGGGGTTTTAGCACAAGGCCACTTCTCCAAGCTTAGTTTAGTTCTTTGAAAATTTATTGTTTCAAATATTTTTATACTTTTTATTTCATACAGATACATTTGCCGTGAAGAGTATACGAAATATTCTACTACATTGAGAAGTTCTTAATAAGAAATAAAACAATGAGAATATTTCTGAGATAAATCTCAAATCAATCATCTAGAATTAAGAAACGTGATGGGTTTTTATCATGACCGTTTTGTCACTGCTCTTTACTGCTGGTAGATCATTATAAAACCTATGTAAGTAGTCTAAAGCCGTTTTTACGATACTGTCAAAAATGATAAGACCTACATCAATCTGGAATTTACGAAAACATTACAAATCTTACTCGTGTATAAAATTTTATCGTGATTGTATATGTTTTATAATAATAATTATTTTAGATCCATGATCCATAGTTTAAACATACATACTCTATTTATTTACTAGAAGCTTGCGCCACCACGTCTGATGTTAAACGAAATTACGGTCTTTTCTAGATGAGACAGATATACTCGCGACTTGAAGATACTCAGATTGTAGGTATCTATCAAGAAATACCCGCTCAGGCATTACTGAAAATTAATTTGAATAATTAATTGATTGTAACGTTTAGGTTAGGTTAAATTAAAACTGTAAATTTAAAAAGTACTCAGATAATGGTTCAAATGATTTTTAAGTTCAATAAAATTCTTGGTGGCTTTTGAAAAATCTGATTGATACATTACCTTCATTATTCGTTTTGATTATTATTGTATTGATTCGTCTGATGTTGCTTTAGTACACAAAGCGTATTTTGAGCACATGTTTAAAAGACAGCAAGAAAAAAACATGATTTAAAGAAAATAAAGTCCTGATACTTCTGATTTGCCTCAACGACATTAATGATTTCTCAAAGGGATGAGTAACAAATTGTTGTTCTAAAGGGCGTTGTCCTTTACCTTTTGATTAAGATCTCATAACAAATAGAGCGCCACGATGATTGGGTGAGCCATCCATTTAATTGTTGTGATGCGATAAGCGTGTCTGACGGGGCATACGCTCATAATAATTATTGGGAACTCGTGGTCCGCTCCTCGTGGACAGTCATGTGATTGTGATGAGACCACTTAAGCAAATAAATACCCCGCGGGTGACCGCAACTAACTATTGTCAATATTCGGACGATTTACACCAGCAATTGCCACTTGTGGACGTTCGGAATTATAGCAGTTACCTAAGTATGCACTATCGATGAGCGTGTTACGGTAAACAAATTATTGAGAAGTAATGTTAATATCCTATTGTTTCTGACTTCGCTAATGTTATAACGAGACATGATTGAGATTTAAGATATAGGACATAACCTTAGTCTGAAAATGTTTTGTAGACAATGTAAGGAGCGATTTCACACTATTAATCTAATACCTTTAAACGAGCAATTCTTATATACATATATATATATATATACTCGGAAGCGGCTCCAATGATTTTCATGAAATGTAGTATGCAGGAGGTTTCGGGGGCGACAAATCGATCTAGATAGGCTTCATTTTTAGAAAACGTCGTTTTATCCGTGTTTTTAGGCAAATACTTAAAATTTTATTTGCGATAACTTTATTAAATAATGTGTGCGCGATACAAACTTTATTTTATTCTGCCACCTAAGAATAATGTGTTAACATGAATGTATTCCGGGTTGAAGGGTATTGCAGCTGGCGACATTATGACTAATATCTCATAGTAATGAGCGCCAAAGTATTGATGCCCTAGACTGTTTTGTTACTCAAAGTTCAAGGTACTGCTGCAATGGCCATGGCCAGATGTTATCTCAAAACAGATAAAAACTAGGTACTTTATAATAATTAGAGAGTTAGGTTTTGTAAAATAGAAACTTTACGACGGTCCGTGGCTGTTTATTATAAAAAGTCTTTGTTACCTGCCGTGACAGTAATAAGACTGATCACTAACTAAAATGTCTCCATTGGCAAACTAGTTCAGTAATATTTATTTTACTTATTCATCACAATTGAACATATTTCAAACATGTAAAGCGCTAAACTCCGCCGAAGATACGTCAGCACAGTTTTACGTCCTCGAGAGCATATTAAGCTGTCGTTTGTTAGAACATGGATGCTAAGTTGAAGGCTTCATACAGACCCCGCTGTGATAACCAATTCAGTATTAAGCCAAGTCAGATATTCAGCGGACGCATCAAAAAGTTTGCTGAAAGAATGTTTTTCAAACTTTAACAAATTCTCTAAAGAAAGTGTTTAAAGTCTAGCGTGATTCACTTGTATTTTTACAACTTAAAAGTTTTGATTAAAAAATATGTTTCGTTTAAAATCAGTGTTTCAATTATAAGTGAAGACTGTAAAGTCAACTGAGTTTATTATTATAAAAAAATACTTTTGAATGGTAATTAATTGTTCATACAATTTTGTATATTTATAAAATTTAAAATACTTCAACTAATTATTGGGTTAGAAGCTAGATTAATAAATACTCATTAAAGAACAAAATTACTAACTTTTGAGACTAATCATCGTAAGTTCCAAAGTGACGAAGGCTAAAAACGATCAGGACCAGGACAAATGTTTTATAGTATAAGTTGTTTGTAATGTTTGTTCTGTGTCTGTGTGTTCTGTATGTATTATAAGTATGTATTTACAAAAAAAAGTATTTATGTATTCTATCAGTTATCTGACTTTCATCACACAAGCTCTGCTTAGTTTGGGGTCAGATGGCGCTGTGTGTAATGTCCTACGATATTTATTTATTTATCAGAGAAGCGCCTCGTTCATCTCGTAACTTTTTTTTTTTTTTTACAGGTTCGAAAAACGAGCATCCGAATGACAGCCATCAAGGAGTATCCTTTTGACCTGAGTGATCTCAAAAGCCAGCCCAACGAGGGTTCAGAGCCCAAGTCGGCCCTGCAAGCTCCGGTCTCAGCCTCCACGGGTCGGAAATCAGTGCCATCTCGAACACCATCTTCAGCATCAGGCACTGACGGCAAGAGAAAAGTATCCATTATGGCCGATGAATCCAGTAAAGATCGAGAAAATTTGCCTTCAGAAAGGTACGTAGCTTGTAGAAGTGCTGTTTGTATTCCATATTTTTTTATTTTAGGATTTCTGTTTTTGTAATGGGTGTATTGTTACCTATAGATCTGATATGATATAATACATATAATAGTGAAGAGTATGTATCCAAATAGAGAAACGTTCGTCTCTCTTTAAACGACGATTGAAACCTTAAAAAAAGAATTAAACAATTATTTTTCTGACGATTATGCGTTTGCTAGTCTCGATACTATTATTAATCGTGTATCATGTATTTCTCTTATATTATGCTGTATTATCTAAGCTTAAATGTTTTTACGCGTTTTGGCGCGAACGATGTAAACACAACAGGTCGCCGCGTTATGTTATTTTCTAAAACTTATGTCTTTTCGAGTACCTATTTATATTTAATTTAGAATTAAAAATATTCGTGTTTTATTCATAAAGTGCCGAATTACGCGTGTAAGTATAGGAAAATGATTAAAATTTGTGTAAAATGACTTTTCGTATCGCTTAAAAATATCGTAACACTTGACACTGGCAAATGCACAAAGTGCGACGCCAAAACTGAAGAAGAAAAAAAATTGTAAGGTGTTGATAAATTCTAAATTTCTAAATATTCCCATATTATCCATTACATCATATTTTATTCTACAATTTCAATTTACGTAGTACCCTAACGATTGAAAAATGTATGAACATGGTCCCCGGGAAAGCAAGCAGGAGTATAAAAAAGCCTATTTTTTTTCATCCATCTAACTTTCGTTAACTTACTACACACATCATACAAGTTGATAAAAAATAGTTTGCCTGAAAAGTACAATATAATCCTCAGAAGTGTAAAGCGTTTAATCATTTTACTGTTGGAACCTTTTGACACCATATAACTCGATGACCATATAAAGAAAGGTTACATCCGCCAAGCTTCACAATGTTAAGGATCTATAAACTTGTCTCATTTATGGTGTACTTCGCATATAAATTGGTTGGAAACAATGGCCGTCTATGTATGCGTTTATTGACATTTGATTTAATTTTACAGTCATTTAGTCTAAAATCGTCTTAATAGCTATTACCGAAGATCATTTTGGCGCTCGCAGCTAGAATGACTTTTGCGACAAAAACTCCGTAAACTTGCAATAAATAAAAGAGTAAATTTTTGTTACGATGATAGCTGAGTAATTAGTACAGTTGAATTTTGAGCTTGAATTGCCTTTGGGGTGAAAATTATTGTACGGCTACCATAGCGTGGTGGTAGGGTACTAGTACTCGGCTACCACTATCAAGTGTAAAATCTACCGTCAAGCACGTAACCAGCAGCATCAATTACGAGCCAGTTCCTATTCCAGGCTTGGTGTGTTTACCATCTAAGACTACGCTGTCACTTATCATCAGGTGAGATGTAGTCAAATACCTAGCCTGACACCCAATAAAAAATAGGTTAGAAACACATTTTACATTTATTTATTTAGGTCGTCACACCTGCAAATCAATAATGTTGTTGGTAGTTTTTTTTTTTTATATACTTACGCTTTGCTCAAAGTGAATTCTGTGAACGGAAAATGTTTTATAGTCTGCTTGATGTAAAGAAGTGTTCAAGTCATAACCATTTGGTCAGAATAGTTTAGCATTGTAATTGAAAAGGTATTTCACAAGAGCAATATGTATTTTCAATTTGAAAAAGAATAATGAGGAAAAGGACACTTCGTCTAACAACCTTGCGAGAAACACAAGTTTTCCTCTAGCAAGAACGTTATTAATAACATGTTTAGGGTGAGTTCAAATTGTCAACACTTAGAAACATTTGTAGCTCTTAATGTCTTTAAAATAGAAATAATTTTTAAAGTAAACAGTTATTAATTAACATAATTATGAAGATAAATTTAGATCTATCGTTTTATTTAGTCTATTTTACGAATAAAATAATATCTACATCCACAGTTTTTTTTTTGGCACACTACAAAGTATACTGAAAAAATTAGTTCATCTTAGTCCGGTCGACGAGTTAGTAGTACTCTTGCGTTAACGCTTAGGGTTGTCACTTTTATTTTTAGTTAAATATTATTTACGTATTATGACCAACATAGGGTTTTTATTTGCATAATAAAATGGTCGGTAAAGTGTAAATAATAAAGTGGCCGGTGAGAGCAGGCGAACATGTAGCGTACTGGAACGCGCGCGACCAAACTCGCGGCAAGGCCCAGACTGCCGGCACCCGAGTCTCCCCGAAGTTATACTAATGTGTGCGTGGCAGTGTGTACGTACACGACGCCCGGTACGCAAGCACATATTCAAACCGGCAGCGGCCAATGTCTATAAAGAAGACTTACTGTTCTTAGTGTACTGTGCATATAGTTTATTAACTGGATTGACATATTGACATAGGATACTTGTTATCTCGAGAAAATGTTAGGTTCCTGTGGGATTATCAAAAAACTAACTAGACGTATCATTTTAACATTTGGTATATATATATATTTTTTTTTTAAATACGTTGTAGTCGAAGATGGTAAACACACCTAGCCTAGAATAGAACTGACTCTCATGTAAGGCTGCCAGAACACGCCGTCAGGTTAGAAAGGATGGCAGCTAGCCAGTCGAGTACTAGAGATTACCCTACCACTATACTATGGTTTCCTTACGATGTTTTACTTCACCGGCAGCTCAAGCTCATTGTTGGGGTGCGAATCCACGCCATATGAAACGACTGCGCTAACCACTAAGCTATAATCGCTACGCTGTTAAATTTAGAAACTGCACTTTTTTCATATGTACTCATTTCTCTGCACTTTGCGTAAGCGCATGCGTTGAAGTCTTTTATTAAGCGAAATGGTAACGTGAAAGTTGCTATTATAAAATAAATACAACTGAACGTATATTGTGGATACATTAAAACCGGATAAGCAGTACTTAGTATCTACTATCAAACCACTACCACCCATAAATGCAATATTCTTGGGTACGTACCAAACGTTTATTATCCATACAGGCAAGTAATGGAAAAAGCTACCGGCTTCCATAAACAATAAGGTAGGACATTACAAACAGCGTCATCTCACCCCAAACTAAGCAAAGCTAAATAACTTATAGAATACATAGAATACTTTTCTCACAGAACAAACGTTTATCGTCACATAAATGTTTGTCCTCGTGGGAATCGAACCCACACTCCACAGCTCCTGAAGAATTTCACGAAATGAGCTAACAGGGCAGTCAAGTCCTTGTTTCTTAAACGATATAATCTAGATCTCTAGAGTCCGCGTGCTCTAGTCATCTTCAACCACATCATTGCTTACCATCAGGCGAGTTGGTGGTCAAACGCGGACTTTTACGTATTAAAAAGAAACTTGGTATCACATTAGTCAGCACTGCAGTGTGAAAGTAGCGTGTAAACGCTGATAATGACTATAATAACTTATGCTGGGTTTCTGTACGCATTTTAAAAAAAAAAGTATATAAGCATACAGTCTATCATCTTAAATTTGTTTCTAAATAGAATTGTGTGATAAGTCCTACGTTACTTAAATATTGTTTTACTTATCAGAGCGAGCGAAACGAGCCCTATAACTATCCCACAACCTGAGCATTTTTGTGGTACATTTTACTGAAAAACTATCACGCCTTTAGATTTGTGCTTTAACATAGTAATTTAACTTCATATCTAGATGTGTTATCTGTCAAAAAAATAATAATTTTATAACCATTTAAAAAAATGAACATTAACAATTTTGTATTCATTGGATAGAATGTTATTGTACTACTAACGCCATCTCTTAGAAAACCAAAGAGTTAACATCGCTGCAACAGAACTAAACTCAATTAAAAAAAGGAAATTGTCTTAAAAATTATTACCCGTTAGAAAAACTACGCGAGCCCTTACAAAGCTCAGCTTTTGACTAGTTTACTTATACATTCACAGATACCACTATTGCTATTTTATTTAAACAGGTGTTATAGGTATGTTAATTTTATTTCTAGTTACGTTAAACAACATTTACCACAGGCGTAACAATAGGGTGCAGACAAAACAGTTGAACGGACAAAATGCCACGGACCCTTCCGAGTTGGTTTCTTTCTGGTGACAGCCTTGGTTGGTGATGTGATCAAAGATGGTAACCTACTAGTACGGCAGAGTACATTCTAGTACTCAGCTGGCTAGCTACCACCATCAAGTTGAAAATCTACCGCCAAGCATCTAACGGTGTGTTCCGGCTGGCTCAATTGTGAGCAAAATCCATTCCAGGCACAGCGTGTTTACCATCTCCGACCGCATCGTCATTTAACATCAGATAAGCTGTGGTCACTCCATCTAGTCTCAGGGCGTCCAACACTACGTTTGCCGATTCGCGGTCTCTACTCTAGAACACGTTTACCCCAACGATTGTCGGTTCTGCGGCAAGTATGACCGGCCCACTGCCACATTAGCAAGTTGACTTGCTAATACGCTAAGCTATGTCGGTGACTTTTTTTCTCTGGCTAATTACAACGTTCCGGATACGATGCTTTTGAGATACACCAAGCATAGTCCTTTCCATAGCTCGTTGAGCGACTTTAAATTTATGAACCGTTCCAGCTGTGAGTGTCCATACTATCACGCACTGGTTGAAAACTTTTGTTTTGAGACTTTATGGGATGGGTGACGAGAAGACTCGGCGTAGTTTTTCGAAAGCTGCCCAGCCCAACTATATTCTTCTTTTAGCCTCACTCTCAAATTGTGAGGTGAAATTTGTGTGATTGGTTTTTTTTTTTTCCCACGCTTATTTATAGTGAATAGGTTGGATTAAAACATAAAAAGAATCAACGGTCAAAGAATTGATAGTATTTTGAAATATAGATTTCAGATATAGGTCCAAAATAATGTTAGTTGAGCTTTATATGTATGAGTGAGGGCCCCATCCAATGAATTTGCCATAATATTTTATTTCCGCTCAACAGTCGTTACAGTTACAACAGTGACAACAGTGAAACGATTGTTAAGCGGAAATAAACTTAATATAGGTATACCTTGAACACTCAAAATGAACTACCGCAAAGTAACGCCTGAATCAATCAATTTTATCACAGGCGTAAATTTTTCTGCATAGCTTTAATCCGACAAAATCAAAATAATAATAATAATAATAAATAAATAACTGGAATAATAATAATAATAATCTTTATTGACTATAATGCATAAGTACTAAAATTTGCAGTGGTATCTGCACTAAGCTAAAGCTTGTATCGCAGGAGGCCATACACATGTTAACAATGGTTTGACTCATGGGCTAAGAATAATATAATTGTCTATAAAATATATATCACAAGCATCATGCGTGTGTGTGTGTTTGTGTGTGTGCGTGTGTGTGTGTGCGTATGTATGTGTCTGTGCTTGTGTGTATGTGTATGTGAGTGCGTGCATGTGTGTATGTATGTGCGTGAGTACGTTGAGCTTGCTAAAAAGTTAAAGAGTTTGGTAAAATGTTTTCTGTTTCTGTATAGTCAAGACCGAGAAGCCATTCTTCCAGAAGTCTTTTGACTTCTCTGATTGAGCTACTTAATAGATTTATCAATTTTCTACAAGCAGAATTATAGAGGTAGGGTAGCAAATATTGTGGAAGACGCTTTGCAAAAGTAGTTCGAACCCGCGGCACCTCGATTTTTGCTAGTCTTTTTAAAAAAAAAAAACAAAAAGTCATTTATTCAGTTTAGACCCTGGTAAGGCACTTATGAACGTTAAGTTACATGTTTGAATCTACCACCGGCTCGTAATTACACTTTAACTGACAAGACTCCGGCAAGAAACTCAGCAAGGCATTTTTTTGTGGATCTTTCTTTTCATACAGATACAAGCAACTAAAACACAGTCTTACATTAAAATGGTTCTACATATTAAAATTGTTACAATATTTAGTTGACCTAATCCTTAATTATTATTATAATCTTCAGTCGGGACGCATCGGTGGTGCCTCTAACGTAGCGTGTCCATAGGCATCAGGCATTTGATTGCCGACGCGCGGTCAATCAAAGATTTTATCTATTTAACTTCCATATTATTAACTTTCAATTAAAATTACATGTTATTAAAATTAGTTAGTAGAACTTTACTTTTGACTGGTTATAATGGCCATGTAGTCATTACTCAGATATGGCATTGTGTTTTGCGGGAATAGTACTGAGAAAGAGACTGTTTTTAAGGCACAGAAGAAATGTATCTCGGCCATAAGCAAGCTACAGCAAAAGGCGAAACCTGCAAGCCCTATTTTAAAAGTTTAATAATCTTAACCGTGCCGTGTCTGTATAATTTCGAATGTGTAATGTTTGTATGGACAATAACCTACGCTAACTTCAACTTGTTTGGCTTTTTTTGAAATAGTTCAATATAAGCACAAATTTTATAAATCTAAAAGTACAACAGCGTTACTTGCTAATAGCATACTGTGAGTAAATCATTTATTACAGGCAACAAGACCCACATTAAAAAAAAATGTGCATTCATGTCATTGTTACAGTGTTACAGTTTAGGCTGTAAATTAATATTTGAAAGCTCTGCACCGTACAAATTCTTGCGTTTGATGGTCTATCTTTCTACGCGACAGTGGCGGAGTTGTGAAACTTTTTCACAAAAGCCATAAACCAAGAATTGAATTGAATTGAATATTTGAAAGATACATTTTAAATGAGTGTGATATAATCGGTCTCATCAAGATAGTGAAGTGAACCTAAAATATAAAAACCAGACTTTAATCATTGTCTAAAATCAATAACATTTTATTGTTCTCTGACATTGTACGTAAAAATATATGATTAAACGAACTTGCAAAGTGAAGTTCTATCAATATTATATGAGTAAGCTTCATGCGAAGATATAAACAACAGGTAGTACTTTTATCCTACAGGCAACACTGCACGTATTTTAGAGAAAGAGAGAAAAAATGGAGGTAGTCCATAGCCTTCATGGTCGTCCGCACTGTGAGAGCTCCTCATTCTTCAGAGAAAGCATTAAACAAAATTTTCTTATTTGGGTTATTGGGAGGGTGGGAGTATATATCTTCGCATGAAGCTTACTCATATAATATTGATAGAACTTCACTTTGCAAGTTCGTTTAATCATATATTATATATACGTAGCTTCATGCTTCAGATATAAACAACAGGTAGATGTTTAGAGCCAAAATTTTGTTAAATTATTACATATTTTGTTTACAAAATGAATATCTTTTGTATTTATATCCTACTATAAAATACAATCACATTTTTTAACTTCACATTCAATTTTATAATTATGTACATCCAAAATCTTAAAGTATATTAAGACTATTTGACTGCCCTGTTAGCTCATTTAGAAGAATATCTGCTTTAAGAGCTGTGGGGCGTGGGTTCGATTCCCACCAGGATAAACTATTATGTTTATTCTCTGTCTAAATATTCTAGATGTGTTATAAGTATGTAATTCCAACAAAAAAGTATATAAGCCATTATCTGGTTTTTATAGCACAAGCCCTGCCTTATCTGGGACCAGATGGCGCCATGAGAAATTTTCTACGATATCTATTATGTATTATTCGATCGCAATATAAGTTTTAACAATATCAAAATTAATCAATTTGAGTCAGTTATAGAAAAAAATTAAATAAAAACTGGTTCTTGCATTTCTTTAACATATAATCCTATTTGCTTTGAGTTGTACAATTGATCTAGCAAAGCTACATATGTTCGATTATAAAGTTTGGCAAATATTTGTGATCTATATTGATCTAGCCTGCCAATTTTTAAATAATATCTATAGATAGGCCGATGCATATGCCACGGATGTTGTGGCATGTCGTGTGCTGTGCCCAGTGAATGTTGACTTATCAACACCACTAGCACTCGGCACCTTCTTAATTCACCGGCTATAGTTTTTATTGCTTCCTAAATTCTAATTTTTTTTTTTTTTTTTTTAATATTATAAATTTAAATCTAATGTAATTAGTTAAGAGATCTGATTAAAAGGCTATATTATATTATTATATTATATATTCTAACGGAAGATCCTATTTTTATACTTTCTGTGTATCAAGGAGATGGTTTTGAACTTGATGGGCTTTGTATAACACCAGTAACATCGTTAGTTTCTTCTTAATGAGATATGTCTATTGTGATCTCATTTTGCAATGTAATTCAATACTACTTGTGGATCTCAAGTAGTAGATCATTTAGATTTTTATTTGATCATTAAAGTTATTTAGATAGCGATATCTACCAATAACCATAAAACGGAACGGTGGCTAAGGAAAGCCGAAAGCGGCACCTTTCTTAAAATGTTTATTCAAAAACATTATGTGAAAGTATATTTTTATACGAATTTATACTATTACCGAGACAGAACTGCCACCATAATTCATAGGTCCCATTGTACTGAGCTAAGGTATTTTGAGAAAGTGATGCCATTGTCAAGTCTTAGGCTTGATGTGGGGTGCATCTTCCAACGAACGCCATCCTAAGAGTAGCGCTGCAATTTACTCAAGGCAAATTTCGTACGTATTTCTGTTCTGAAAATGGATTAAACTATCGAGTCAGGAGTAATATATATAACTTGTGATCTTGCGCTATCAAAAGAGGAAATGATAAATGGAAGGCCATTTTTGGGAAAATAAAAATTCTTTTGGCTTCGTCATCGATGATTTTTTGTAAACGATTCAAAATCATTGTAAATGGGAGAAGTACGCTTAGAAAAGTATCGATTTCCAGTTTAAAGTAAATGGATTTACAATCATAGCGTCTGTATTTGGTCTCCAGGAGATGTTATTTTTACATTTTGTATTAGTGTGAGAAGAGCAAAGATCAATTACGGGTTCTCCAAAAGTTGTAATAACTTTCTTATTGAGAATTGAGAATCAGATAGCTGCCATTTTATGTCAGTCATTCAATTTACTCTTCGGATTCCTTCGATTCGGATTATGTATCTATGGATAAGGTTAGCACAGGACCGGGATGACTGGCGTACAAGAAGAGAGGCCTATGCTCAGCAGTGGGTGATTACGGGCTGTAAATGATGAATGATGATGATGCATATAGCCAGAAATTTCGCTTTTCGCATCATCGTCAAATAGTTTTAGTCAAGCCGTGAAGGTGAAGAAATCGGTTTCTTCCTATACATGATATAACAATTTTCAGCTCAAAACTGTATATTACAATCGTGTTAATCACGAGCAAAACATTTTAAGTTTAAGAAAACAGCAAGTAACTGAGTAATTTAAAATTCGAGTTTACTATTAATCCAATCCCTGCCGGTGCGTTTATTGTTGCAATATGCGCCCCAGTTTGTGTGAGATGTGTCACTAAAAATTTCTATACTAAATGTTGGTGCCACTAGTTTTGGGCTGAAATAATATTAACTATCCAGTGAGTCAAGTCTGGTAAGATATTTATGTCAGGTATGGATTTTCCATCGTATCTGTCGTTATTTACTGCCAAGTTTTTTATAATAACTTTATGATAATCTTCTCTTCTTAACGTTGCTGAGCCCGAAAGCGTCCATATTTGACCATGCACCATATTCTTATTATTTTATACCTATCAAATGTGCAAAATCCCGTATTGTACAAGAAGGTAGATCGAAAATCGTTCGAACTTACTGTAATATCTTGTTACGTTTGTCAGATGGGAGTGAAATAGTCATATCTACGGAGTTATAAAACTTAACTTTTCTAGTTCTTCTTTATTGTATAATTTTTGGTGTGGACAGTAAAGAGTTAATTAATCATTCAATTTTAAAAACTTGCACCACTGTTGTGGTTGTATACCGCTTTTGTCATAGTTGACACAGTTGAGGGACTTATTTACGTTTCTCAGACATTCGTCTCTGCTATCACCTAAACATAATTAATCGTGAGAATATCTACTTAACTGATTCAAAAACCTTGAGCATTGAGATTAGTCACTATATTTTTTGTAAAAGTGCGCGGTGCAGAAGTCAAACCGTATAGCATTGAAATATTATCTTAAAATTTGTGAATCTTAGTTGGTAAGTGATTTGGTGGCGGTGATACTGGCGCTGTGGTGAGGGAATTCTGATTCAGAAAGCACATCCTCCTCTGCCTGATTGTAGATATATAACGAGGAGGAGCCAGCCAGTTTGTTTGATAACGGTTACGTAATTATGTAATTTTTTCCGGCAAGTAATTGCCAAAAAAAAGTCTTGTCTCTGTCATGGTCTTGAAAAGCCATTGATATAGATTTATCTAAACTTAGGGTGATCAGCTTTGTCCTTATTTTAGGTTCAATGAAAAGTCTATTATTATGCGACAAAGTCGCGATTAAGGTCTATCAATATGCGGTAACTATCAAATGATATCATAAGTGGTTACGCATTATTATCGCTTGTCAAAAATAATGCCATTGCTTTATGTATAGTATATATGCCTAATTGGTCCTATTTAGTCTGCTTCTTGTCACGACTTTACGAAAAGTAGGGAAGAGCTGCCGCTATTGCCTGGTGTAAGATCGGGGCTTTTGGCAGCTTGTAAATTTTGGGAATTGTATATTAATTTACAATTTTATCCATAACCTCAACTTGCAAATAGGTAACCAGTACTAGGCTAATTTATAGTATATTTTTGGATTGTGGCTATCTTCGGAGGCTTCTTCTAATGCATCAAGTAGTTCTGGAACTAATTATGGTATGGGTTCTTTATTTAAATCTTGATGTGGTGGTTACTTTGTCGAGAGAGAAAGAGGTCTTATGTGGTGGTAAGTCAGTTGACGTTATCATTACCGGAGACAGTAGTTGCGGTGTAAACAAAGACACCACCGTTACAGTTTCTTCATTTTCGAAAATATTTGTGCTATATTCGACTATTCGTATGCGATGACATCATCGTTATTGTTTTTACGAAATACGAGTATAAAAACTGGGTACTTGAAAATTAAAATGGGCACAAACTATTATAGACATTGCTATTATGGTTTTGGAGTGATCTCCATGCTTTTAAGCCTTCGTGTTCACCCACGGACAATCCCTAAGCATTTATTAAACGCCAGGCTAATCCATCATATTAACTCTCGGTTAACCTCAAGCCAAAATTTTTGTTTTGTGCAATTACTAAATGCCATGCTAAACCATAGTGTTAACTCTCGGTTAACCCCTAGGCAAGCTATAAGCAAAAATTAAACGCCATGCTAAACTATTGTGTCAACCATCGGTTAATCTCCAGGCAATTTTTTTTTTTTATTTTTTTTTTTTTTATACGAATACTAAATGCTATGCTAAACCATCGCGTTAACTTTCAGTTAACCTCCAGGCAAGCTTTAAGCAATAATGACATGCCATGCTAAACCATCGTGTTAACTCTCGGTTAACATCCAGGAAAGCTTTAAGCAATAATTAAATGCCATGCTAAACCATCGTGTGAACCATTGGTTAACATCCAGGCAAGCTTTAAGCAATTATTGAACGCCATGCTAAGCCATCGTGTCAACGCTTGGTTAACTTCCAGGCAAGCTTAAAGCGTATTTAATGTATCCAAAAAAGGCACTGAACATACTGAATAAACTAATTAAATAGTTGTTTCAATTCTCGTTTTTATTGTTCCGAGTTTGATTAAGTTGAATACACAATTCTATAACGACGAACTTATCGAACTATCAGTTACGCACTGTAACTTTTAATTTTTGCACTGTCGTGCATAATTTTTTCTTCTAAACTCCGTTTCACCATATTTAATTCACTTTTTAAACGCGGACGAAAGTACGTGTGCTCGCTGCCATGCACGAAAAAAGAATGAGGAGCTCTCACAGTGCGGACGACCATGAAGGCTATGGACTACCTCCATTTTTTCTCTCTTTCTCTAAAATACGTGCAGTGTTGCCTGTAGGATAAAAGTACTACCTGTTGTTTATATCTGAAGCATGAAGCTACGTATATATAATTAATTATATAACCTATTGACATTATTGTATATTCAATTTGACATTAATTTATTTACATGTTTATCGATCGGACTTAATTGTATTTTATTTTTTGAGATTCATTATATTTTTGTATTTTTTTTTTACTTTCGAACATATTTGACAAGCTAATTCGAACCATATTTATATTAGATTTACATAGGTAAATCATTAAACAAAATATATAAAACAAAATACCTAAATATATAAATCATTGATATATGACTTGTTATATGAATATATGCCTTTACAAAAATATGTATATTAACAAGCCGCGGCATTGCACGGGTGCAATGTAGAAACTAATGTGTTTGAGTTATGAGTTTGGAGTTATTAAAATATGCATGTATTATAATATCAACCTTCCTCTTGAACCACTCTGTCTATTGATGGAAGCCGCATTAAAATCCGTTGCGAAGTTTAAAAGTTCTAAGCGTACAGATGGCTGGAAGCAACTTTGTTTTATACTATAGTATGTAGAGATATTTGAAACATACATAATGCCTGACGATACGGCGATAGCATTGCACAGTACGTGAACCTGTACTGATATGTAAATAAAATGCAATGCACCATTTCAGTAATATTTAGATTCGATATTATTTTGTAGCGATGGTAACTCAGTGGTTAACGCTGTCGGTTCACACGCCGAAAAGCGTGAGTTCAAAACCCAACAATGAGCTTGAGCTGCCGGTGAAGAAAAAAATCTTGAGGAAACCATAGCATGGTGGAAGGGTATTTTTTAGTACTCGGCTGGCTATCTACCACCCTCAAGTTGGAACTCTGCCGCCAAGCATCTAACAGTGTATACAGGCAACCTCGCTTGAGAGCCTATTCCATTCTAGGCTAGATATACTTTACCATCTTCGACCATACCATCATCTAACATCAGGTGAGCTGTGGTCAAGCACCTAGCTTGTCAACCTAAAAAAAATAGAAGTTAAATTAAAAGCATACATGTAAACCAATTTTCGTTTTCAGTTTATGCGGGACAACTATTAAAATAAATACGTAGGTGTTTTGACTTATTTATTTAAATTTCCAGCGTGCATGGTACCCGGCAGTACAAAAACACAGTTTCAGAAAGAATTTAATAAAAACTTACTTTAATACGTTTTTTGCTAGCTCAACTAGCTATGTAATACGGGTAGGTAGGTACATAAATCTTAGGTAGTTTAATTTTAAAGTAAAAAACAATTCTGTCGTATTCTTTTAACTGTTCCTAAGTCAAACAACGTTCAGTATAAAAATATTTTACGGTTGTTGTTGATTAGGAAATTATGGTATCCCCCGGCCTCTTTTCATTCAGGTACACGCGACATCTTTTGGTTCATACGTACCTGCAAGAAGAAGCGTTAGAACTCACTAATAAGAAACTCTCTTGTTAGCTCATTTGTTAGTAGCTCTGCATCATGAGGGACACTCATTTATTTGAGAATCATTAATGTTTTTTGTATCTGAATGTTCTAAAATTATGTACCTACTATATATAATGTTTAAATTTAAAAATATACCACCGTAGCACATCTCAGAACAATCCTCGCTTTATAAATAGTAGCTGGGGTTAACAAAAATTATGGTATTTATAATAGATAGATAGATAGATAGAACGTCACGAAGTATAGGGCTCATCGTCATACCGTCAACGATATCACACTATGTTGAGCAAGGTAAGCATCTTGGCAAAAGCGTCACCCCTACATGGTTGACGTTCCCCATGTATACACTAAGCGTTTCGAATCCACATTCTTTATTCGCACATCGAAGATGTGGAAGTCTTTGCCGGAGTTTGTGTTTCCCGAAAAGTACAATATGGGGGTTTTCAATTCTAGAGTAAACAGGTAAGCGTGTTCCATCCTAGACTAAATCGTTGTTTAACTTCAGACAGGATGTGGTCGAACGCAAACTTATAACGTATAATTTAAAAAAACCTTATTCGTAAAAACTTACACGACCGCATTCGCCTCGGCGAACCTAGAGAAACGTTACTACGAATTTGAAGCGATATATTCTAGAAGTCATACATCGAGGCCTTATAAGTAATGTACCTACCTTTCACTTGAGTGATGAATCAGTTGGTACATACGTCAACACGTAGTATTTTACTCCATCTCTATCACGTGATTATGTGAAAGGTACCAACGACCAGTCAAACAAGAACTTTAAAATAGACCTAATATGACCGATTTAATAGGCCATGCTTGCTGGTTTAATTGATACAACAGACAAATAAGTACACGTAACAACATCCAAACAATTCTATTGAGGCAGACTGTGAGGTTGTGTGAGTACTCACGTGCTTTTGGTCTCAATGATTGTTATTGTAATAAATGGTTTCATAAGTCGTTGTTGATGGCTTAATTAAATATATCAATAAACAGTTACCAAAGAATATAAGAGGACACAAAGATAAATATAGTTGGCTACTTGTTGTTTTGATAGTAAGTAAAATTTAACATTTTCTAGACACATGTAAACAATTGCTTTTTCTTTTGATTCTATCGGTTAGTTCCTCTCAATTATTTTGAGTGTCTAAAACTTTCGAACCATAGAAAAATAATAAGCTCCCGGGCCCTCCAAGCTCTTAATGGCGTGATGGACTGATAGCTAGATGACGCGCCGGAATGATTTTATACTTGTTGATTGTGTATCTAAACAAGTCATGAATGTGCCAATGTCCCAAAAATCCTCAATATATGTGTTGAATTATTTTGTTTCTATAATAGTGTTTATTTTATATGTATTATAAACTAGCTGTTACCCGCCCACTTCGCTGGGTTTGTACTATCTTAGCTTATATTGTATATGGAGGTAGGTAAGTATATCAAGAAAAAAATTAATCACCCCTTCTTTTTCCTTGTTAGTTAAAAACGCGGAAATCTTATTGCTTACCAAAAATAAAGATGTAATAATTTTGTATATCTCTTACTTGTTATATTATTGGTTCCCCATACAAACTTATATCCCTTATTTCACCCTCCTCAAGATTTATTTTCGCAAATTAGCCTATGTCCTATGTAATCTGTTTTGTAAATCTTTTCTCCATGGAAAGAAGGCATGAAAAAAATACCCAGTCAAAGTCAGCTGCAAAACTTTACCATAAGACATGACACGCATTGACTTGTAAACTTGGTGTTAATAATAAAATATTTGTCTTTGCGATTCAAAACTTTTCATATGAGTTTCAACCCATTACTTTTGGGAACCATTGAATTGGAAAGCATGCGTAATTTATGCTTATATATTGTGTATGGAAGTACTCTGGTCAGTGAGAGTGTGCCCAATTGTTAAGCTATCTAAGAGGAGGGGTAACGCTATTCTTCTTAAATAGGAGCTCAACTTTAAATGACATTGGTGTCTTAGGTCTGCATAACCATAGACAATTAAACACCTTGCATATTTGTTCTTGAGTGTATCTGTATATATACGTACGGACGAGTATATATATTTATTTACAAATTTAGTAAAGCGGAGAAATTAAAATATAGTTTATGTCCAAAATTTTCTTAATTTTAGGCTTTTGGCAATGATAACATACTTTAATCATAAACTAAAAAATAGTTATCAAATTACGATATCATAATTATTTCACATTAGTTCAGGACATTAGATTTATTATTAAGTAATTATCTTTATGTTTTTAGATTGATTTAAACATATTCATTGTTACTGTTATTATGAATTATGTTTTTTTACAACTTTGAAATCGCGAAAAAATATAATTAGCGTTTCCATATATGTATTTGGCCAATATCTAACATAATTTTTGTATAAGACAACTGTTTTTTTTATGTCAAACCTTATCTACAGACGAATACAGAGTGAATTCCATAGTTTCAAATTATGTGTATCATAACCCTATTACTAATAATCATAAGTACCTGGATGACCGAGCTTTGCTCGGCTGAAAACACGGATAAAACGACGTTTTCTAAAAATGAAACCTACCTAGATCGATTTATCGCCCCCTAAACCCCCTGCATACTAAATTTCATGAAAATCGCTGGAGCCGTTTCCGATATTCAGATTATATATATACATATATATACAAGAATTGCTCGTTTAAAAGAATTAGATAGATAAGCTTATAAACATATAAAAACAAAAATTCCACATCCACTAAATATATAAGTCGTTTCAACTTTTATACTAAGCTTATAGACTCATCGTTCTTAGAAGTAATGCTCATTTAGACCAGACCGTGACTAGAACAAAAAATCTATGAAAACTTACAATATGTGTCGTATCATGAACAAGATAATATATAGTACAGATCCTGGTACAGCGGCGTTAAATAAAAAATGAAAGCAGCGTATTGTGCTCATTAGCATTTACAAATATTTTTTACCACGAGGCAACAATTTGCGACAATAATCAACATTTCCATAGAAATACACTTAATGAGAAATATGATATAAATATGATTCACGATTTTAACACCGGTTCCATTTTT
Source organism: Biston stratarius (assembly GCA_950106695.1). Lineage (NCBI taxonomy): Eukaryota > Metazoa > Arthropoda > Insecta > Lepidoptera > Geometridae > Biston > Biston stratarius. The sequence goes on along the minus strand of OX467115.1, from coordinate 18,514,508 downwards.
TTCCTTTTTGGTTTTGAATCGCCGTTCTGTGTAACCCTATTAAATTATAACCTCAAGATTGTTATGGTGTAAAACAATAGGGAAGCGCGTCAGAAACTGTTGTTTATTTCTTCCTGTTCTATACGGCTGTTCAATTTAAACGTATGAAATTATACATTTTGCCTAGAAGTATGTTAGTTATTCTAATGTCTTCGCTTGTCATGAAATGAATCAGTTCTAGCAAGCTTTACGAATCACGAACATAATATAATATAGGCATAGGCCGCTTTTCATTGGAATTAGACGCAAATAGTTGAAATCGTGAATACAATGGGTAATGGTTTATTTTAGTACAGGGAAAAATATTTAATTATTCCTAAACTGACAAACTATATTATTGTTAGAGGTTATTACCTATTTATGTCATAAAGATCCAATACCATAATATGAATGTTTTCAGTTGCGAGTAGGTGCGCGCAAATGACTACAACTGTTTACGAAGAAAACTTCTGCCTGAGAACAGTTTAATCGCTGGACAAAGGCATCGTGGGCTATGTTAATCTAAACAATCGGTTCCCCTTATTGTCGACACAGTGGCCTATCGTTTACAGACGACACACAAAACCACATGGGACGTTTGTTTTTAATCGCGGCTCCACATATTGTATGCGTGCATGCAGCTTGGCTGAGGCGGGGGTGGCGCGGTGCGGCGCGGTTGTTATGCGAACGACGCTTGTGATGTTGAAACGCGAATTAATAAACACGGCCGCGACACCACGCATCACGCAGCACCACCATTCAGTCGAGCGTCACCGCACAGGCAGTAGCCCCAGGCGATGGTTAAGCGTTTCTATGGCAGAGAACCTACTCTCGTGCTTTGAAATAAAATTCGTATTTCGGCCAATGACCGGTCTGCCGGCCGGCGAAACTGAACGTACGGAGGCAGTCACGTGCCCGGGGTGAGGCGCGGCGGGCGACTCACTCGCAGCCGAACCTTCTCTTATAAGATGCACATTCGCCGCGGCATAGGTGTGGAGCGTGCTGAACCGAGCGGCATGCCCCGCGACGACCACTCCGCACATTCGCACGCTGATCCTAGTTTTAGTGAACAAGACTCACTGAGTGCCATGTAGGATGTCTCACAGCAGCCTCAGTTGTCACTACGACAGCTACTTGCCATCAGACTCCTCGCTGGAGACAGACGCACTCAATAGACATTATTGGTAAGTTTCACTCCTTTTTCACGTTTTATATTTATATATAACAAAATCATAACTTTGGTTTGTTTTTATAATTTTTGATTTATCGTCATTTTTAAAGTACGTGTACTTAATAGTTAACTGACTGTTGCCAATACGTGAAATGTGTTAAGTTTACCTTGTATTTACCGTTTTAAAATCCATCTAAATGCACACACCGCTTGCACCAAATCTACGATTATTTAAGGCTATAGCAAAAGAGCATAGGTAATTAGAACATTAATTATGAATTGAAACCCTTTAGTTATGCTAGCAGTCTATATCATTAGGCACAATTGCTACTTTATGCAATGCATCGTATGCGCTGCATCTAACACTTATACAAAATGAACGGGTAGCGAGTGGATTATCCGTGCGGTCGTTATTGTTTGCTACCGTTATTCAGGCATTCAGTTTTGATTCCCACGTGTAGGAAATTTCCTGCTTACTCACCATGTGATAAGCCATTAGAAAGTAGGTATAAGTATATATACTGTATGACTTACCAGATCGAAGACTACAAATGCTTCACGCGTTTCACCGTGACATTGGGTCATGGTATAGCGAGTCATTGGTACCAAGCCAGGCATGCGTAACATTGGCTTATCGCTTTGGTTTAAATTTATTTACGTTTCCGCTTCACATTTTATTATTCTGTTTTTATTTTTTAGTATTGCTAAGACTTCAAATTATATGCCTTCTATGTATTGTGTTTGTGCTAGAAAGAAATCTAATCTAATACCTTTAAACGAGCAATTCTTGTATATATATATATAAAATCTGGATCTCGGAAACGGCTCCAACGATTTTTATGAAATTTAGTATGCAAGGGATTTCGGGGGTGATAAATCGATCTAGCTAGGTTTCATTTTTAGAAATCGTCGTTTTATCTGTGTTTTCAGTCGAGCAAAGCTCGGTCATCCGTAAACTATATATGTATAATAAATACAACAAAATAAAACTAATCTAAAAGGCTGCTATTAATTGGAATAGTTTCCAAAATATTATATACGAGCAATATATGTATATACTTATATCTAATTCTGTCACCTAACATTCAGAAACCAGAGTTTTACGTGAATAAATCTTAACCTTATTTACTTATTGAAATAAGGCACCAATCAAACTAATCGACCTTGCGTAAAACAGCAAATAAATTGTATAGCCAAAATTTACTGAAATAAATGTATAGTCTTACCTATATTACGTAGAGTATACAGTAAGACCAACTTAAGTCTTAAAATAACTATTTTGCAAGGCTTCAATTTATGTGATCAAAGTGTTGAAATGTAAAATGTTATTTGTAAAACAGTTTTGAGACTGTTAAAAAAACTTCAGCCAACTACCGATTTGATTTTGTGACCAAAAGACACTGTATAGTTTGTTACTAAAAAAACTTTATCTATTCAGCTTTTTCTTTGGAATGATTTTAGGGGAAATTATTACATTTTCAATCAGCTCAAATAAAATTACAAATTACTCATAACTCAAAGTACAGATTCGGTTTTATCTATATCTTTAAACGAGCAATTCTTGTATATATATATATATATAATCTCGGAAACTGCTCCAACGATTTTCATGAAATGTAGTATGCAGGGGGTTTCGAGGGAGATAAATCGATCTAGCTGGGTTTCATTTTTAGAAAACGTCGTTTTATCCGTGTTTTCAGCCGAGCAAATCTCGGTCATCCAGGTACTGTTATTTATAGAGACAAACCACAAAGGTTTTTCCGTACCATTTAAATGTAATACTATAAAAAATATGAATCTGACGACCATATTCATATTTTTTTTAACACTTTAAAGTGCTTTTATCCAACTCATGTTTGACTTTTTAGTTAGCTTTTCACTCTGCATGATCTCACATTTATTGGCAAAGTCTTAATCAATTTTTTTTATCAGTTGTATGTCAATGCTTACATTTCATTGACCCAGAATGGCGTAGTTTTCCGTCAATAAACCCTTTACCAGCATTTACCTTGGACTAGTCCCAGCTGGTTAAACGATTAAATTACCTCTAACTAAACTCGATTAGTGCTCTTAAAAACTATTATAAAAACAACTCAAGGTATAAAACGTACAAAAGGTAAACCTTTATTTTGCATTCCACATTTTATTTAAAAATACGAATTCGAAATTTGATCATTACTTAAAAGTTGAAAATCATAAGTGCAGGTTTTCAATTTAATCGAGCAGTAAGAATTTTATCTCTCGCAGTGTCATTTTAAACGGTAAATTTCTATAACATCCCTGTCTCATAAGATTTGTACTCTAATAAACTCCAATTACATTGCTGTCGTGAATTGTAGTTAATCTCTTCTTCCTTGATTTTTTATTACCTCAACCGTAAATTAAGCTTTTTAATCTACTTTTCTAATGCCTTTATTTAACCTCTTAATTACGATAATAGGTTGCACGCTATTTCAATAAATAAATAATATATAATAGTAATAAATATCGTTGGACATTACACACAGCGCCATCTGACCCCAAACTAAGCAGAGCTTGTACTATGGAAGTCAGATAACTGACAGAATACATAAATGCTATTTTATTGTAAATACATACTTATAACACATACTACACACTTATAGACACACTTATAAAACACCCATACACAGTGCAAACATACAGAACACCAAAACCGAAACCTCTCCTAAAAGTTTCAGAACAGAAGTAAACTGAGACAATTGGTCCAAAATAATGTTTAGTTTGGAGGTAAGAATGAAGAAAATAGATCCAAAGATCTTTTCCTCAAATGTTACTTCAAGGAAATCCTAATCAGAACTATTGCTTAATCATTCCTTACTACAAATATGAATATGTAGGAATAATTTGTGTGAACAAAGCCTGATTTATGTTAGTATTTATTATAATAATACAATTTATATGAATAGAACTCATTTAATTATAATAATAAACAGTAAATACAGAAATAAAACAAACGATAACTTAGCAAATTATCTTTTATGTCTGACTTATAAATTGATGACTATTTACAACTTCATACACAAGTACATCGGTAGATTACCGATAACGGTTGATTATTTATTGATAACATATCTCACAATGGTTGGAGCGAAGGAAGGAGCACCTGAATGGAAAAGCTTTTTTCATTCTTAATAATAGAAAAAGCTAACGGTAGATTTTGCAGTAGTTTTTTTCCTACGGACATAATTTAAGATCAGCTGGTATGGGTCAACCTTCTGCTGCAACTTGTACAATGTCAACGGCAAGGAGTAGGGATATAAACGTTGCATCAGCCAATGAAATGAAAAATAATAATATTTATTCTAACAAAAATGGTCAAAACTTTTGACAATCAAAAGAAGTTCAGCCGACTCTTAAGCAAGTTTGTAGCTATGATAGCTCAGTGGTTAGCGCGGTCGGTTCGCATGTCGAAGGGCGTGGGTTCAAACCACAAGTACAATCAAACACATAGCCTGTCAGCCATAAAAAAAAACTTTACATTCATACCCGTTTCATTTCTTTATACTATAAAAATACTTTTCAATAAACCAATTATGTAAACTACGACTAAATCTTTGAATTGCTCAGTCTGCAATGGTTTTAGGAACATATTCTACATAGTATAAAACAAAGTCCCGTCCCACCGTCTGTACGCTTAGACTTTTAATCTACGTAACGGATTTTTATGCAGTTTCAATCAATAGACAAAGATTCAAGAGCAAGGTTTATATGTATAGTACATGCATATTATAGTACTATTAATTTTATTAATCACCCCATACTGACACCCCATTAGTATCTACATTGCACCCGTGGGAAGCTGGGGCGGGTTGCTAGTTTTACATATGATAAAAAGGAGGTAGAATCACACTGCAGCTAAGTAAAGTCTAAGAATTAATATTACACAATGAGACAAGCTTCAACTGAAACCGTTTTCTATCCTTCAGGGAAACAGGGCTATTAATTCTATCTAATCTAATACCTTTAAACGAGCAATTCTTGTATACGACGTGGATACTTTGCATCGACATTAAATTAACACACGGGTAGGGTTGATGATCAGTAATCATATAAGCAATGTAAAAAAAATATATTCGCAAATTTAAAAGAAATCAATTTTCAAACAAACTTAATAATAAATCAAGTACCCGAATTAGAATCATCCTGTGACTCGTTCGTACAACTAAAGCTGTGTGCGCTAGAGGGCGCGGCGATTCTTTGACACCGTAGGTATCAATTGATTCAAACGAAACTGCACAGTGCAAGCCGCATTGCGGTGCGCTCAGAGCACTAGGTATGATGTACATCGCATTCACAATCACTATTAACACTTTCTCATTTTTAACCGACTTCAGGAGGAGGTTATCAATTCGTCGGAATCTTCTTATTTTATTTTTATGTATGTTAACCGATTACTCGAAAACCACTGGACCGATTCGGAAATTATTTTCTTGTTTGAAAGGGTGTATTTCCCATGTGGTCCCATTGGTATCAGTCTGGATTTGATGATGGAATCCAGGAGAAATCGAGGGAACTCTTTAAATATTATAAGCACACACTTTTGTAAATAAAACATGACGGACAAAAGTCAACAATGATACTGCCAATGTCAGCAAATAGATTGGTTCATACAAATAGATCAATGTTTCAAACAGTTTGTATAAGTTTGTTAAAACCTTTTTAAACTTATTTTATAGTAAACTCGTGCATTTGCAGTATAATGCATGGTTTAATAATATTTTAAATGATGGTGTAATGCTGTGAATTTGACATCATCAATGGTAAAATAACTACTTATGTTACACGGTCACATACAAAACACGATCTTATCAACACAAAGTAACAATAAGTTTTAATTGAAAAAAGTTTTTATAAGTAAACTTTTTGCAAACTCATCTCTTTGTAAGAACTAGTCTATTAGGTACTGACATTGTCAGAGTTTGTTATTTATTGTTTGATTACAAGAATCAAAATCTTTGTGAATTAATAATGGTTCATGAATAAAAATTAGAGTACTACCACCATCTCCTAGCTTCACATCAGACCTTTACCGCACTGTCTGTTAGCAAAGTTATTTATGAGGAAAAGAAAATAAGAAGTGCGGTCAACTTTGTGCAAGCTTTCAGCTCATTCAGTAAGTATTTCTTTATCGTTTGCATTTAAGAAACGCGCACACGTGTGTCTTTGCACGGTTCTGTGCACCGTTTGCTGTTAAAATACAGGTCTATCTCAATTTAATAGTATTTCTTTTTTAATTGATAATACGTTTTGATTTGTCTCCGGCTAATGACATTTGCGCTGCAGTTTTTTAGATACAGGTTGCTCCAAATGGTATTTTTGAAAATTGTGAATAATTCAGTAAATAATAACAATTAATGAAATTAAAGCATACCGAATGTATGAGAACGTGGAACTGGATATGTGTTTTCATTTAATGTCGGCGCAGTAGCGCCTCGCTGTATATGTATATCATCTGAATCTCGGAAACGGCTCCAACGATTTTCATTAAATTTGGTATGCAGGGGGTTTCGGGGACGATAAGTCGATCTAGCTAGGTTTCATTTTTAGAAAACGAAAAAAAATCGAGCAATAGATTTGTTCGTTTTTTTTTTCACGGTCATCCAGGTACTAAATGTAATTGGCATAATATACTACTATAAACGGTTGATTCAGCAAAGCTACAATTGTTCAGGCATCTACTCGTAGTACCAAGTGCCCACATAAACGTCATTTTAGTAACTTATACTAGCAGCATCTTACAGAAATTAATATGGGTTGTGAAAATGACGTCACACGTCGCGACGACCCGGCGTCGACGGCAGCACGCCTGGCAATGCGCACAGATTAAATAATACTACACTAGCTATGAGGGAGCAAAAACGGAAATAAGCATTGGTAGTAGGCATGTCTATGCCTGTGTACGTCGGGACTACACACCTTATAACCTTAGTACGGTCACATGATCTCAGCTCAATAGAAATCGCTTACTTATCTACCCTTGAGGCCGCGATCGGTGCGACCTGTCTCAATGAAATTGTAATTTTCTCTACCATTTCAATACGGTACTCGTATTAATTAATGCTTTACACACTTGCAATTCATTTTCATGATATATTTTAAGAACACTTTTATTTTCGTAAATTTTATTAAAATTACTAGCTACGTCCTACGATTTGACTTGAGGAAGGAAAAGATTAGCCTATTTGTTAATGTAAATTATAAGCTATCTGTATTTAAAAATGTCGTCTAAATATGTTAAGACATTACAGCGTGAAGAATTAACAAACAAACATTCGCTTTTATTTTATTCATGTGATTAATACTTATCAAGTGTGTGCTGAATCACGTACGGTAAAGAGTTCCGTAGACGTAAACCTTGACTTTTTAAGATTTTCTTTCTAAACCCTTGCTGAAAAAATAAATATAACAATGATGAGGATTGCGTCATCATTATTATATTTACCTCTATAAATTATACAAAGTTAATAACAACCTTTGAAAGTGGTAATCAAATAGGTAACGTTTAGAATTAAAATTTCAAACATAACTTATCACTACAAGAAGTTATAAATTTCTATATCTAATAGTTTGGCTGGCCATATTTCGCGAATCATGCCCCTGAATAAATACAAGTAAACGAACCCTGACATACATTTCAAAAGACCTTTACAGTGGTAACCCTCAACGGGGTACAGCGAAGATTTTCTTACTTTCCGAATTAATCACCATCATCATTTAGCTCACATAATTATCTCTAGTTGTGACAGGAGATATTTTAAACTAATTATATTATTATTTATTACTATGGTAAATTAATCAAACAAGTGTCTTATAGTTTAGGAGTGCAATCAGAGGACAGATTTTTTTCTCACTGGCGGTGCTCAAAGTAAAAAGTTTTACCTTGATTCTAACTTTTCAAAAGACCTTATCAAAACAATACCTCACACGTAGCACGAAATTAAATATATTATCCCCTATACGTTAATTTCCGTTTCATAAATAACCTCTTTAATACATTACTTTGGACACATAGACGGAAGGCCAAGATAAACTTATACTCGTTTATTAAGGTTCCTTTTAGTGCTACGGAACCCCAAAAAAACAGACTTCCTAAACATATTAAGGCTAAGGATTTCCATATTTATATTAAGGACTTCTGAAGATATTTGTAAACTTGTTTGGTAAGAATGAAGACTTGCACAATGCAGTTTATTGGGAAACCGGATTATACCGAACTGTCTACAGAATCAGCTGCCATAACATTGAGATTGAAAGTTTCAAACAAATTATCAATGTTATTATATTTAAGATATATGTATGTATGTACGTGTGCGTGTATAACCTAACTGTTTAATTTAAACTATATTTGATTACAAGAGTTTAAAATAAATATTTTGCGAAGGTCGGCTTCCCAAAATACTGGTATTAGTTTGAAAGGTTTTTGGCGAGATAGATAGAAATTATTTATTTTTCACACCAAAAATAGACAAAAAGGTTAAGAAAAGAAAAGAAAATTATAAGCTAGTGCCAGAAGTGTCGCCTTTATTGCTAAGAGCGATCTCTTCCAGGCAACAAAGAATGGGAATACGTGATACAGCTTAAGAACAGACGAGAGATGTTCAAGGTATATGTTCAGGGTATAGTACGCTAACTGGATTAAGTAGCTTATATTTATATGGTCTGTATACGTTGTCTGAACGCATTGCAACAAAATATGTATTGTGTGCAGGAATGGGCGCATCACAGCGCAGGCGGAGGGACCATCCCGCCGTAAAAGCAACTTACACAATGCCATGGCGTCGGAAATGGATTCCTCCTGGGGTAAGTACAATCCCCAAATGACGTATTTTTCCACTCACGAACTCCATAAAACATGAAGACAATGCATTATTAATATTCTCTGAGCAAATATGTCCACCACATAATACAATCATATTATACGGCTGTGCCACACAATTCGTCACTAGAATCATGTAATTTGTTTTAGAATTTAATACGAAATCAGCTACTAAATATTTATTTACATATGTAGTAACATTTCAAAATTAACGTTAAGTCTATTCATGTCTACATATAGACGTCACAATACGTCTGTTTTTGAGAAAACGCGTAAGTATAACTATTGTTACTTTGTCCCAAGGCGGAAAATTTTTACTCAGTTACAATACCTTTAAAACAAATAAGGAAGTATCTATACCGAATTAAAATAACACACTGTTAACTAAAGTAGCAATAGCAAAAAGTAAATTGAATACAGAAATCAAAGTAAACTAACACCAATGCGAATATTTTCAAGCCACGTGGAATTTTTCTACATTAAGTACTTATACGACTATTATTGAAGTTAATATTTGAAGATTGTACCTTGAGCGTCGAAGAAATGAACAGGTGTAACATAAAGACATCTGTTATTTCACACGACGCAATTAAATCGATTGCCAGTATCAGCTTTCCATTTATCAGGTGGCATTGTTGTTCTTCAGATCGGCAGGGACACATCGAAGGCAGGTTCAAGAAATATTCAACGACGTCCTCTGTATATTCGAAAAAAGCTCTATCACATCAAAGCGAACACATTGAGAGGTATTTTGTTACTCTATATATTTAGACAGATTTGAAAACTTTAATCGGGCAACTCTTTTTAAAATGTGACATAACAATATGTAACTTGAGTGAGTTGAGTGATTACAATGATGTTAAAAGTCGTGCTGGTTTCCAGATCTTGGTGGTACGCGTGTTGCCAGAAGTGTCATCAAGAAGAAGCCGGTATTCCATCGTGGGAGCCTCCTCACTGGCAGAAAGTGTGTCCATATCCATTATGCCCGTCATACCGACATTTTGCACAAACGCTTTCAGTTCTCCTTATTGGTAAATATGCTTTTTGATACTTACATTAATTTTTAATTGCAGAAATGTGTTCAACCTCTGAACTAAAATTAATAGTAGAATAGGGTATATCGTTACACTTATAGCGATAATCTTCAAAATATACATAAACAAATTTATCTAAATACTTTAATTTTCAACTGAATGGCAAATTAGTTCTCATATGTGATCTGTCAATATTAAATGTTAATTTGCGTAATGGTATCGTTTTCGACGGATGTTGTCATGTTGATATTACATACACACGTATGTACTAATTTCTCTATAGGTCAACCTATCGTTACACCCATGTAATAAATTTAAATATAACTACTTGCAATAAATAGAGAAAGTTGATTCTAATGTTTTAGATGTAATAAATATACAAGCAGTGAACACAAATAAAATAACTTGTACCAGACAACATTAAGATTTGGTAACAAGTCTTGTGTCATATAAAAATAAAAATTTCAAACGATTAAGAAATACTAGTTATTATTGAACATACTGGGTAAAGTTATACTTGTACTAAATACAAATATTTTATTGATAACACCAGAGTTACGTGTTAAATTACGTGTAGAAAATTTTATTGTGCACACCAGAAATGATTTTTTTTTACTGATAACCAAATAACCTCGAAGCTTGGATATATTGGAGCTAACAAAAATAATAATAATTAAATTCAACTAAAGTTCTATAAACTTTAAAAATAGTTTTTTAAGGTGTTTCTCTGAGGGATCGTATCCGAAACGAAGTAATTTGCCAGAGAACTAAAGTCACAGACATAGCTCAGCGTATTAGCAAGCAGAAGTGGCAATGGGCTAGACATATCTGTCGCAGAACCGATAACGATAGTCGTGTTCTATATAACGAGTGGAGACTGCGAATTGGCAAACGTAGCGTAGGACGCCTTGAGACTCGATGGAGTGACGATATGCGTAGGACAGCTGGCGGTGGATGGAAACGAAAAACCAAAGATCGGGCTGAATGGCAGGTCTTGGGAAAGGCCTATGTCCAGCAGTGGACTTCGATAGGCTGATGATGATGATGATGAAAGTTTTTCTAGTTATAGTCAAAATAATAACAATAAACTACAAAAATAAATTTTAACTAAATATGCATTGTTACTTAATAAACATGATATTACCCACATACATAATATTATACTGGGTTACAAGCTTAGGGTTTATTAACCCATGGGCCCCCCCATTGTACTCACCATTTTGAATATTATTTACTGTAGCCACAATACTGAAATCGCGAAAAACAAATTAAAGTGCTCCGTACATTTAGTCAATGGTCAAAAATCTATTACAATTTTAGAGTTGTTCCCATAGTTACAATGGGAACATTGTAAACAATGGTGAGTACAGGGTCAATATACAACCTCATAGCCGAAAGGGGATCGTAGTGCAATCCAAGCTTATAACCCTAAATACCTAGCTATAGATGCATGAGGCTCCAAGCGGTGTCAAAATTACACCAGCCGATTGCTCTCATTATCTCATTACCGAAAACGCTGAGCGGAGGCTGAGATTTGGCAGTGACATGAATTTCATTAGAAAAATTGGGTTACACAGATGTGATGAACCCTTATACCATTTGTAACATACGAAGTTTTAGCCATGGGGGGGTACGGAACCGAAATTAAAAATTACCTGTTCTATAATTTCTTTCAAAGTTGTGCCCATTGTAAAAGTTGTTCATAATGACAAGTACAAAAGCTTACTTTCGGTTCCGTACCATAACCCATTTCAGCTTAATTATACCTAAAGGTTATGACCTACATACTCATTTTAAATTTATATTCGATTTGATGGCATCCATGATAGCTAAGGAATCTGTCGTAGTCACAATCGATACCAAAAATTTATTTTAGAAATCAACAATGGAGACCGAAGTAGGTCACACCACGTCAGTCATGCATCAACGGTAAACCACGTGTAGTTCCGACACGAGGTAGACAATTATTTAAAATACCAATGTATTGATTCTGTGAAGTAGTATAAATAAATTAGTAATAGTAAATAGTATGATGACAAGTCTGCATATTAATAAATATTTTAAAGCCTTGAAATGACAGCAAGAGATATACTAACTTAACTAATATTTACCATGTGACGTGATTCTTTAAGAATACTAAACTTATTTCTAGATAATTGTCTAGTTACTGGTATCGTTTGTCGCTCACTCCCTATCTTTTGGTTCAGAGAAGCTCCGTATCAAAATTATGTTTTTTTTTTGTTTCAACTTAACGTTGAAGCCAACAGTCGATGTATCAAAGGTCGTCAGCGACACTTGCGACTACCTTCATAATATCCAGCTCTGTATTCGCCACATTAATATTGACATTTTTAATGTTATTTTAAAATACTATCAACATGTGTAATCCCACATAAGTAAAACAAAAATGTGTCAAAACTACGTCAATTTTCTAATTCAAATGTGTAATAATAACATAAAAATATCTTAAAACTAACAGTACTTACACTATTTGAAGGAGAAAGAGATCCCCGTTCTCCTAGCCCAACGGACTTCTCTGGCAATTCGGGGGAAAGGGCTTGATGCGCACGGGGACTTTTTGTTTTATACAAATAATAATTAATTTATTACATATTTGTTATATTGGACATTTACATAATTATGTTGGATAATTAAAATTACTTGTAGAACAATAATATTTAATAGTAATAAAAGATACTTACAAATACACTATTTACAAATTTATGCAAAAAGTCCATCAGAGGAGGGAAATGTGGTCAAAACGCTGACAGCACTGCCACGCTGGACGGAAATGCTAAAGCTTTTGACCAGAATAGATGTCAATATTCTGGTCTCCTGAAGCCTCTTCTAAGCATTTGGCAAGTTTCCTATGTAGTGAGCGGTCTGCCCCCACGGACCTAAAGTTTGAACCCCAAACGGCACAAGCAAGTACATTCTATCTAAATAACTATATTTGTGCCGTTTGAGGTTTTCGAATTTAGATGCGGCAGCACCAGGTTGTCTCGAAGTCACAGAAACATAAGACGGCCCCAAGGTGTCGACGCATGCGGTGTCCTACACCAAAGGCCGTCCCATCTTCCATGGGATAAGGGTCACCCAGTCGGGTCTCTTGCCGTCGTCCCGCATCATTCCGTATAAGGATCAGCTATATATAAGTATTTATAAAATCATAATTTCCCCAGGTTTACTCGTATGGCTGATAATCTGGATCGTAATGGGGAACACCGCGGCGCCCGGTGGGCAGCTATTCACGCTCGCTGCCCTGACCATCGCGGCGTATTTCGGAGGATGGTTAATGATGAAGATCACCACTCTTCCCGGCCTTATAGGCATGCTCATAGTGGGCATTGTGCTCAAGAATGTAGGATTTGTCAATTTTGACAGTGACTATCAAAAAGTCGCTTCATATATCAGGTTTGTTTATGTTTTGCAACTACATGTGCTCGATTAAAACCAATTCATACGTAGATACAATGGGTTTTCTACGGGCGGACAAAAACTATAGTTAATATAAATTTACGAACTACATTAGTATCTCTGTCAGAAATTAATAATAATATCACTGATCAACTTTCGGACCGTGAGTGGTATTTATTTTTTATCGCTTCCGTGCATTGGAATACACGTTAAATTATAGGTCCCGATTGCCTGTTCTATACTAGCGTTAAGTCATATTAATTTTGACTCTAGGGCTGGCCACTCAGCTTACTCACGTCCTTTAGAGAAAATATAAATGGTTTTATTTTTTGTAAGCTAAAAAGTAAACAACTAATAGGTCACTAAATAACATTGAACTCTTATTTACAGAAAAATAGCTTTAACAATAATTCTTACACGAGCTGGCCTCGACTTGGACCCGGTAGCTTTGAAAAAGTATTTCCTGACTGTGATCAAACTGGCGCTGATACCGTGGACGTTTGAGTGCGTGTGCTGTGCTGTCATGTCCTACTATTTGCTTGGATTGCCTTGGGATTGGGGTGAGTCTATTATTGATTTAGCCTAGAATGTTATAACAATAGATCGTCGAAATCCGCATGACGAACGGATCCACATGATTTTCTATATCGCCGCCTATATTGTGATGCTACGTACGTTGTGTGTTTCTTAAAGATCCTTGAAATTTACTTTGGTTCTTACCGTAGAGATGGCATACTTCTTTTTCAGCGCTCATCCACACAGGCAGAAACGCGAAATTGCATCTAGGTGACTCAAGTCAACGCAAAATTGTATCTAGTTGACATGAGTCAACACAAGTCAACGCGGAATTGCACCTTGTTGACTTGTGTCAACTTGTTGCAGTTGACTCAAGTCAACAAGGTGCAATTCCGCTTCTGTGCCTGCGTGAATCGATTGTGTACAGCCGATTCATGGTTTGGCCCTCTGTGGTATGTCATCTTAACAGCTTTTACTCGTACCATTTCAAAATTTTTAATCTTATGAAAACTTAGAGTTATATGTAGAATTGACAAGGGGTCGTAACGTAAACACAATGTTAATAAGCACATGCAGTCTTATCTTACGTGTTATGCGACCATTGTACTACACAGGAGTTTTCCTTTTTATTTCATACTTGAAAGATAACTTAAAAACTTTAATGAGGTGCCCTGCTGCAATAAAGTTACTTACATTGTCTCCTCAAAGAATTAAACGTTTGTTTCCGTGACAAAAATCTTGTTGTAATATACATTTTAGCATGTTTGTAGCATAGAAATATGATACGCTTGATTTTGTCGTGACAATGGTTTTCTATGCACCAAAATTGCATACACTTTTCATGATATTATTTCAAACGTTTGGTTTGAGAATCGATTGTCACGTATTTTATGCTTTTTTAAAGTAATTGAAATAAATACTTGCTATAACATTCAAACCAGATAAACAAGTATTTTATAACCTTTTTTTTCTGTCCAGCATTCCTTCTGGGATCGGTGATAGCTGCAGTATCTCCGGCTGTGATCGTGCCCTGTCTATTTCGGCTCAGAGGCAAGGGCTATGGCGTGTCAAAGGGTATCCCAACCCTGGTGCTGGCCGTGTCCGGAGTCGACGATGCCGCCAGTGTCGCTATTTTTGGCATAGTTACTTCTATCATGTTCTCCAACTCTACTCTCACCGCTAATATTATTCAGGTACGTTTATATTATTTGAGTCATTCACACATGTTGATACATTCATATTTATATTGTGATATATACATAAATTTAACAGGCTTAGGGTGTACTAAACGGAATGGGAATCATTGTAGTTATCATTATAAACCGCTTTTACTATGAACACAATATTGAAATTGAGCAAAAAATCTGCTAATAAATAATAATAAGGGGTCAATATTTTTTTTTATATTAACATACTTTTGTTGTGAAAAAGTACAAACAAAAAGTCAAGTAAATATATATTGGTAAATATTGAAAGACATTACACATAGGGCCATCTAGCTCAAATTAAGCAAATATTGTAATATGGAAACCAGATAACTGATAGAACATTTGTATACTTTTTTGTAAATACATAACACACGATAATTATCAGCATTTGTCATACGTCTTAATGTTTATCCTGGGTGGAAATTGAGAAAAAACACCAGCACATACTTTTTTCAAGGATGACATGATGGAGGTTTTGCAACATCATTATTTATTCCTAAACTGTTCCAAACATTTGCATTACTTATGGAACCGTTCCAGCCCGTCAGTAATCCATCGCTTTATACCTCCTTTTCTCATCTACGTACATAGTTATTTTTTTATTTATGAATTGATATTTATTTGAATAAATGTACACATTGACGTGGTGGTGCCGGCGTAACAATTGTACCCCACCCTCTCTACCCGTGGTTGCCGTAAGAGTCGGCTAAGGGATGTAATCCGGAAGATGGGCAGCAGCGTTTTCCTTGAACAATCACACCTAACTGCGCTCGCCAACCCGCCTGCCAAGCGTGGCGAGTATTGGCAAAACCCCTCCAGGAGGAGACCTATGTCCAGCAGTAGACGTCCTATGGTTGATGATGTGTGTGATGTGTACACATTATTAGCTGCGTCCTGCGGGTATGTTCGCGTTGTCCGACATATATAAGCTATTCCAAATTTCATTCAAAACCGAAGCCGTTACAGCGTGAAGTTACAAATTTACATAATATCTACATACAAAAAAAGCAAGAATTAATCCATACCAAATAAATACAAATAAATAGGTAAAAACCGCATTGTGGAAGAAAAAGTAACTAGAATGCTGGCAGCATTGCCATCTTGAATGGTAAACAATTAACTTCTTGAAACAATAAACGCCAGCATTCTGGTCATCTGATGCCTCCAATGCAAATTAGTTACTTATTCACATTTCAATGTGTTCACAGGGTCCAATGAGCATAATCGGTGGCATCGCGTTCGGTGTCCTATGCGGTTACTTGGTGAAATACATTCCCGAACGAAACGACGCATTTATGGTGCCGTTGCGAGTATTGCTTTTGCTGTCTGGAGGCTTGATGTCCGTGCTCGGCTCTGAAGAGATCGGCTGGGGAGGCGCCGGTAAGACACTGACACCTAAAAAGCCCTTATAGTTTCACCGTATCCGTTTTGTTCTTCTATCGAGAATATGCCTATTCTGTGATAGCGTCACGAGACGCACATGACAAAAATTTTAAAGTGTATTTTTAGAATAATTGATTTTCTTTTCAAATACCTTCTTTCTAGCATTTTTGAGCATTATTTTTTGTGTGACAGGCTAGATGTTTGACCACAGCTTACCTGATGTTAAGTGACGGTGTGGTCGAAGATGGTAAAGCACACTTAGCCTGGATTGGAACTGGTTCTCAAGTGAGGCTGCCGGAACACACCGTTAGATGCTTGGCGGCAGATTTTCAACTTGAGGGTGATGATGGTCTCGCTACGATATTGTCTCTCTATGCCAATGTCTTGCTAAGCTAAAAACGTGCCGTTTCCGAAAATGAGCTACCGTAACTGAGGAAGCCGTAAATGATTGTTTTCCGGCGTGAACCATTGTCTTACAATTAACGATGGCTTGTCATACGTAAACACGTTTTGCATTGACCGCCGTAAAAAGCAGAAATTCAAATATATAAATATCAATCGCTAACTAATCGATACTTCTGGAGAATCCCTTGTTTATATACCTACTTACAAGAAAAACATAATTTTGGTACGATAACGATTTTCTTAGAAAAATTCAAAACAGAACCTCCTTTGTGGAGGGTCTGTTTTGATCGACCGTGAGTTGGAATCGATATGCACGTTCCAACCTCATTCACTATGGAGGGTCTGTTCGAGTGAGTTAGGCAACTCCTTTGATCTGTGTACGATTTACCGCCATCGGAGCGATCGCGCGTCAACATCGTCAAACACGCACGAACAAGCTCTCCACACGTGGAAGGTTTTTTTTAAAAATATGGTAAAAATGTGGTATCTAGTGGAAAGATCATTTTACCTTAACATTGTGAACCACCGTTTCTCGTATAATTAATAATAGTATCTAGGTTAAGTATATGGTGCCAGATTAAATTATAGACTTCTGCTTCAAGAGCTGTAAGGCGTGGGTTCAATTCCCATCCAAAACAAACATTTTGTGTTATAAACAAATGTTTGTTCTGTGTCTGGGTATACTGTATGTATTACTCGTATAAGTATATAGTACCTGGTTGACCGAGCATTGCTCAACATGGATAAAACGACGTTTTCTGAAAATGAAACCTAGCTAGATCGATTTTTCGCCCCCGAAACCCCCTGGATACAAAATTTCATGAAAATCGTTGGAGCCATTTCCGAGATTCAGAATATATATACATATATATATATATATATACAAGAATTGCTCGTTTAAAGATATAGATTTAAAACAAAAAACTATTTAAGTATTCTATCAGCCATCTGACTCCTAAAGTACAAGCTTTGCTTAGTTTGGGGTCAGATGGCGCTGTGTGTAATGTCCTACGATATTTATTATATAAATAAAAATTGTAAATTCATGAATATATTACTTCTACTTCAGGTCCATTGGCTGTAATAGCGTTCGGTTTCGTGGCGTGCAAGAACTGGTGTGAACTCGGTTGGGAAATGGAGGACAATCCGGTTGCAACAGCCTTCGAAATCTTCTGGATGTTCTTCGAACCCATGTTATTTGCAGTTACAGGGGCGCAAGTTGTCGTAAGTGTTACATAAAGTAGTCCACTTATGAAATATTTGTATTTCATTGGTTTTACTTGGTGGTAGATTTCCTTAGCAGGATGTCGCCTAGGTAGGTACTACCGCAGTACCAGATATTCTGCCGCCAAGCAGTAGTGTGTAAACATTACTGTGTTCCGGTTTGAAGGATACTGCAGCTAGCGAAATTACAGGGCTATTGAGACTAACCTTCTAGTCCCAATAGTCCCAAAGTAATGAGCGCCAGGGCAGCGATGCCCTGGACTTTGTTTTACTACTCAAATTTCTGTGTATCGTTGCAATGGATAGGCGTTATCTCTTAACATCAGGAGAGCGTCTCGTTCGCCTCAATACTGTTACATTAAAAAAAACTCTAAGCTGTGAGTCAGAATTATTTTTCTTTTTACTTATATAATAATCAAAACTTGAAGTGATCGGATGCTAAATCGACGAAACATTTTTTAGTGTTCCGTTCAGTCACACTGTCCAGTGAGGTTCTATTATTAAGCCTACGGTGTCAGTCTGTCTATCCGACCCTTATCTCTCGAATCGTAATAGGTATACGGTTCAAATTATCATATGATATATATTACGTACGATTGAATACTTCACAAATAATACAAAAATATGAGAAGGGGTCCCAATACATAAAACGAATTTTGATATTTATGCTCTATCGTAAAAACGGTGACACGGAGAAGCTTCAAACTTAGAATGATTATAGTGCTCACTTTAAGGTATAAAAACAAGCACTAAAATAGTGCTAGCCAGACTATTGTCTGACCAAGACCTTTAAGAATCTAACCAATTTTCTATTACATTAAGTTATAGAGGATCCAGATTTACCAATATATTATCCAAATTTTTCCTTAAAACTTTTACGATTCCATTTTATTTGGTGGTACAGAGTCTTAGTTCAACTGGTGCTTGACCGAATTTATTATGGGTAATTTATTTAAACATCCAATGGGTGTCTAAAAAGGTCGCTCTTAGAAAATAGGCCGCCTTTTGTGGCTATCTAAAAAGTATTTTTTATTTTAAATATGTCATGAAGATTTATTGTATAACTAGCGACCCGCCCCGGCTTCGCACGGGTAGTAAGCTATCCTTAAAAGGTGGGTATGTCCCACCGCGGACTTTTTAGTAGATCTATAAAAGAGGAATAATGCACCATACACTGTATTGTTATATCTCCGTTTGTACTTTTAACGTCGCGCTATCTATTAGATACTTACTCAATCCAGTTAATAAATTACCTTACACCGCCATCTATTAGAATTTATGGAACTCACAAATAATTATACCTCTTTGTTGTATAATAAACAAATAATTTGCAGTAAAAATATTGCGATTATTTATAAATTGAGATATAAACTATCCTATCTCTCAAGTTGGATCAAACTGCACACAGTGATGACAGATTTGGTTAAAATCGGTTCTGTAGTTGACAAAAAACGTGACACGAAATTTTTATATATAAAAATATTGCACTATTTCAGATAGAAGATCTGGAGCCGCAGTTAGTATTGATTGGCAGCGGCATCCTCGTGACTTGCGTTGTACTTCGAGCTCTGCTCACCAGCACTTGCGCCGTACGAAGTAACCTCAATATGAAAGAGAAGATATTCGTCGGGTTGGCCTGGATGGCCAAGGCTACGGTGCAGGTAGTACTACTGTTAATGCCAAACATATAGACAAGCATCAAAAACCCGATCGGCATATCAATAAGAGAAGAAAAAAAGCCAATTCTAGATTCTATTAATCAATTATGTTATCAATATAGATAAAGTGATGTCTTAATAAGCTGGGAAACGTATACCTACTGGATAGTATAGGAATGGTTAAAAAGTACCATCCTATTGTTCCGTGTCGTTTTCACAGCTTATAAATTAGAAACAATTCATCATTGTTGCAGATTAGATTTACCAATGCACCAAAGAGTGTTTACAAAATATTATTTACCCTGAACATAACGTAGGTACTCTTATGTAATAATTTTTTGTCGTTTTTAGGGTGAAAATCGTTCATGGTGATGATTACAATTAACTCATTTCGTTATCTCATATTGTTGAGAGGACGGAACCCCAACGAATATTGTCAGCGACTTTGAGGCTCGTTGTATAAATTTCTCAAAAGCTTTTTATTCCTTCCCAGGCTGCTCTAGCCCCGGTGGCTTTAGACGAGGTCCGCAAAATGGCAGGCGATGCGGAGCCGGATCCAGCGATAGTGCGGTACGCTGAGACTGTAATCACAATTTGCATCATGTCGATCGTGATCACTGCTCCGCTTGGAGCCATCGTCATCACCGTCACCGGGCCCCGGTTGTTATCCAAGACTACCAAGCCACCTGTCTTGGAAGGTGAGTCTACTATTACAGTTAAAACATTTGATTTTCAATGTGATAGGGCTTTTGATCTGTGGGTCTATTGGTACATTGGTAGGTAGGTATAATTATATTTTTCTATGTGTTACAACGTACTTTGCTACATATTTTAAAGTTGCAGTAATCTACCAAAAGTATGCCAATCACAAACGGGCGATATTTTTAGCTTATTTTTAGCTCTTAACCTGTTCTTACATATTTTTTTTTATATAAAAGTAAAAAGACGAACTCGACGCTCTCCTGATGGTAAAATATCACATCTGTTTATGATCATTGCAGCGATACACAGAACTTTGAGAAACAAAACAAAGTCCAAGGAATCGTTGCTTTGACGCTCAATACCTTTGAGACTTTCGATGGTTAGTCTCAACAGCCCTGTAATATCGTTAGCACCCTTCTAACTGGAACACAGTAATGTTTATTTACGTCTGCTTGACATCAGAATATGTACTTTTACGATGGTATCTACCTAGACTACCTGGTGCTAAGGAGGTTTGATTTACCACCAAGAAAAGTTTAAGTTAGTTAATACCGACTTTATATACGAGTATTTCTAAGAAGCACGAAAAAGACGTGACACAAACTACGGGTTATAATAGGTCAAGAACAATAACAAAGATAAGGTATTTAATTAGATTAGTTCATTATTTATATTAAAGTTAGACAACACTTTTTATGAGTCGTTAATAATGCACAATATTACAAAATACGTATCGAATCTCAGTAAGAATTAAAGTTTTGTGGAGAAACTCTTGTTGGGTCGTGAGAGGTTCCATTCGGATATTGAAAGTAATTCGGAGAATTACTGCTGTACGGGCCGTTGCCATATGGTGATCCATAAGGAGGTCTAACCGGAATACTTGGTTTGTATCCAGAATTTGCCAGATTAAAAGTAGCGGAATCGGATGATTGTCCAGGGTAACTGGTCGGAGAATGTTGACCGTAAGGGTCTTGATATGGTGGCCTTTGGGTATGAATATTATAAGGGTTAGTCGAGTTTTGCTGCCCTTGTCCTGATGATCCTGGATATGAATTAAAGTATTGAGGATTCTGTCCATTCTGAGGGTTATATGATGGTCGTCCATTTGTATTGTTTAACGCATTCCCAAACCAGTTTGATGCATTATTATAGCTATTATAAGGATTTTGCCCCGGCCTTTTCGTAGAATCGTCATATACAACAGAATGCTGATTTCCTGGACGCATATTATTGTTGATTTGACTTTGCCCAGGATATGGTGTTCTTTGACTTGGATAATTGGGATAGGGTTTAGGTGTAGTAGTGTAGGATGGATAAGCTGGATATGAATTATTATAGGATGGTCTAGGTTCATTATATGGAGGCCTACCACTTGGATTGTTGTGCGTGTTAGGAGGTTGATAAATGCCGGGGTAAGGATTATGTGCATTAGTGCCGTTTGTTATTAAACCATTGTTATTCGCATAAGGGTTTTTCCAAGAGTTAGGTGGAGTACTTTGTCCGTACAAGTCTGACGGATTATTGCTAAAATTGCTCGGTTTGTAGCCATTGGAGACAGGATATCTTGGTTGGGTAAAATTGTTCCCCGATTGTGTATTAGTTCCATACGCGTTGTTGTAGTTAGGTTGTTGTCCATTTGGTTGCCATGAGTTTGGTTGGTTTTGTTGAGGATATTGTCCGTATGGTCCTGACGGGTTATTTGTGAAGTTCGTCGGTTTATATCCATTGGAATTAGGAAAATTAGGTTGAGTGTAATTAGTAGTTCCATAGGGGTTGTTATAATTAGATTGTCCAGTAGGTTGCCACTGATTCGCTTGAGGTTTCTGACCGTAAGGTCCTGCCGGGTTATTATATCCTGGTCGAACAATTTGATTGTTGGAGTTAGGGTATGGCTCTAAACCGTATGGAGGCCCCGATGGCAAACTTGGATATAAAGGAGTCTGACCTTGATAGGCTTGCCTCTTCACTCTTTTAGATATCCATTTAGATTTATCTAATGCATCTTTGCCACCATTTAATATGTACCGTACCGAAATAAACCGACTAGAATCTTCTGAGCTTATTTTCCCATCATCACTATGAACATCTACATTGTCACTTGTTTCTAAAGAGAAGCACTTTTCACTGAGTAATGTTATCACTAAAACAACAGCAAAGACGACTGTCACAGTGTTATTCATTTTAATTACTGATTTGAAAATATGTTCGGTATGATTATTTTATTATACACTGCGAGATACACTTTAACCTTCCTTATCCATATATGAAGCAATGTTTGCATATACATTTGCCTACTGCTAGTATAACAAGAATGAGCTCATTTTCTATTAACGATAATTTTAGTGTCTAATGTGAAAGATTTCGGGCAAGATTTTCTGAACATAAAATATATACCGCACGTTTTGTTATATTGTAAATTTTGGATTTCAATAGAGTGACTTCATAGATCTAAAAAATATTGGCGTTTACATACTATATGCAGAATAAAATATAGAAATTGATGTCATTCAGACTATTAATAAGCTCTTTCGACGACCATCTCAGTTCACTGGCTATCTTATCCTTATAAATGTTTTTGATATTTTCTTCTTTATTTTTGGCATTGCACTTTAACCATTTTGCCAGTTTGATATTTTGAAACATTTAATGAAAAATTAAGTTTAGTAAATCACAATCAAAACCATTCTAAGTCAAGGTTAAGTCCAGTCTTGTTCTAATTAAGTAGTGGCCAACTTTTGAAACTTCGGCGGAGTTTTAAAAGCAACACGAAAATACTGATTAGATGTGTATATCACTTATTCATATAATTCGACACTTTATGAATAAAACACTATTTCTAAATAACTCGAAAAAAATACTAGTTTTAAACAATAATACAATTTGTTACCAAAATTACCTTTGCTAAGTTAGTATGTGGTGTCGTTGTTCTAGGCTGGCGGCGTTCGCACCGGCCTTCTATTCGAGATATCTCCATCATCGATGAGGAAGAGATAGCGGAGCGTGACGCAGAAGCAGAAGCGCCCTCGCCGCCGGAGTCACCTGCGCCCCCCGCCATACCGACCGCACATTCCACCCCTGCGCCCATCACCGTACAACCCAACAACAAGCAAACCACGTAGCCCAGTAAACTACACTTAAATAATACCTACTGAACCATCCAGATATATATATATATATATATATATATATATAGCTATCCCAAGTCTGAACCTAGCAATATTAACAGAAAAACCTTGTTAATGACAAAGAATGAGAAATCTGTAGAATCAAAGAGGATATAAACCACTTCCTAATTAGCCGTTCACAAGTTTTAACGTACTTTCGGCAACTTCGCAAGGAAAATTACATAACTCGACCAAAATTAAAATAATTTTACGACGGCATTGTAAAGGTAATGCTTTTTACGGTCGCACAGTATGTTTTTTTTGTCTGAATGTTGGTACAAAGTACGTACATAATCCTTATCTCCTTGTTCAAAGTATTGAACGTATGATTAGGATAAAAAGACTATGAATAAAGGTATTGCAAATAAAGATAATATCATGTTAGTCAGCAAAATAGAAAAGTATACGACGGCATCAACGACTTGTTTTACTAATGATTAACTCACATTTAGCGCTGAACTAGGAATACTTAATGTGATTTTAAGAAAGGAAAGGCATATCATAATTTCGGGCTAAACAGGCATTCCTTCTATTCATAGAAAGAACATTACATACCAATTATATTATAATAATACAGTGGCCCTAACGATGTATTTATTGCTTTACAAAATAAAGCGAGAAACTTTGAGTTTTTAAAAACCTTAATTTAAATACCAGATCATGCTATCGTACGTTTTCATAGCACTTTATTTAATGAAAAATTAATATTTCACGGAATACGCTGTTATTTGAAAGTATTTTTTTAATTCATTGAAAACATAATTCAGAATTATGTACCTACTTAACAAACGAATAGATAAAACATACGTAGATTAGAAATCGTTATGTAATTCTCATTACAAATAGATATACTACTTAAGCACATAGTTTATAATATAATTGTGTGATAAAAGTATACTAAAACTCGATGGCTTCGACAAAACCTCGCTTTTGTTTATTTCTATTTTTATAAGAATAATTTTTATTATTGTAAGGGAACCTTTATGGTAATCATTCAATAGAAATTATAACTTTTATTGTAAGTATTGAGTATTATTATTATTTAAATATTTATAAACAAGTACAAGACTCGGCAATAGCAAGTGAACACTTTATAATTAAAGGAAAAGTAGCTATATTCCAAATATTTGCACTTAACTACATTAATATTCCTATATTTAAAAAAAATATCTTTTCGAAGTATAACTAATTGTAATTGAATTATATATATCGTATCGAAGTATAACTAATTGTAATTGAAATATTTATAATTATTACAATCGTTATCATTTTCTAGAGTGATTCTTCTGCTGTCGAGGTTTGTGAACTTGTGAATGTAATTGATCAGTATTGTTTCTATTATAAATTAAAATTAGCATTAAGTTTAAACTTAGACTATATTTTTGTGATTCGGTACAAACTATATAGGTACTTATTACGTTAAGCATTAACCGGCATATATGTAACATTAAATATACCTACCTTAGTAATTTGTTAATGTACATATAGGTATATGTTAACCGTTTATTTAGATCTACGAAGCTAATCTAGTGTTCTGTCAACTTTTCGCTGACGAGAAGTCGCGCGCACAAATACAAGACAAAATATATTTTAGGTAAACAAGGTCTATGATATCTGTATATCTATGGAAAATTCAATCACAAGGTGTATGTAGACGTATATATAATCATGCACATAGCTTGCTATAAATATAGTAGGTAAGTATTTTACTATTCCATTTGTAAATACTAATCGTTATTGATTACCGAATAGTCATTCCTAAGCGTTGAGGGACCAATGCACGAGGTTTCCAAAATCAAAGTTTAATATTAAATTTAAAAATTGTCTTTAAGCTAGGCTTTAATTTATATATTGGTTGTGCTTGGAGAAAGACATGTAGAAAAAACATGTTACAAAATCAAGTTTGTCAAAAAGCAATAAAATGTTCATAACTTGTTCAGCATTTTTTTGTATATACTTATCATACACACCCTTTTAAAAAATCGGAAATTTTAGGGCTAACGAGTCTTCCATTTTAAAAGCAACACGCATTTTCTGTGGGTCTGGTGTGATAATTTGCTTAAAAAATACTAATATTTTTGATCCTATAAATGTATGAAAAATAGATTAGCGTGTTCAGAAGCCATTTTTCATACATTTTGTTATTGAAATAAACGAAAGTTTTTTCGCAAATTGTCAAGCTAGATCTGTGTTCAACTTTTATTTACTTTGTGGCATATATTGTGTGAAAATTACAACAGACTACATATTAAGATTATGGAAACAGAAGAAAATAATTCAGACAGATTGACCCAATAGTTTTAGTTGTACGGTCTTGTTGGACACCCTTTGGCTATGGAACCCAAAAAATGTGGCGCCGCGCAAGGAAGTAGACGAGTTTTACTTCTCCAACATAATTATATGTTATTATAGTTATGTACTTGAATAATGAACTTCTCAACAAATATGTCGAAACTTACAAAAAAAATTACTTCACTAAATAAAACAAGATATGGAATGAAGCTAATTTTAATAACTATTAAATGTAGGTAGGTACATATACTTGTCTTCTCTTAATTTTAAATAAATGGTGAAAGATTCGTAATATTTATAAATAATTATACCTAAGGTTATCACTTAACTACCTAAAACAAATTTACGTCTATACAATTTCAAAATTATTTTAATTTATATTATGTAAAGTATTTCGTTTAAAAAAATTCATGTAGAGATCATTAAATTGGGTTCGAGCCATCTCTGAAATTAAAGCTTAGTTTCAGAATTATTTATTTAATTTCTTAATTTTATGCATCTTCGATCCACAATAAGGTAACACATTTTATTTTAAGTATAGGTAATATATAATATTTTTGCGTATACTTACCGGGTTATACTTTTCCAACTAGACTAAGTTCAAATATCAAATTTTTTATACATATCATAAAGCTATTAAAAACACATATGACTTCTCGTAGATATATTTTGATTTATTTTATGGCACTGCACCGAAACAGAATCATGCCAGTATACTACTGCCATGTTAGGCAGAATTTATAAAATAATTCATTACATTACAACAAAAGACTTAATACGGCATAATAATTACCTACAATACAATAATTATGTGAATGACACATGTCAGAAACATATGGAATGACTATCTTTAACTTTTATAGTAAAACCCAAAATATAGGTCTCTCACATGTACTATAAAGACCCGCTGAAATTTTAATTACCTACGTGAACTTATGTCGCGCATTATAAATTGTCTTGCTATTATTGGCCGATGGATTTTCCGGAATTACTAGGTCTGGTAATGTTTTGACAACATCAATCTCAAGATTGACGGAAATTAAATTCATAGTAAATTAAACTATGACACTCTGCAAATAAAAATCAATTTAAGCTACAGATACCGTTAGAAATGGATCTGGATTATTCCATGTTCATTCATAGAAAAAATGCCAAGGGTGTTTGTTTTTTTACTGTTACTGTACGACAATACAATATTTAAGTAATTATCTTTTTTTTTATGACCGACAGGCTAGGTGTTTGACCACAACTCACCTGATGTTACCTGATGTTAATGACGGTATGGTCGAAGATGGTAAATCACACCTAGCCTGGAATGGAACTGGCTCTCAAGTGAGGCTGCCGGAACACACAACGCCGTTAGATGCTTGGCGACAGATTTTCAACTTGGTGGTAGCTAACCAGCCGAGTACTAGAAACGGCAGCTCAAGCTCATTGTTGGGGTTTGAGCCCACGCCCTTCGCCATGCGAACCGACCGCGCTAACCACTGAGCTATCATCGCTACAAAACCTATCATGTTAACTTCCCAATACAAATAGTAACAGATACAATACCCAAGCATTACCCTGACGCTAACGTAATCCTAATTTAAAGAAAAACACTACCTAAATACTACCTAATTGAAAAAAGCTACTGCTCTTTATACATCACGTCGATAATATACTATGACTAGACCAATCTGCATTTTGGAATCTAATGAAAGCCATAAAAAGCATTACTGTAAAAACTCCCTTTGTAATCTATCATCTTACATTAGAATTAGAAAAGATTCTGAAACAAATGCTTACACACCTATTCAAATGTTACAGTTCGTTATAGTTTATTTTTTAGGTGGTTAAGTTGAAACATGCTACCAGTTGATGTATAATACATTAGGACAAGAATAATTAACGTATATCATGAAATTTTACAGATTTTTTTACGAAAAAACAATTTTTTCTTTAGATTGAATGTAAAAAATGATTTATACTATATATAAATCCCCGACGCAAAAAGAGGGGTGTATAAGTTTGACGTCGACGTCCGTCTGTCTCTCAGAGTGTGTATGTGTTATTGTGTGTGTGCGTGTGTGTGTATGTGTGTGTATCTGTCTGTGGCATCGTAGATCTCAAACGGATGGACCGATTTCGATGCGGTTTTTTTCATTTGAAAACCAGTTTCCTTGCGGTGGTTCTTAGGTATGTTTGGGTTATTCCGTAGGGGGTTTTTTAATTTTTTTATTAATTTCTTGTAACGTTCAATTTTATCTATAAATTATACGAGTATATCTTTATCAATATTAGAATACAAATATAAAAAATAACTATTCACAAAAATAAAACAAGACTATGAACTTTTGTACTTAATTTTTGAATGACTCAACGATGAGTAGATTGCTTGCAAATATTGTGGCATAATACTTTTATTTAAAAAAAAAACACTATTTTATCATTTGCCCTAACGAAAATGTTGTTATAAAAACCTCACTTTTATCTAAATGGGTCTGTATGTTTTGCTAAGTAGTCAAACGTTTTGCCAAACAAGCGCTAACAACATTTAAAATGTATTTCTTTCAACCACGGTAATTAGTGTTGTCCTAATGTAAAATGGCAGTATGAAGTTATGGCAGCTTAATGTTATTGCCCTGCGAAATCCGCATGGTGGCGCGCTCGTCGGAACTGATGGTCCTGGAGAGGAAGGTGGAGGAGGTTCTCGCAGACGAAGCTTGCTTCTGAGCGTCCGGCTTCTCCAGCCCTGTTTATATTAGTACGATTAGATAAAGGCTCACAGAGCAACGAGACGGCTAGCATATGCACTACAACAAGCCAGAACTACATACTCGAACTTTTAATTAAATGCATGCGATGTAAGAATTACATTTTGTAAATCAATAAAAGCGGTTCCTCACGACGTGACATTTTGGAAAAATAAAAAGCAGATAGACGAAAACGAATTTATAAAAGTTAAAAAATTTAAAAAGTTGTCAAAATTGTAACCAGTTTTAACCACTTCTTGGATCTTTTGACCACTTCACTTTGCACTAATGTGCCTCTATTTGACAGTGACTGTAGTCGAAGATAGTACACCTAGCCTGAAATGGAACTGGCTCTCAAGTGAGGCTGTCGGAACACACCATTTAGGTGCATGGCGACAGATTTTCAACTTGAAGGTGGTAGAAAGCCAGTCGATTACTAGAAAGTACCCTACCACCATGCGATGTTTTCCATCACGAGCTCAAACTCATTGTTGGGGTTTGAATCCACGCTCTTCGGCGTGTGAACCGACCCCGTTAACCACTGGGCTATCATCGCTACAAAAAGCGACGTACACGCAAGCTTAATACTGGTTGCGCGTTTTTAAACGATGGTTCCATCGAACCATCGTTTAAGAACGCGCAATGATCATCTCTGCTAAATGGCGTAGTGTGGAACCGCATTATGAGTCTAAATTTGAAAAAAACATAATATGCTCCGATTTGCATATTTATATATATATAGAATTCAAAGTTCGAATAGAAAAAATAAATAATTTAGTAACGCAACAACTACTGCATATATTTTTATAATGTCTTTAGTTGATTTTAGACGTCTAAATACACTTAAGTTAATTGGAATTGGGAATTTTAGTTAGTTAATAAAGCAAGTTACTGAATTGACCACCCTGAAGGGCTACGTCGATAGTAGCGTTAGGTTAAGAAACAGTTAAACAGACTAACACCAAGTATTAATTAAACTAGTATATACTTGAATCTAATGGTATCCTTGAACAACCTGGAAAAATAAAATTGAATCTCAAATACAGAAAAGTCGTGTTTTTAGAATTTCATCATATTTTAAACTTGTGAAAACTTGTGAGTCAGACCCTTGAAACCAACAATACTACGAATTGTAAGATTACATAAATATACCTAGACTGAACGTCGATAAATGAACAATGACCGATTTTGGCAATATTACCTAAATTATTCACATATTCAATAGTAGATAGCTAAGTACATATTTTAATAAAATCAGTTTTCAAACTACCCTCTGCATCGATAATGCTTGTCCAATGATAAGAGATATAAAATGACATATTTAAAGAATAAAACAAAGTCAACCTATTTTTAACTGACTTCAAAACAGGAGGAGGTTCTCAATTCAACTATATATTTTATTTTTATGTTTGTTACCACAGAACTTTCGACTGGGTGAATTTGATGATCCTTTTTTTATTTAAAATTTAGTGCTTTCCGTGTGGTCCCATTTCAATTTGGTCAAGTTCTGACAATGGCATCCATGAGAAAACCAAATAGAGTCGGTTTTTTTTGTTAAAATTTTACTTGTGGATATACTTGTGCGGGATTGCTCACGTTTAACTAACGTTTGTGCCGTGGTGGTGCCGGCGTAAGAATAGTTCCCACCCTCTCTACCCGTGGTTGCCGTAAGAGTCGGCTAAGGGATGTAATCCGGAAGATGGGCAGCAGCGTCTTCCTTGAACAATCACACCTAACTGCCCTCGCCGAAACACCTGCCAAGCGTGGTAAGTATTGGCAAAACCCCAGGAAGAGGCCTATGTCCAGCAGATTGATGTTAAAGGTATTTTATTGTCCAATGGCTGGTGATGGAGATGATGAATTAACGTGCACGTTTGTCTCCATAAAAAGGCCATCGGATTTGATCGAAACTATAGTCAGAGTATCCGATATAATTAAACGTGAGTAATCCCGCATAAGTAAAGCAAAAACTTTTCAAAACCACGTCAGTTTCCATAAAGTAAAGTCAACCTACCAACCTCAATGTGCATTATCGTTGTCCTCAGTAAATGATAGAGTATCAATGACGCGCTATCTGCGTGTGATTTAATTGCACTTTATCAGCCACACCTTATCAAGGACTAAACCGAACCAAAGCCGAAATTAGCTTAACTAATTTAATTCAGATAACCGCTAAAATGTACGTAGTAAGATAATGGAAAATTAAAACGAAACACCTACTCAAACTTACAAGAACAAACGTACGGAATTAATTTCACCGAAATAAATATTAATTTCAGAACAAAATTTCTATCATTTCATATAGAAAGATAAATTTAGTAATAGCTAAGTACACGGACGAGAGCTTCAGATGAAAAAATAACACTTTTCAAACTTATAAAAAACTCATACGACGTTCGACGTCTGGATTCACTGTTATGAAACATCGTTATTAAATATTTGGGGCGTACTCGTGTATGCACTGATATGCGTCAGGGAAACCCGTAAGAAACATACAAAACGTGTTAAAACTATATCAGTTCTCATACGCTGAGCGTCCTTACCGAGACGTTTCCTAATGAGGTAATAAAGTTTGGGCTTGAACACCAGAATGAGGAAGATGAAGACGCCTTGCAACTCGTTAAACAGGTCTACAATTGACCAGAGCCATTCGGGCTGTGAGGCCAGTGTAGATGCCAGCTCAGACACCCAACCCGCTCCCATCACCACCCACAGCTTGCCAGTTAACACGTATCTGGAAAATGCATTAATAATCTAGCATAAATAGATATACATTTCAGAATTACACTTCAAGTACAAAGCAAATTCGAGTCATCTTTTATTCGCGTACCGAACTGGAGCCTGTGTTATATCAAAAACATGAAATGAAATTTATTTACTAAAATTGGGTTTACGTTGATGTTATAGATATTTAGTTCTCCTATTTTGCCGTGACTCGGCATGTGAATTTGGTAGTGCAAAAATTACGTAAAGAAAATAGTATAAATTAAACAATCTCAAGTTTGATACATTACAATATAATTCAAAATGAATATAATTTACATTTTAGACTCATTTAAAAAATCTTTTAAACAATAATAACATTATTCTATTAACCAAGAATATCGAAATATATCCGGAATATCGTATAAGGAAGCGAAAATGTGAACAGTGTCAATCTCGGTTGGTGGGTGAGAACAAACCTCTGTCCATTTCTTGTATTACGTGAAAATGTCTTCAAATTTACAATAAATGGTTTCGTACTAGAAGGCGTGCTACATGCTAGACTAGTATTATTTAGCATCAGGCAGGATTTTATACCAAAACCGACATAATTATAAAGAGACTAGAAATCGAACTTTAATTAAATGACGTACAAAATTATACACTGAACAAAATTGCAACCTATACTTAAATCTTGCTCTTGTTCGCACAAAACAAGCACAACTTACTTTAAAAAAAATATCGATTTAAAAAGAACTAAAGTTAAAAGCCTACAAAATGTTTGAATTAAATAAAGTACGGTCCTCGAAGTAATCACACTAATATAATAAAACCAGAAGTTTGTAATGTGTGTTTGTATGTTTGTTACTTCTTCATGTTCAAACGGCTCGACCAATTTTGATGAAATTTGGTATGGAGATAGTTGACACCCTGGATACACATAGACTACTTTTATCTTAAAAATATGTAGCGGGTTATATCGTTAATACAATAAATAACAACAACATAATTATTTATTATATTTGGGCTAACAAAAGGAAGATTCACATAAAGGTTAGGGTAAGTAAACTTAAAAAAATATTCGAATTAAAAAGAGCACAGACCAAAGAAGTTCGTGCAGTAATAGCTTTATAAATATGTAGTACTACACTTATCAGTTTTACCATAGGCTATTCGAATTTGAGCTCACTGACGGCTTTATGGAATAATTAAATATCGTCACTTAAGCTTTCATTTTAATTTTGATTCAAGTGTATGATTATTTCGTAGATATTTAATAAATATTGTATTGGGAATCGATCGATGACGTAGCGTTTAACCTATGCCAAAATATTTACTTACTAGAAAGTAATACAAGATTTTTTTCGTAGGTGTTTGGAGAATAAAAATTGACAGAATAAAGTATAAAAATACTGTAAATTTAGATAGTTAATGTTATTGCAGTGTGTATGTATGTATTGTTTTAAATAATTTATTTCTGTTCTTTCTTTTTGCTAGTCTTAATAATTAAACAAATAAAGATACAGTAAGTAAGTAGCATTTTCAACATTTCTGTATAAATAATCAAAATCGAGGAGTCGTGACAAAATTTAAAAAAAAACAAGTGTGTGTAATCTAGGGTTGATGTCAATGTTTGTGCCTTCCAATATATTCATAACTACCAACAACCAAGCTTTATTATCATGATTACTACGTGTCGTCCATTTTCCCTTAATTAAAGTTTATATGTATTCTCTAAGGATGTGAGGTAAATTATACAATTCATGCCGCATGCAAGTGTCCATACATAAATGCAAAAATTACCCGTCTAACATAGCATATGCGTAATAAGACACCAGTAGACAAATAGTATAGTAAATAAGAATTTAAAAACAGTTATTTGTTGCTCGCTGCATTCCGTTGTTTTATATGCGATTCTCTATTTTTAAACATACTTTTTTTAAAATGTAAAAGTAATAAAAAGTCTAAAACGTTCTCCTGATAGTAAAAGATAACGCCTGTTCATGACTATAGCAGCAATACCCAGAACATTGAGTAACAAAATCAATTAATTGCCTTGGATAATCACTTTGAGACATTTGACGGTTAGTGTTAATAGCACCTATATTTCGCTAACTACTGTATCTTTTAGGCCGGAACACAGCAATATTTACCTACACACTTCAACTTAGCCGCAGTATATCTGACATAATTTCAAAACAAAGCTAATATCTATAATAAAACGTTTACATATTATAGTGGTATTACACTAAAAACATGGCTAAATTAAATTAACAACGAATAAAGTCATAAAATTCACCAAAAACAACTTAGAATCTATGTAATTAGAAAACTTTTGATCGACGTAAACACACTCGTCTCATTTGCACCGGCAAATCTAATAGGTAGGTGTCATTTTTTTAGCAGGATTGCCAACATGACATGTAGTACCTGAGACACTGACAAACTTTGCGCTAAACAGAGCCAATTTGGCTAAAACCCTAATGTGTCATTATGTCCGCATATGTTGTTTTGTCCGCATTTCACCAAAACATTCAAAAACGGTAATGTATTGGTTTAGTATGCTAATGTATGCAGTAGATGGTAATTTTAGAATGAGTTGTTATACTTGTACTGCTAACATCTTTAACAGTTGCGCTAATGGCAAATTTAGATAACAAGCGGCTACAAATTAAGCTACGTACGCCTCGAAACGATCATTTATATTGAGTATTAGTATATCATATTTACCCTATACAATATGAATGGAAAAAATATATAAGCAATAGTAAAAACGAACTTACCGTACCTACTTCAATAGACTTCGATAAAATTTGATTTTACTTTTTTGTAACTAACAGCGACCCGTATCCTCTAACCGACAGGGATCGAAATAAAAAGTGATTCAGGTGTATAGTTATCTTCATTCCATATTTAATTTACCCCAAAAAGTGATACAACTACATGGTTGATATTCCAAAAACTCGAATTAAGCAGTTTGATTCCACCTCCTTCGCGTGCTCCATCGTAAACCGCATCCTCGCTTAACATCAGGCGAGATGGCGGTCAAACACAAGCCAATCGACTTAATAAGGGACGAGAGGAGAGGCGTGGGAGATGTAGAACCTTTTCGTGGTTAACATGAAAATCAGCTCAGGAGGATCATCAGCTGTCGTAAACAGCTGATATCCTCTAAAGTGACGTTAACTATGGTGTCGAAAGAGACCAAAAGGACTTTTGGCGGAAACGAGAAACAATCATACCGCGGCTTTGCATTTTCCAAAACTTGTCTAATTTCTATTGTTTTTCATAAATTTGACAATACCAAAATACTTGACATTAGCAAAATGCACAAAGTGCGATGTCAAAACGAACAAGAGGAAGAGATTTATCAAATATGTGCTCACTTAGCTCTATCAATGCGGAAGCGTCGCTTGGCGCGGTCACCCACAGAGCCTGCCTGCAGTCGGTGCACCTCAGATTTGACTCGCGCGCAGTGTCGTGCCGTCATCATGAAAAGCACGAAGTTGGTGCACGTGCCTAGACCCATTGGAATCACGAAGAATATGTAGTGCGGCCAGTCTGTCTTCGAATTTTGTACTGGGAATTAGAAATAAAACACGAAATCTTAATGCAAATAACAGGATGAGATTCACCACCGAATGACTTAAAGTAATACTTTAATTACTTGCTAAGTAATACTTTAATTGCTTGCTTCTTGCCTTGCGCCAGACAGAAGCGACTTGGAGTTTCGGCAATGGTGGCAGCCACAAATATACTTACTACATACATATTGTGTTTGTGTGGAACAGGCTTGAGTATGCCGCACCTGCCACCACAAACTGTAGCAGTATCACCAGGCCGCAGTTTCAGCTGGCCATATTTTAGACCGCTGCCACAGGCCACTATATCTGGGGCAGACTTTCCTGGAAGTCCTTGAAAGTGCTGCAATGGTCATTGACAAGCGTTATCTATCAGTGCCACGAGAAAGATTTAGTTAGCTTAATTTGTGTCATCACTTGTCACAAATAAAAGTTGGGGCAAGCTACTTCGTCATACTTACAAAATGCACTTAAATTGACAAACGTCATTTAATTACGGTGAGTATTGCGCATTACTTAACATTGTGAGTTTGCAACAGAAACATCTGACGATCGAAACAAAGTTAGGCCTTTTACTGTTTACTGGCTGCGCCTTGCGATTTCGCTCGCGTTTCCCGGGATAAAAAGTAGTTTACGCGTCTACACAAGGCCAAGGTGCAAGCTGTGTATATGCATTCCGAATTACATTTAAATCCGTTAAACCATTTCAGCGTGAAGAAGTAACAAACATAGATACATACATACAAGCACACAAATTGACCCTTGTATAATCATAGTGTAATTTTAGGATGTAATGACAAGAACTTATTTAGACGGACAAAACACTCTCCTGATGGTAATAAGAGATGGTAAAGCTTGCCTATGACCAGAACTTTGAGTAACAAAACAAAGTCCAGGGCACATTAGCGCTTATTACTTTGAGACATTCTATGGAACTGACTACCAGAACACACTGTTAGATTTTCAACTTGAGAGTGGCAGCTAGCCAATTGAGTAGCTATTGGAAAGTACTATTTATGTACTAACTACTTTTTGTCAATTATAACGTATGTATAATCACATAACTGCGTAAGTATTTAACCTACTGCCTATATGGTTCATTCATAACTGCGAAATGCTCAATATAATTTTAGGGCTTGCTACAGATGACGCAATTTTTTCACTGGCAACCACTTTATTTTTATATTTTATTTTGTGAATATTATGATCAGATTTTTTCCTTAATTTCATAAGTACTTATTTACCGGTTTTAATTCAGTTCTTGGAACTGAATAGGGAAACACTTGTAGGTAAGTATACCTACTTACTTGTCTCTAAGTTCTAGGAATTTAGATGATAATCTATCGCGTGTTTTACGAACAGCATGTAACAATAACAGCATACAATGCTGTTTTCAAAGTATGTTGTTTGTGAGATGCCTTCCCGTAGAGCTTATATATATATAACCTGGGAAATTTTGTTTTTATTCATTCATAGTACATTTGATATGTTTTATTTAATAAAAGTGAGTAATTGTAATACTATATACAAACATGTCAATAATACTAATTAAAACTACGTCCACCGGTCATTGACATGTAATCAGTGTTCTAAAACTCTTTATATACTTTGACATTTTGTATTTGTAGTATTTGTATTATTTATATTTGACGCTTCAAGTAAAATGATCTAACTCTAAACCACAAAAGAAACCACGCATGCAACGCTTCTGGTGTTGTCAATGTTTATGGGTGGCGGTGACTACTTACACTCCTGTCATACTTGTTATTAACTATATAATATTTATTTAAAAAATAACTTTGTATAACATAGATATCATGTCATTGTTTCTTACTATTATTTTGTTCTATAAAATTAATTAAAAAATGGTAACATGTAACAGTTACTGAAGTTTTTAACACACGTTGTACATCTTTCTCTCGTTTTGGAATAGGAAATAAAATTACACAAACTGAATGTACCTACAAAATTCCGCCTTCTGAAATAAGCTTGCTATTGTTATGTAGTTCAAATATTACCGGACGTTAAATTTTCAAAGTGTTACAAACTTTTTATATAACTAATATATTTTTGTACTTGCCTTTTGTCAAGTAGACAATAACTACAGCTATATAAATTGTTGCATTGTACGAAGCGTTTGAACAAAAAAGTATATTATCAAACCAAAATTCTCAGAATATTTGATTATTAGCAGAATTATCTTCCTAGATTTTCCGCGTCAACTAGAAATGCTATAATACAAAATATTTGTTGCTATAAATCTCAGAAGTTCTGTTATTGTCAGTCTACTAGCAGCTCAGAAATTTTTCGCAGTAAAGTTTTGATAAATATTTGGCTACGACTCTACGCTGACAAACAGACGCGTTACACGCAGATACACGTTCTTCGATCAAAACAATAATGATACATGTATCATTTCACGAACGTCATACTTATTTTACAAAGAAACGTGAATAACCTAATGGCCCAATTTTTAATATTATCGCTTTGATCAAAATGTGAACTCTAGTGAAAAGGTCTTAAAACTACGTAATTACATGTCATAAAATATTAAGTTACATCATTTACAGTATTCATTACTTTCATTTTGCAATGAGCTTTGAATATAATGTTTGGTTATGACCACAGACTAACCCCCTGCAGAAAGAGTGCGACAAATTGCGTCTGTCAAAATAGAATGAGATCATTGACGGCGTCAAACGCAAGCCTATTTAACCTTAGTAAATAAAATTGTCACCTGATCCAAACCAGCACATATCACTGCCGATCTCAGCATCGAGGAAGGCCGCCACGGGGTACTTGTCTAGCAGAAACATGGTGAGTGTGAGGACAATGGTGATGCTCCAAGCGTACAGAGAGTACCAGAGGAAGCGGCGCCGCTCCGCGCCCGCCTTCCGCATCGGCTGAACTGTGCGCATCGATCTAAAATAATAAATACTTTTTATACTTGTTTTTTTTAAGGATATCCAAAGTTGTCTATATCATCTTAAGTAATGCTTTAGTTATGCGTCAGCTACGATTTCGACAGATTCAGAAATTTGTCGAAACATACGAGTTACCTACTACTGATTAGTGTAGGCGAATACAAAAACACAAGCATTTATAAATAACTAGTTGCACCCCCGCGGTTTCTTTCGCTTTATCCGGTGGACTATGTGTTAATGTTAATCCAGGGCATAAGCTATCTACTGTCATGTCGTGTACTATCGTGCATGACCACCGCATGGCGCGTTCCAGTTGCTAGACGTATATGCTATTTCATAATTACCTATATTTCATTTTAACATATATGATAATGTAGCACTAAACTAGCTCTTGAGTATCAGTTACATAGTATTATATACTTTGACATAAACATAGAACCTAATCATTTTTATTAGCTAGACAATAATTTATATCAAACTTAAAAGTTTTTTTTTTAATAAGTTTTTGCCTACGTGCTCGACAAACAAGTAATTATGTTATTTTTCTATACTACTAGGATTGAATTACTCGCACTAGTAATTGTACAATATATAGATAATTTCGGGCAAATAAAGATATTTTAAAATTGAAAAAATCGATTGTCTACTGTCCAAGTTTCAT
This sequence comes from Biston stratarius, assembly GCA_950106695.1. Classification (NCBI taxonomy): domain Eukaryota; kingdom Metazoa; phylum Arthropoda; class Insecta; order Lepidoptera; family Geometridae; genus Biston; species Biston stratarius. The sequence goes on along the minus strand of OX467115.1, from coordinate 18,475,875 downwards.
TTAAACCCTCTAAAACTAAGCCATTACAACGTAAAGAAGTAACAAACAGACAAAGTTTAGCTTTTTACAAGTTTTTATTTAACTTGCAATGTTTAAATTGTTAGTTGATTAAATTCAAAACTTGCAAGCTGAATTAGAACCATTCCTCTTTGTATAGGATATACATATAAAGAGTAGCAGGTAATAGTAGTTCCGATGACAATGCGTTTTTATGGCTAGATTCTACATCAAGGATTGGCTCCAACCAAAGAAACTTCTCAACTCAACATTATATTATTGACTTATTATTTGACTTGTAATTTTGGTGTTATCAACAAAATATTTGTATTTATAGACACGAAATTTTGTATACAAATCAAATTATGATTGCCCGTTTTAAATTACTCCATTACTTAGCTTCTGCACATATAAAAACATGTTTATAAAAATATTTTTTTTTTATAATAACTAATCTTATAAACAAATCAAAATAACATAGAAATTTGGCAGCCTAATTGGGAGACCGTCTGGCTTTCAATATGGAGGTCCTGGGTTAGAATCCTACGACACGCACCCATGTCTTTTCTAAATGACGCGCATATTACCGCTGATAGTGAGGAAATCTGCATATCCGGAAGTTCATAAAAAAGTATCTCGAAGATTACTGAAGTCTGCCCGCACTTGGCCAGTATGGTGGACTATGGCCTTATCTTTCTCACAATAAGAAGAGATCCGCGCCCCACAGTTTATAAAAACCGTACTGATTCAGAACTTACCAATATAAGCGAGATTGAATTAAAATACTTAAGTATTATATTTTAAGTATTTATTAGTATTAGTAATATATTTGGCCTCTCAATAGAGTATCTTAATAGGATACTATTAATCACATCACACATCACATCATCAGCCATAGGACGTCCACTGCTGGACATAGGCCTCCTCCTAGGGGGGTTTTGCCAATACTCGCCACGCTTGGCAGGCGGGTTGGCGAGCGCAGTAATTGTTCAAGGAAGACGCTACCACCCATCTTCCGGATTACATCCCTTAGCCGACTCTTACGGCAACCACGGGTAGATACTATTAATAATCATGTATAATATAGTCTGTACTTTACCCTCTGAAAATCGATCAAATAAAACTCGTGCAAAGAATCACAAACTAAAGAAAGACATTATTTACAAAACACAAATATATCGGGTGCCAGTTCGCGGTGTGGCGTCAGTACCTACGACTCGGAACTGTCCTACCGAACCTATATATATATTTATTTATCTCGGTGGAGCAAACATAAGGATATTCAATAACACATTAATTACTGTAATCGAGTGTTTGCTCTGAAAGCTCCAAAAGGTTGCAAATGGATGTTTCTCAGTATTGTTTTGATTTTGCTTCCTACTGGATATCAGAACTGTGAAATGATATTGGAATTGGATTATTTTTATCAACTTGTACTGTCTCACTGCAAGGCAAAGGGATCCCTTCCCTCATACCATTTTTCATCTAGCTTTTGCAACCTGAGTCCAGACTTTCAAGCTGGAAACAAGTTCGTTCCTCCATCACTCCCACTAAATTAAATATTGCGATCAATTTAGAAAAAGACCACAATCTATGTCACCCCAACTGCGAGACTACTAAAACAGCCCAAGTCTATATGGCATCTTTATTGGTTTACTGCTTTACTGCTTCCCATTAGACACAGTCACAGGGATGTTCCGCTAGCGGTTAGAATAAACCTCAGTATCAATATATCTGAAAGATTACAGCCAGTTATCGTTAACTACAAATAAAGCTTTCGATAGTCAAGTGCTGCACAAAAGATAACCGCCACAGTTTCCCTACTGAGCAAGTAACTAGGTAATTGTGTAATCCTGTATAAGTGCCTACTTCACCGACGAAACTGTAAATAGAGCAGCGCGTATATTAACATTTACCATACGATTTAATATAAACTTGATCGTCATAACACAAAATATCTATAAATATTTTTTTATAATTCCTTGGGATCAAAATAAGGGCGCGTACATAACAAGCATGTATTTTAAAAAGAGTAGACAAAAATATTTACAAGAATTTATTGCTGCTAAAAAACTACCTAGCACCATGGAGCATTAACGTCTTACTATTCTACTATTCACTTCCTACCATCTACTCTGATGCCTGAAAATTACACTCTAAGCATATTTAAAACAAGAGTGAATGAGATTTTTAACCGACGAAATGTAGGCACAAGATGCAATCTCGGCTATATCGTCGTCTACAGTCAAATGAATTCATGACTAATATATACATTAGATCTAATGCTAATAGAAAAAAAAAAAAAAACAAGAAATGCCAAAATATAAACATTAAAATAGGTGACGATTTAAAGCAAAAATAAAATCCGTTTACGCCGAATTAACAAAGAACTATATAATCCTCAAGATAATATATGGTCATGATTTAAACTTGCGGAACTCATTTACAAAAACTGCACGTGACCTGCACGTGACCGTGAAATCTCCGCCAATCTATTTTTAACCTTTAGTTTTTGTTATAGGTATCTATTCTATATTGCGTGGTTCCCCTTACGATGACGTGTCTAATTAGAGCCTCGCCCGTAACATTGTACGTGTAAGTGAGTTTTCTATCTCGTCAGTTTTCATTAACAACCTACTAATTGTAATGTCTGCGTTTCGACCTTTCAATCTTCAAATTAGCTCACGCATAGGCGCTAATTGAAGCAATTAAATAAGTTATCGCTTCCATCAGAACTAAAAGCAAATGTCACCTAAGTTAACATGATGTAATCACTTAATTGTATAAATCGTAAATTATTTTCATTATGATTGAAAGACAGAGTGTGGTGACCACAGTTCTGCTTGGCCGGTGCTAACGGTAAAGCTTAGGTTGCGGCTCACGATATCACAATAAAAAATCTTTTATATATCTTAGAAACTATATACTATATTATAACTATATTATTTTTAATTTAACTATAATCACTCGAACACTAATCAGTGTTCGAGTGAAATTAAACAAATACAAATTTTAAAAAGGTAAGGTATTAGGTTGAAAAAGTCTTCAGGCACAATTTTTGCAGGTATGCCGCCACAAGGCAGCATATGTTTCTCTGTAATTATTACCATAAATACCAACATACATATTTTGATTACTAATCTGTCTAAATAATTTAAAATCTAAGTCCACATACAACAAAAAACAAGCAACACAACAGCAACAAGAACAAATGTAAGTGTGAACAATAAAGAGTTATACATATGAATATAATGAAATAATAAAACTATCTCTTTAAGATTGTATTATGAACTCCGGAATAGTTATAATAATAAATATATTTAATAGCAATAATTGCAATAAGCTTTAAAAGATCATGGCTAGTACTCAATACACAATGAGTTGTGGACCCAGTAAATCCTCACAGATCACAAAGGTTGTATCAGAGATGTCATGGAACATGTACAAACCAAAAAAACAATTGAATTCAGAACAAATCACACTATAATAAATGTGAAAGTTTATCTATTTGTATGTTTGTTACTTCATGCTGTAACTGCATGACAAATTTGTATGAAATTTGGAATGCAAATAGCTTATTTCCTGGGTTAACAATGAAATGAGTTTTGTTTATTTAACTCGACGTTTCGGCCATGGTGCAAAAGCCGTGGTACGAGTTGACTGGAGAGTGCGATCTCGATGAAAAAATGAGAAAACGATCTCCACATTTTGGTCTTATAAAAATGTAAGGTTAATTACCACGCACACTACACTAACTGTATCAGCAGACCGTTCTGATACCACACCGCCATACTAGCATTTGCTTATAACCGGATTCCATGACGCCGACAACCTAAATCTATGTTCCTGGTTGAAATTGTGATGTTATTTTCAACCGCTTTGACTTCTGTGTTTGGCGATTTTAGACCGTTGCTATGTGTTCTTTGATCCTTTAATCGCGAGTTTATAATTTGAAAAAATGCGGGTATCCATTATCAAATATTTGAATATGAGTGTATTTGTATTCAAGTATCACACTAAGAACTGAACTAGGAACCTATGATTAATATACTACTGAGCCATATAAATAAACTTTTGAAACTTTCAAAAACTTTTATTTTTATTTCCAAGCAGAATCCTGAGTCCTAGAGTTAGCCTTGTAAATGATTCTTGCTGACTCACTTGAATGCAAGTACTGATATGAATATCTACTGAAAATAGGAAAAATCTGAGTCATTCTAAGAATGGGAACATACATTGAGTTCCTAGAGTTGAAACGATTTTGGTCCAACAATATATTGTTGTTTGCGAAGATAAATACGTGGGCCAACGATGGAACAAAGAAATTAGTTCGGCAAACATATCGGGATAGCCGTAGCCGACGCCTTGTTTCTTTCGAGGTCAACAGGTTTTAGCATTGAAGGTGAACTTTCCAGTCTAGCAAATATTGAAGCAGCTTTGGGCCAAATATTTTTTATACATCCTTGCCAAGGACCATGTATATAAGTCATCTGCACTTTTTACACTCGTTCAGATCTTGAGTACCAAACAGTTTGTTAACGGTCATCAAACACTATGAAATAGTACCGCACCCATTCAATAAAAGTAATTAATTGTGATCCAAAATTACCTGACATAAAATATTAGCCACTCGTTTATATCAAGAGAAATGTTCGTTAAACAAGCTGGTGTCTCTTAGTATTTGGGACAAGCAATAATAAATTGATGTGCATTGAGAAATATGTATATATACTTAAGTACTTCGTCAACTTGTTATTTGCCTTTCAACTTGTATCAATAATTTAATCCGGTCATACTAGCGTCAAGCAAATGTTCAAGATCCGATAAGTAAACATTACAATATGAAGTAAACATTGGTTCAGACTCGCACGACAAACAATTTTAAGAAAATCCCAAGTAGATGTATGTCGGCAACAGCCACAACACGCGATGACGAGAACTAAGATAATTCGTTCAATATACTGAACCGATAGACGGATGTGTAGATTGCTCTATTGTAAACTGTGAATACCACTGAAACATTTGCTTAGTATCACTAAAAAGGATTATTACTCATACTTATACATTAAAATCCCGGTTTCATGTCAGTATACAATGAAAACATGGATTCCCGAGTGTGTAGGATGGCGGATACGTAAACCCTCTACGCCACGACTAAGAAATAAATCACGCATTTTTGTTGCTACTACGAATTTACTCAGAAAGTAAGATGGTACAGTGAATAATGTAAACATAAGTCCTCCCCCGAAAAAGAGAGTGATTTCTCAATAAACCGGAAGATATGGTTTTTGCATACATTTACATAAACAAATTGTGCAGACAAGTGAAGATTAAAGAGTTTTGGTGTTCGTGAAACAAAAGTATTACAAAAATGAGTAACGTATTCTACAAGACATAAGTGAAACATCGACGGAAGGCTACTCTTATAAGCGGAAACTATCAATTTCGCTAAACTGTTTCAGTCAACTTTAACCTGCGAAACTCTCCTACTTTCCGCTGTATTCTGAGCATTTAGGAAAAACCGCTTACACACTTTTCATATGTATCTATTATTTGTTAAATTTAAATTTAGAGGAATGATCGTACTCGATGAGCCACGTTTCACATAACAATCGATGCGATTCACACACTTGCACCGAAGAGCCATTCAGAATGTTTGTGTTGGGCGCTAACTCACCCAAATGTCCACCATATGTCGAGGCACATGACGTTAAGCCAGGCAAAGGCCGCCATGAATCCGAAGTAGATCCCGTACCCTGCAAAAATAATAAGCGATAATTGATGAACACCGTCCCGCTACGTTCCACGCCACTTACTTTGTTCCCAAATTATCTAGCCTCGCGCGTCGAAGCATTGCTTCATCAATTACTTGCGTACGTACATATGTATGTATACGCCTCATACATATTGTACTTGCATTGATTTAGAAATAATATCAAGTCTAAACAAACTAGCAATGGCCCGCTATTTCATCCATTAACTATACGACTATTTATTTTTGGGCTGTAAAATAAAACCTATTAATTATAAAAACTGGGTACAATCTTAATTTTTTTGTAGCTCCAGGCTAAGTGTTGACCACAGCTCACCTTATTTTAAGTTACGGTTCAGTCGTAGATGGCAAACACACGTATCCTGGAATGGAACTGGCTTTCAAGTGAGGCTACAGAGGCGCCAGATTTACTACTTGAGGATGGTAGTTAGCCAGCCGAGTATGTACTAGAAAGTATCCTGCCACCTTGGAATGGTTTCCTTACAATGTTTTCCTTCACCCGCAGTTCATTTTTATTGTCGGGATTTGAACCCACGCCCTCCAGTGTGTAAACTCACCGCACTAACCACAGAGCTATGAAATGCAAATAAACGACATCCAAACCGATTTTTATCCAACCCAAAAATCATTATGTTGTTGTAGATTTCACTGGAAACAATAAATTATTGCATATTTGATATTACAGTGATGTGACTGATATTTAACCATCGTAATTGATTCCCAGGAATCGCAAATCTGCATCTTTATCTAGCTTACTGGTTCTTGATAAAATGTTTATCTTTCAAATTAAGTGACATTGATACTGATGGCTTTGTTTTAGCAACTTAATAATTAAAATAGGTGTGATCTATTTGATCGTATACTTCGTTAAGTTAATGCCGCCATACTCAAAGTGTGCTTCGCGGAACCCTAGGGGTCCGCAAAGCCTCTCTGAGGGCTCTGCAAAAATACTGGTTATAAAAAGAAAAACTAAGAGTAAAAAATAACTAAAAGAGTAGTAGTGGAATGCGAAATATGAAAGTGCGACTTATGGCATACACCAGGAAGGAGCATAATCAACAGTCCAACACCGAATCAAACGTACAATAAAAAATACACATAAAACAGTTTTTGTTTACTTTCTTATGGTTGACAGGCTTAGACCACAGTCCACCTGGTGTAAAGTGACGGTGTGGTCGAAGATGGTAAACACACCTAGCCTGGAATGGAACTGGCTCTCAAGTGAGGCCTGCCGGAACACACCGTTAGATGCTTGGCGGCATATTTTCAGCTTGAAGTACCAGAAAGTACCCTACCACCACGTTTTCCTTCACCGGCAACTTAAGCGCGTTGTTGGGGTTCGAACCCACACTCTTCGGCGTATGAACCGACCGCGCTAACCACTGAGCCATCATCGCTACTTTAGAGCTCCATCAAATATTTCGCTATCAGAAAAGGCTCCGTCGCCAAAAAAGTTTGAGAACCGCTTAATAAATATTAAATAGGTGCGTCAAAAACAGTCTAAATGAACTTTGAGTTAATATAATCATTTAAATAGTGTTTACATTTGATATCTCCATCGATGACTTCAATAATGACCTGGTAGAGCTTAACAATAGGTCTGATAAAATTTCAAAAATACTAAATAAGATACGCAACTGTAGTAAGATATGGGAGGGACCATGAGTGTCCATAGAGTAATAATATATTAAATAATAACAAAACAAACCAAGATAACAGCTTATTTCTGTAATCTAGTTTATCAATCTGCGTACGTCCGGCAGACACATAAAATGATTAACTCATATATTTTTTTAATTATTTATCTACGTATGATTCGTGCTAAGGTACATATATATATATATATATATATGTGTAAGTATAATATCAGTAGATTATGTCATAAGGGACCAAAATAATGCATTGAGGGCGAGAGGGATTATTTGAATCCAGAGCGTAGCGATTCAAATAATGTTGGTACCGTGTGGCAGTCTGCTTTTTATCCCTCTCTATGTGAAAAAGAAATAAGTAAGAGATGCTTTTAGTAGTGACAAATATTTATATTAAATAATCAAATTGCAAATTTATGTTAATATTTACACTTTCTGGTGTTAATATTTTACTTTCACTGCTAAAATAGATATTTTATTCAATTTGTGTAAAAAAACATAACTATAATATTTTGATAAAAAGTATAAAAATCTATTATTTTTCATTCTCCCAATCGGGCAGGCTAAAGCTGTAAAGCCATACTGCCTTGTCTTCGGTTTTTGCAATTCTTGTCTTACATCTATAACTACAGTTAAACTCTAGTCTTGGTCAAGTCCAGTCTGTGCCAGTTAAATCAAGTCATGCCTTAGTAAAGTAGTGGCAACTTTACTATAAGCTTCGATAAGTTTTGGAAGTAACTCAAAAAGTCATGTTTCACCACATTATATCACTTTCTCACACTCGTGCTTGTAAATCGGCACTTTATGAATAAAACACCACCATTTTTATACATAAACACTAGTTTTGGAAAAAAAATACAATGGGGCGACACGACTCTTACCGCGTTCCCGCCAAAACTCAAAAAACGAATAAGAAGTGCCCGCGTAATTTATTTTTAATTTGGTTATTCAATGCCGCTTTGGCAGGCGCGCTTTTTTTATTACCGACCAGGACTTTATCGAAGCGAATCGCGCTTAAACTTTTTAATTAAATAGTGTTCAAAAGTCAAAGTTCAAAAGTCATTTCGCTCACTGATGCGCCGGAATGACCCATTTTGCTCGTACTTATCGAGGAACCCTTCAACTATTTTCGAATATATGGGTGAAAAATAACATTATGTGTATTTTATGAAACTTGTTATTACACATTCAGATATTCACTAAGCGGATATTTATACATTCTGCTCCATTTACCGATGTAATGAAAATATTGAAAGGCCATTAAATCATTTTACAGCCCTTTAAACTAGATTTAACTACCCTGCTCATCAAATTGTAAATAAGTACATGAGTATTAGACTTTACATAACAGTACGGTAGAGTGATATGTATCAAGCTATACTATAATACTTAATACATATGTACTTTGGGAACATTTGTAACAAAGCAAATAACTGATATGTGCTAAATATGACAAGATGATTTAGTTATATATCATATACATGTCAAGACTGACAACACAAGCATTTTACAAATGTCAAGATTCGAACCGACATTGATCGCAAAACTCGAATGGATTCGACCAACTTACAGTTGATAGTGTAACTATAGTATACAGGGCTACAAGCTTGTTTTATTATGTAGTAAATCGAAAAGGGGTTTAATAATGAACAAGATTTACTATGGACACAACACTGATACCGCAAAAAAAAATCAGCTGATCCCTACATTTCTTCAAGGGACAACGTACTTTTTCTATAGAACAGCTTTTTACAATTTTAGAGTTGTATCCATTGTAAAAGTTATTCATAATGATTAATACAACCGTTATTCGGGTTAGTAGGTACACACACATCATCAGCCATAACTTCCACTGCTGGACATAGGCCTCCTCCTGGGGAGGTTTTGTATATATATATATATATATATACAAAATATTCGCCAATATAATATACTCGCTACTATAATACGCGCTATAATACTCGCCACGCTAGGCAGGCAGGTTGGTGAGCGTAGTTAGGTGTGATTGTTCAAGGAAGACGCTGCTGCCCATCTTCCGGATTACATCCCTTGGCCGACTCTTACGGCAACCACGGGTAAAGAGGGTGGGGTACAATTTTTACGCCGGCACCACCACGGCAATTAGTAGTTTACTATAATTAGTAAATCGGTAGACTTATCATCAACATCATAGAAAAAATAACTTAAAATAATTTACCCAGTGTAGTGCAGATCTTCGAATTAGGGACGAGGCTGTACTGCACGCGTGCGAGACACGTGAAAGCCAGCAGCATCATGCTCACGTGGCAAATCAGAGTCCGTCCGTGAAGGTTCCTCAGCTCCGGCAGCGAACAGTACACGATCAGCGTCAGAGCCAGGCACACGCTTGATATGCTGATTAGCTGTTGACATCAATATCAATAAGTACTCATAACTTCTAATCTAGCATTCGATTTAAAAAGTCTAAAAAGTCAGTTATATCATGCATGATACCGTATTTAATTTGATTCAATTTCACAGTGTGTAGAGTGAGATCAGGGGCGTAGCTACGGCCGTTTTAGCCGTATCAATGATACGAGGCCCCCGGAATACAGGGGTCCCAATATGTATAAGCAAAGATTCGCAAGCCTTCAGGTCGCGACAACAACGGATGTCCAGGGTTAGACTTCGTTTGATTATATGTTCATTAACGAGTTTGTGAAAAAATAATAAACATGACCCCCGTGGAGCTATGAAATGAAAGTCTGGTAGAAGGGCCCCCGACAAATCTTGATACAGGGCCCGTCTAAGGCAAGCTACTTCACTGGTGTGGACATTCCTAAATTTACAGAAATTGCCCTAATAATAATACGAGTAAATGTTCTTGTTTTGCTAAATGCTAATTTCAAATTGGAATAACAGTGTCGACCCCAATTCGGAACTGTTCTATACATTTACCTACCTAAAACAATTAATTCTTAACCTATCATTTTAAAATACATTTTAGTTTATTTATTATTGGTGTTTCAAGCTGAAACACCAAATGGAAAAAAGAACTAATATTATAAAGCATGTAAAAAATTATCCATGTGTAAAACCGTAAAAGGCAAACATAAGATTCAGACACAGATATTAAATGAAAAAATCATCCAGTCAAGTACAAGAAGATGCCATACAACAAAAATCCTCCAACCAGAGGCAAAATAAACATATGCCAGACGTGATATGCATTCGTATACGCACATACCAGCACTCCATGACTCATTGGTACTCCTATTCAGCATTGGCGTAATTACATAAATCCATTATCTTAGAGTGCTAATACATCGTTTTACGACAATATTAAGATAAAATTGACATACAAAATAGAAGTTTCCGGAATCATTTGTTGTGATAACATTTAATAAAAGCTTATGAGGAAAAAAGTCAAAAAATTAATAAGAGATTCAAAGAAACATATCTCTGTAGGTATTGTGACATCTTCTTGAAATCCAAAGTTTTACTGTTTTAAACTATCACGATTATGCACTAATTAATTAAACTATTGTTGTTATTGCTAGTTTTTACCTTTTTAGATATTTTCACAACGAAGTAAAGTCTGTTCGTCAACAATTTTACTATACTAATCTATCATATTATTAGCATTAAGTTGGACGGCTTCTATTTGGACGGCTTCTGTATGTATCTCGTAAGCTATACAAAACAATTAGATTTTGGCTCTTCTGCCAAAATCTTCTGTTTGATGCCAAACGTAGAACTATTTAATATAAAAAATAAATAAAAATGACTTTATAACCACATAAGTAATTACAGTAGTGTACTAAAAAGAAACAGATTTTATGGTGTCTAATATTCTAAACTCTTATACTGGTATATTTTCTGAAAAGTTTAGCCACACATTACATTGCACTATCGAATGAAAAACATATAAATTATTATGCCCCTCAATGAGGCTACTATATATTATATTTTTTATTTATGTTAAAATTTGATGTACTTAGTTGGATTTTCTTATTCATAATCTAGCTCTATTAAATATTTTTTGCTAAACCAAATTTAATTCTATATAGTTATACTAGTGACCCGTGCCGGCTTCGCATGGGTAGTTCATTATTTTGATCTATCTCGTAAGGTTTAGCCAGTGTTTGCAATGTAAGCGCACAAAAACATGTTTTTTACGACATCACAATACACATTTTTGAAATTCTCGGATTTCTTCTACCTACTATAATGTGCATGTATTACATATAAACCTTCCTCTTAAATCACTCTGTCTATTGATGGAAGCCGCATTGAAATGTGTTGCGTAGTTTAAAAGATCTAAGCGAACAGACGACGGCGGGAAGCGACTTTGTTTTATACTATGTAGAGATTGAACAACAAACAATTACAGAATTTACAGTTACAGTTTTCAGTGCTCCTTAGAGTTAGATCAGAGTTATCTTAAACTTTATGATAAGCCAGGCGTATAATCTTTGTAAATAAAAATCAAATAATGTTCCTTACTAAGCGCGTATCATAAGAACGCGATTTATCTAATTCTTTTTATTAATGATGAGGGTGCGAATTAACATTTTGAAGTGGCTGTGGACAGCACATAGCACGCAGTACTGATGGGTGATAGAGCTGCAAAGTTCTGGAGTGGATACTACGGACCGGCAAGCGCAGCATAGGATGTCCTTCCACAAGATATACAGATGAATTAATAAAGACCTCAGGAACGCGCTGGATGAACTTCCTACCGATCTTTATGGAAGTCAATGCGGGAGGCGTATGTTCAGTGGACGTCTTACGGCTGAGATGATGATGAGGTCAATGGAATAAGGTTTATTTTTGTACATTACATATGCGAGAACAAAGGCCGAGCTTCACCGCACCGGGTATGAAATACCAAGTATTCAACTAATAAAATAATAAAATCCAAACCCAAGAATAAAACCTGTACATCAATCATCGTTCTCCTCCAATTGATACTCGTAAAAACTTTTAGCCGGAAAACATTTGCAAATATATAATCAAACCTACTGACCCAGTGCAGGAGTAATAAACTCTGAATAAAATCTAAATAAACGCGAACATTCCACCGAAATACATTTACTACTCTATTTGTTACCTAATACGGTTTATCGCAAACTTATTGGAATAAATTTAAGTGTTCATTATAATTTTTATTCAACTTTGTGCAAGTTAAATAAATATGCAAATTATTAGGTAGAAATGTATACTTAAGTATCAGAACAACAGTAACTAAAAGTAGTTTTACGAAATACAATTGCTATTATAATTATAAATATAATATCAATACAACATATTAAAAAACAAAGTCATCCGCCGCGTCTGTCTGTCTGTTTGTTCGAAATAAACTTAAAAACTACTGAACGAATTATCGAGGAAGGTTTAGTTTTATAATTTGTCAAGTTTTTGTGTAAATTATCGGAAGGATTGTGATAATTGTCGGAAGTGTCGGGAACAGTTAAGTCACCTGGGAGCTTACATCGAAAATGCTGCCCAATCCCTTTGAGATAGATCAAAAGCCCCGTGTACGAGTAAACCAGTGCGCGGCCGGGGCGGGTCGCTAGTTATAAATATAAATATCGTAGGCTATCTGACCCCAAACACAGCAGAGCTTGTGTGATGGAAGTCAGATATAATAATACTGATAGAATACATAAATGCTTTTTTTGTAAATACATACAGATCATCCAGACACAGAACAAACATTTGTTTAAACTCTAAAATTATCCTGAGTTGAACCCACGCCCTGCAGCTCTTAAGGCAGATATACTACCAATAAGCCAACAAGGCTTCCATTTTATTTTCTTGATGCTTGCATACGCTACAGACGAATACTCGTACTAATCAGTGAGCATTTTATATAAGTATCTATATCATAAGCTCTGATTTCTTGGTAAGCTCTATTTTTAATTCCCATTACGTGATAGATAGACTCTTAGTTAAAGTAAACTTTACAAATGTAAATGCTACAGATTGTTGTTAATAAATATAAGTTTCAGTTGATGACGTCGGATGCAGGTGATCTATTTAGGTAATTCCGGAAAGCTTAATGATTACGGAACAGAAACAAAAATGTTTTGGATCTCATATGCGAAAACGAGTTTTAACTGTCATAAGTTACTATAACCTAAAATAAAAAAATAATTATTAAGTATTAAGTATTATTCACTGGATGCGATAATAAGTGATAAGATAATCTTTTGCGTCTATCTAAAGTACTTTACTACGGAAACTGACGTGTTTTGACAGATTTTCGCTTTAGTTACACGAGATAGCTTATGACGCTTCGTTCACACGGCGAAAGGTGTGGGTTCAAACCCCAACAATGAGCTTGAGCTGCTGGTAGGTTATTTTCTAGTACTCGGCTGGCTACCACCCTTAAGTTTAAAATTCTGCCGCCAAGAACCTAACGGTGTGTTCCGATTAACTCTCAGATGGAGAACCAGTTCCATTCCAGGCCAGATAACATAACATCAGGTGAGCTGTGGTCAAACGCCTGGTCTATTAACTATTAAAAAAATACCTGAATTTCGAATACTTTTCTTACTGCAATCGATCAACTTATTATATTATTACCGGGACTTCACACCTTTAAAAAAAATCACGAAAAGCACATTCGTTCATGTTTTGAAACACTCAAATAGGAAACCTATTGAAGTAAAAATAAATAATTGTATCTTATTTATCGATTTTCATAGTGTGAAATATCACGTAAGCAGAATTTCATCACGTCGTTAAAATTGTATGATTCTTTCGCAGCGATTATAGTTTTTTAAGTGTTGAATAACAAAATCGTGCAATGATATTTTTTTAGTTCCTTTGAAGTATACTTCAAATTCTGACGAGTATTAAGTACTTGCCTATTTATATAACCTAACAGCGAGCTTTCCAAATTATGAAAAGTATTAGGTACTCATATCTATTTTACTGAGAGACATTTTTACCGAAACGGAAAATTAGGAAATTAAAATAATTAGATTAAGAGTTTATTAGTATCCGGAATTACCTTAGATATTTGAAAAGTAAATTCAATTTTTATTTTACTTTACTGTATGATGTACTAACTGACAACATTTTTATACTGACATAGGTACCTTTATATATATTTTTTATCGTTGAAGTGCAATCAGTTTTTTTAATATATGTATTTAATTATTTATTGATTGATGATAAATTAAAATTATTTTACGGAATTTGACTTGTAACTTTGGTGTTGTCAATAAAATATTTGTACCTATTTGTACCAATATGCACATAACTGATAAATCTATACCATCTACAGAAACGCTCTAATATTCCATTTCGCTATTGAAAGACTGATTGAGATTTTAGAGATTTTTAAAACATGATAGAATCACTACAGTCAATCCTGCACACCTATGACTACAAGGACAGCTCTTTGTGCCTTTTTTCGCGTCGTCAGTAAGTAAATAAAAGCTACTTACCCAAAACGATATAGTAAAATCTTTCTTAAGCTCCGGTGCCCTCACGAAACAGATGACAGTGGTGACGAAGAGTTCGCCTTCGGGGCACTGTCTATTATCGAATGTCTCGAAGCAGTAATCTTCGTTGGCGGCAAACGGTGAGTGTAAGAGTCCATATTGATCCAGCTCATGATGATCCCGCTTTAGGCTACGATCCAGCATGATCCTGCCATGCTCACAGCGAAGATTTTCTCTGATACCTATGACATCTGAGAGATAAAGAAATAAAAATATCGTAAGTACCATGTAAAAAGATCCTTAAATAAAACAAGGAATAATCTCCCTCTATTTAGGATCAGCGGACAATATGTTAGATAATTTAACATATAATCACTTAGTGATTTAGCGATCAGTTAGTACATTGAATTTTTTTTTTGTGTAGTAGAAAGTCACACATCATCAACCATAAGACGTCCACTGCTGGACATAGGCCTCCTGGGGGGGCTAAAAACCTAGTAGGTTTTTAGCCGAACTAGAATTCACTGTAAGGTTAATTTTTGTAGCGATGATAGCTCTGTGGTTAGCGCGGTCGGTTTGCATGCCGAAGGGCGTGGTTTCAATCCCCAACAATGAGCTGGAGCTGCCGGTGAAGGAAAAACATCATGAGGAAACCATAGCATGGTGGTATGGTGCTTTCTAGTACTCGGCTGGCTAGCTACCACCCTCAAGTTGAAAATCTGCCGCCAAGCATCTAACAGTGTGCTCCGGCAGCCTCACTTGAGAGCCAGTTCCATTCCAGGCTAAGTGTGTTTACCATCTTCGACCACACCGTCACTTAACATCAGGTGAGCTGTGGTCAAAACCTAGTCTGTCAAACATTAAAACAAAAAAATGCTTTTCCGTATGCCAAAAATTTGGTACGGCGCGGCGTAAGGAAGACGCAGACGCTGGGTTTCAGTTTTCCAATCCAAACCTTGTTAAATCGACCATGTCTTTTTTTTTTGAGAGGTTTTAACCACTTATCGATTAAACACTATAGATATATATACTCTATCAATCATTGACCTTCCTCAATATAAAGAAAAGATATCGCATTAGGTAGTTATTGATCGTAAATCTAATTTATTTTACAATTAATCTTTATTATGTATTCACAACATACACATCTTTAAAAAACATTCATTAAACACAGTTAAAGTATTGTGGCTTATAAGCGATATCATAAATAACTTTAACTCAATAATTTCCTTTTCTTTCTGCGGTGTTGGTTAAAAATCAAGGTTGTCTGAAACTTATTGTTATCGGCACGTTTTGAAGTTAAATATGCGTGCCGATTCGTTAGGTGCGGAACACGACACAAAGCAAGTTATGAGATAATTAGAATGATAATTGACTCTTAAACGGCTCTTAAAAGGAAATCGAACTACCTATATTCGATATATATTGTAATAATAGATATATCTTATGCTCAATTTTTAACACTTGCCAAAATATTTAAAACACAACTTAAATAAATTGTCACACCCATATCTTGAATAAGGTGTATAACATAGCGTAGAGCTAAAATAAAATTGTTAAAGTGAATTCTTACCTCCATCAACGCCATATTTTTTTAAAGGGTCCATGTAGATAGATATGTTGAATGGTATAACATCGTCGTCATTGACGCAGATGGGTCTGCTGCAGTTGCGCCTGTAATAGTGCTTCCCGACGGGGCAGCACTTCCTGACGCAGAAAGCTCCATACGCGCTGCAATCTCGGGAGCACGCACGTGCAACCAATCCTGCACGCCTGTACTGCTGCTCCACGCACCACTCTCCCTGCAGCGCACGACCACCGCCTGTTCCATCCTTTTTCGTCACGATTAAATCACTACCGTTTACTTTTAAAAAATAAAACTCCGCACTCAATTCCAACGCATACTGCTCATATTTGCAATGCAAACCAGTTTCCAACTCGTAAATAGAGCCGCTGTTCACGTCCAGTTTTTTCAACAACGATTCTTCTGTTGCAAAATCTTCACTTTTTTTACACAAATGGTCTAACGTGTCATAACTTTGGCCTATAGGACAGCACTTTCGGATGTGGTTTAGTGTGAGGTCTTGCTCCGGTGTTTGATTTGTGTCGTTACGAACGCAAGATAGACTAACGATTTTAGAAATGTCCGAATTAACTGTTCCGTTAATTATTTCGAGTAGTAGTCTGTCGTAGCAAACATCGGTAGAAGTGGAAAGTCTAATGTCTAGCTCTTCCGAGGTCTGGTTCACTAAATCCAGTACGCACATTTGATTCAGATTTCCGTACTCTACAGGGACTGCGTCTCCAACTATTAACGGAGACTTAGTAACATTGTAATCACTTTCAACACTCTCACGATCTAGACACACATATTGGGTAACATCTTCTAAGGCCACCACTCTTACGAGTCCTTGATTCTTCTGACAACATTTGTGAAAAGCCGGTGTCGCGTCGCCAGCTTCACCACAGCCACTCGCACATAGATATGCACCGACGATCACGAGGAGCCGCATGTTTTAAATATTTACGCAACTCGGCGGTTTAATCACAGCAGATGGTAGGTATCGATATTCGTGGGCATTGTTTATTTGAAGTGTTGGGTGGCGTGCGTTGCGTATGGCGGCGGCGGCGAAGTGATGCCGGCCGGCCGTGGACGGAGCCCGCTGGGACGCACCGCGCGGAGGCTGCTACGCCCTTGAGCCCGCCCTAAGCGTCGCGCCTTCCTTGCAACCTCACGAGCTTTTGTTAAGCACCGATATTAAGTGATCACCTCATTGATAGTGCATACGTTAAGGGAGCACTCATTCAAAAATTAACACAATATATTTTTGTACTGGCGCGAGCACGACGCGACGACGCGGAATGTATAAAGGCAGTTCTTAAAATTTGGAATAATTAAACCAGAACTTGTGGCCACTATTTAATTATAATTTAAATTCGTAATAGTTTTTTTCCCGTTTAAGACGCTTTAGGTTTATGCCGTAGCGTCGTCATGGACGTCTCGATCAACACTCAAGTGTGGTGACAAAGGCGTTACTCTAACTTATCGCAACTGATAAAAATATGAAACGTCTGTTTGATAGCGTTTTACGTAGAAATTTAATGCAAATAAACATACTTACTCACCACCTATACATACCTACGTCTTGTACTATCTTGGAATCGATATCAGTTGTAGTATAATGTACACAAAAATCATTTTTTTACTAAATAATCATTCACGCATTTACGGGCGTGAATCGCGGAATATTTTTAAATAGATTACGCTACCGTTTTGCGGTGCGGTTTGCTTCATCCTGTAGATAATAAATAGAATAATTCATTATCATTTTGAATAGTTTTTGTGCCAATCTGTAATGTATTCTTCTGGTAATCCTTTTTTAAAAAGATTTTACTCACTATAAGACGCAGGTATTGTGACGTTCCGTAGCAATGATAGTTAAATTGTTAGCACTTTCGGACCGCACGCTAAAGGGTATGAGTTCAAATCCCAGCAATAAGTTTGAGTTGTAGGTAAAACAAGAGATCGTGAGGAAACCGTAGCATGCTGGTACTTTCTAATACTCGGCTGGTGGGCCTCAAGTTTAAATCTGCCACCAAGCCCCTAACAATGTGTTTGGGCAGTCTCACTTGATAGCCAGTTCCATTCCAGGCTAGGTGTGTTTACTATCTTCCATCACATCGTCACTTAACACCTAGCGTGTCAAATATATTACATTTTAATAATTATTAAGTTTGCTGTTGCTCTTACCTATATACCTACCTACAACATAACATTCTTTTTTAGATTAATTACAGAGAAACAACCTCAAATAGCCAATCATAGCAAGAATATATCATACGAGTAAGCTCGTGTTGTTCTTAAATAAGAATAAATACTGAGTTCTGTTGTAATTGTATTCATTTCATTTTTATCAAAAAGTAAAATTTAATTATTGTATTATACTAAGTAACTTAATTATTAAACAAATTTGACTTCTTAGTTGGCACATAAATTAGGTACTTTATATACTAACAAAATAGGTACATTACTTTACTTTTATAAAACATTTATTGACTTTTGAGATATTGTATTAGAATGGAATATCCATGACGTAAATAATCGTTAGGTACGTAATCGTTGGATAAATGGCGATAAATAAAACAAAGCATGCCGGAAATCGGATACCAAGTCTGCTCGTATTTTTAGCCGATACTTATGTATCAATTGTGGTACTTAATGGTAGTTTATGACATGGAAAGTGCAGTAATTTGTGGTCCGCACCTGTCACTGCTCGTGGACAATCGTCAATTCATTTGTAAGAACTTTAACTTTTTTCAATACATTTGTGACAACAGCCAAAATTAATTAAAGTATTTTTTTTTTCTTTTAAAAAGTAATACCATTTGCAGTGATGTTTTTTTTACTAAACAATATTTGACCAACACGTAGATTGATCTGCAATGAGGTTCCACCACTTACCTTAAGTAAATAATTATGTCTTATTATTTTGTCTTATAATAACGTGAGACACTTAAAAATATGAACGGCTTAACACTGGCAGAATGTAAAATATAAAATGCAAAAAAACATTCTAGAAATTAAAAGAATCGTAACGAATGTAATTACGAGTAGACATGCGAACAATATTTACATGCTTTAGAATTATATTTTTCGGTAAAATGAATTGAAAATAGTTTTTCTATATTCTAGAAATAACTTACCACCAACCACAATGAGTGCAAATGTGATATAAACTAAAAGTAAAGTAAAGTACAATTCTTATCTACAATACGTTTACAGAGGCATTTCTCAGCAAAAAGCTTTACAACTAACTAATGTTGTGACAGCTGATAAAATATGCAGTCGTGTCAACTTATAATTTCTTAGAAATAAATATCGATATATTGTTAATAGTAGATATAATTAAAGTTTATAGGTATTGTCACTGAATAAATGAAATGGAGAAACCTATATTATGTGATACTATAAATATCTAAAATTTGAAGTACCTAATGAAAACATATTTAAAGATTCATTTATCAAAAGCCCCGTTTAATGTAATTTTTCAGTCGGCAATTAACACATATTTTAATTATATTAATTTTAAACAGCTGGTTGTAAACTTAAGTTGGTGAAATGTATGTATTTTATTGCTTTAATAAATAGAAACAAATATATTGAAGATATTTTTGTCTTTTATTTTAGATAACGAAAAGGAAAATCGAAATTTAAGTTTTATCGATCTGCTCTATCAGATTAAAAGAAAACGAAGCGCTATGAATACAGTAAAAGCTCTTTATTCACGGGGTAGGTATACGTTCCATAAATATGTCGCGAATACGAAACCGTGGATATGGAATGGTAATTAGTATGGAATCATAGGGGATACGTTCTAATGGTCCAAAATAAAACCAATATCTATCAAAATAAAATAAATTTTTGAGAAATTCGCAATTAAGCGTTATTATCAGCTTTAGACAAGGGTGTTTTTTTCTGGATTTGCCGCTTTTAAAAGGTCTTTGAGTTCAGATGATATTGGACTGTAGCGTTAATAATTTTCCGTTTAAAAATAAGGCTCCTCTCCATAGATGGATAAATATTCATGAAGAAATCACAAAGTTCATTTGCCTAACGTAAACCTTCACTTTTAGTTTGAATTAGTCCACTCGGTTACACCTTTTATGAAAGCCGCCTCGGCACGTACCAACAGCACATACATACGTTAATAAATGACACCGAATCCTTTTCTGTTTACCGATTGCAGCCGCGAATAATGTCTTTTTTTTTTTGCTAATACAGGAACTGGGTTTCAATTTTTTCACCCGCGAATAAGGAAACCGTGAATAAGGAACTTTAACTGTATATCGAAAAGCCTTTTTATTTTCATGTAAAATACAATATACTGTTTTTCATCACTAGTCATGGCATTGATAGGTAAGTACTTAATCTAAGTTTATTTTGTTCGTATAAAAATATGGCTCATTTATTTAAAAAAACTAATTTTAATTAATAATCTAAAATACACTTTATCGTTACGAGATTCTAACAGCCCTGTAATATACTCTTGTCACATTAAAATCTTGCAAGATTATAATAAAATATGTACTTGTAATAACAAGCAGTGAGGCACAAAGTAACGTGAGATAACCTACAGGGCTTTAAGGCCCTTAATCACCAAAGCAAATGTCAAACCATAAAATTGTACAAAATTAACGTCACGTCATATAATAGTGTACTTTGAGATTAAAAGTGCTTAACATAACTCCTGATGACAACCCCACTATCATCGCTTTGGTTGATTCGGGCCTAAGAAAGGCAGGATTCATAAGACTAGCTAGTTTTGTGATGAATTCTATACAGCTACTTTACTTAGCGATACTAATGGCAGCCACAGGTCTTTACTACCATATTCTTGTACTTGCGAAGGATGACGTTCGAGTCGTCAGTATAGTATAACACGGATATTGGAGACAGCTTGATGGGCGCGCAGGATGGTTTGGGCACCTAAGAGAAAGAAATGTATTATAAGATTGTGCGTAATTATGATCATCGTATGTCGATAATCGATGAATATACTATCACGTATAAGAGGTTGTGCATGAAGAACGGAGAGAGAGAGAAGAGTATGTAGGTGTTAGGCCACAAAGCTCATCAAGAAGAAACGAAAATACACTCAAAAAGCAGTTTCATCTAATTACGCTTGTCATCGTCATCATCTCAGCCATGGGAGGTCCACTACTGGACACAGGCCTTCCCCAAAGATTTCCATGAAGACCGATTGGAAGCGGCTTGCATCTAGCGCGTTCCTGCGGTCTTCATTAGGTCGTCTGTCCAACTTGTCGGACTACGCTGCGCTTGGCGGTCCGTGGTCTCCATTCTAGAACTTTACAGCTTCATCGGCCATCAGTTTTGCGTGCTGTGTGACCTGCCCACTACCACTTCAACTTGCTAATCCGTTGGGTTATGTCGTTAACTTTAGTACGTCTACTGATCTTGAAATGAATAACTTGCCGTGCATAAAATACTATGAAATATATATCTGCCCCGGGCGCTTATGTCACAGGGCGCCATATTCATGTTTGAAGTAATAAAATCCCACGTTTTTTAACGCGTTTAAGTCTACGTTTAGCCAACAACTCGCCTGATGGTAAGCGATGATGTGGGCAAAGATGAAGCGCGTAGTCTTAGAAGATACCTATTTACGCTGACCTTGAAAATACTTAGTAGATAAATTGGTGCTAAAACAAATGATTTCTCTTTTACGCTAGAGGAGAGGGCGCCACTATAAAGTTTTTGCCCCGTCAGTTGGTCAGATCTTTGTAGATCCAGGGCTAAACATAGGTATCTGTATAGATCTAAGTACTGTAAAATAAAGTTGAATGTCGCTTGAGTTTGTTTATAAACTATGCTTTACTACGTATTTTAGAAAATTTATCAAAAGTTATGAAGCCGGGCGAGTCGTATAAATATACAATATAGTTATAATATAGGTTATAGAAACAATCGATCCCATATTACCTAGAATGTTTCGCAAAACAGTCCACAAATTTTTTTCGTTTAGCCTGCCCCTAACAAAATGCCCCGAAAATGCAAACAAGACCAAGTAAATAGAACAGTGTATTCGTATGTATAGAAAAAGGGTAAACAGTTGTAAAACTAAACCAATAGAAGTGATCGACAGGCTCTTCCTGACAGCGTTGGAAAGTCAAGGTTGTGACATTATAGATACGACTCTATAGATAAGTTCATAATTTATTTTTTGCGTGCTTAGCCGAAATCGTAACCAAAAATAAAGCCTAATTATGTACAATAATAAAAGGGCTAATTTATTCATAAAAAGAAACAACCAGCTTCCTTTTTCTTGAAGGAATTAATCTGTATCTTATATCGGGTATACATACCTACTGAAAATGCAAGGAGTTCGTGCGTTATCAAGCAGTTTGCGTCTTAATAAGTTTTTGATTACTTTTAAGTACATAACAATACTTGTTTTCCTAGATTCCACCTGTTACATCTACGGTTCAGATCTAGGCTTTACAGATTTGTTTGAAGTTTGCATCGCAGACAGCCGATATACTTGGGCTAACACATATGTTACTTTATCCCGGAAAAGCGAATTAAATCGTAGGATGCAATCAGTACCTAATATTTTTCTATAGTCTCACCTTCGTGGGATTGAGGAGATGCACCAGTGTCTGTACAATGGCATGATTGGTGGCGTTCTTGTGAGCGTTCAGGGGAAAATTACACTCTCCACTGCAATAAAAGGCGCCGTATCCGTCCGGAGCTATAATCCAGTCCTAAAACAAGACAAGTTATAAGCCAACACGCATCATCAACGACAAAGAGATGAGAGGAAAAAAAGAAAATGCCGTATGCGACAATAGTGCAGTGACTGAGGTGGATGCGACAAGCTGCAATTTAAAAGGCGCGCGGGAAAGTCAAATATTCCTGCCTTTTCGTTGCGGCTACAACGACAATTGATGCGATATCGTTTCACTCGATAAATGTCGTATTTCTAAAAGACTATTATTAACTCCTTGTACTTATATACTAGATAGATCAAAATGTCCTTACCTGCCATTCTAAATCTTTGAAGCTAACGTAAAGTGTTTGTATTTCACAGCTGCGTGTCGTCCAATGCGCCGTATCTTAAAAAATATAATAAACTTCCTTTAAAACCCTATAAGCATTAATCCAATAGACCGCCACAAGCCAAGCTTAATAGTTTGGCTTATGACTTATAGACACTGAATAAATAATGATAAAATCATTAGGTATAGAGGGGATATTTACCTTGTCTCATGTTAGTAAGTATGAATGTACTCGTATAACCATTAATTGATTACATTATATTAATTTATTTTTTTTGCATTATGGGTACAGTACAGGTGTAACAAAAAAAAACAAGCAATGCAATTTTTCGTCTTTCGGTATGAATTAAATCAAGTAAATCAACTTAACTCGAGTATGACAGGATGCGCCCTTGACTTACTTTGTTGGCTTTGACTTGATTTATCACAAAATATTTGAAAGTATCGAAAGACTTGACACAGGAAAATGCGCAAAATGCAATGCTAAAAATAAAGAAAAAGAAGAAAGGTTGTACCTGTCAAAGGGTTTCTTAAATAGTTTTCAGAGTAGCTATGTGAGCGCCATCGCTTCGCTTCCCTCTTTCTCCTCGCGCCTGCGTCAGAAGTGCCTAGTTTGGGTCCACTCTTGAAGAAGGCCACCAAGAATGGCTGCTTGCCTTCGACAACCACCCCTTTTGGCTCTTCCAGACCGATCTCTTCAGGTTTTACGTTACGTTCTGCAGGTAAAAAAAACATTTCAATACGTAAAATTTAAAAATGTTTCTATTAGGCCAGTAAAAATAGCCGTTTTTTGGACCCAATTTCATTTTTTATAAGGTTTTTGGTCACTTACTGAGTATAAAATCACAAAATGCTGACAGATCCAGATGGAGCTTCAAGGGCCATCTTGTAAAAAAGTTTTTGGCCAAAATCTCGGAAACTATGCACTTTAGGGCAAAAGTTGTTGGCCTTTATTGTAGAAAATAAAATTTCGCATTTATTATTTCCTGTAAACTTTTTTGTAAAACTTACCGTTTACGATTTATGGCCCATTTAATGAACCGGTTTTTCTATCTCGGCCGATAACTCTTATTATTATTACATGCTATAGAAAAACCTCCTGGATCTGTCAGCATTTTGTCATTTTATGCTCAGTAAGTGATCCTAAACCATTAAAAAAGGAACTTCTAAAAAAACTGAAATTTTGTGCGAGGTAAAATTCTATTTTTACTATGCAGGACCACAACACGTTAGTCTATACGTATTTCAAATAATGCCGACGACCGAGAGACCTTACCGGGCTGGGAATGAGGGTGCACAGTAATGAAGAAGCCGTGGTTGTCGGCAGGCGAGGTAAGCCACGCGGCCAACGCTGAGGTCACGTTCAGCTCCAGCCATCCTTCGGAGCCCGCGCTCGTATTCACTGCCGCCACTTGCTCCAGTTTCAAGCTCCTTAAGAAATAAGAGCATTCGATAAATATAAGGATGATTGCATAGCATATACGGGATGATTCGGAGAAATGCAGTAATACTTTAGGGTGCTGGTCTAGCCATCGATAAACAAAACGTTTCCTATGAACGGTTTCCTATGTTTCCTATGAAATCGCGAAATAAAGTAGCAGTTCATACATTTTTCAGGACAATCACGTGTTTCTATGGAAAACCTTTTTTTTTAAATATAAAATTTTATTTAAATTAATGGCCAGATCAGCATCTTTTATTTTTAGCTAACACATCAATTTGCGAGATTTTGTGTGTTACGTATGGAAAGTGGGACAGCGCCCCTAGCAGGAGTAAAAGTAAACTGACTATTGTTCATACAATTGACAATAATTTACTTACTAACGTAATTCTCGCGAAATAGACGCTTGTTTTATTAAGTGCTAGAAGGACAAGACAATTACTCATATTATCTAACTTACGGAGGCCTACATCTAACTATGGACTTATGTTGAACTTTAATATGGAAGAACAATTAAATAAAAATCGGTGGACATTTCACACAGCGTCATCTATCAACTCGTACAATGCAAATCAGATAACTGACATAGAATACTTAAGTAGTTAGGTATGCTTTTCTAGTAAATAAAAAATATTAAATATATGAGAAACACCCAGACACAAAACAAACATCTACGTTCGAACGAAGCAATCTGTGTTAGAGCGCAATTGAGTTTTCATCCTTTTCCAACTTTAGCAGCCTATTTACTCTAGTTTACAGATACGTAAAAATATTTACATATTGTATACACTTATTAGTTATCCGTTGCTTGACAAATATATGCAATGGAAAATGATACATTGATTGAATCAGGCGTTACTTTGCGGAAATTCATTTTGAGTATATTTTTAGTGTGTTTCCGTTTAAAAGACGTTTTTTTACAACAGTTATGATAATTTTTTTTTTTTTACAATCTATTTAAGATACATTTTTGTAGATATTAGAACATACATTGTTATTGCATTATTTTGACCATACCCCATATTATCGACATTTAGAACCCGGTGCGCGACTACAGTATAGAGGCTGGTAGGGTCGTCGGAGGGCGTAGGCGTCTGATGCAGCCTCAGCTCGGCCGTGAGCAGCGCCGATGCGTCTCCCGGCGTGCCCGCCACCTCGAACCATACGTGCCGCCCGTGGCCGTGTCGCAACGCACCCAGGTGGTGTCCTGAAATTGCAACCATAAATGAAATCAATTACAGTTCATATTACAAGTTGGTTTTTAGGTTCACTCCTACTCGTCTAGTATGTTTCTAGAACAAATGGTATTTCCTCCAGGTATGTCAGTAGCCGCGGAAACGTGACAAATCTACATATTCTATCGGTTCAAACTAGGTATTATAGCTTTGTTACGTTTCCGCGGATACGTCTGTATCGTTTTCGTGTGTTAAAGAAATTAACAAGAATATCATGA
The DNA here is from genome assembly GCA_950106695.1 of Biston stratarius. Lineage (NCBI taxonomy): Eukaryota > Metazoa > Arthropoda > Insecta > Lepidoptera > Geometridae > Biston > Biston stratarius. The sequence continues at coordinate 18,449,570 of OX467115.1, read as the reverse complement.
ATGATCATGGCTCGCGAACTGGGCGGGCTAGACTAGATGGAACACACCACTTAGTCCGATTCTCGCTCATCCATCGAGTTTCACAAAGTACCTACGAATTCGATTTCCACTTTACGCCAATGTAAATGTAAATATAACAATGGTAGAGATAAAATATAATAATGGTAGAGATAACGCTTGTCCGTGAGCATTGCAGCCGATACACAGAACTTTGAGTAGCAAAACAAAGCCCAGGGCATCGCTGCTTTGGCGCTCATTACTTTGGGACATTCGATAGTAAAACTCAATAGCCATAATTTCACTACTGCGGTACCCTTCAAACCGGAAAACAGTAATGTTTACCCACTACTGCTTGACGGCAGAATATCTGGTAATGCGGTAGTACCTGCCTAAACGACCTCCTGCTAAAGAGATCTACAACCAAGTAAAAATCTTCATTCTTAACCCATAAACCATTAATGAAATTTGTTATGCTTAAACGAAAATTATAGAGAAGGCTAAATCGATTCCTGCTCTTGGGGCTCTAGCATATTAATTTGCATGATTTACATATTAGGTACGTAGAAGATAACGTTTTTGTAGCGATGATGGCTCAGTGGTTAGCACGGTCGGTTAGCACACCGAAGAGCGTGGGTTCAAACCCTAAAAATGAGAAGAAAAACATCGTGAAGAAACCATAGTATGGTGGTAGGGTACTTTCAAGTACTCAGCTGGCTAGCTACCACCCAATCAAGTAGAAAATCTGCCGCCAAGCACCAAACGGTGTGTTCCGGCAGCCTCACTGACAGCTACTTCCATTTCAGACTAGATGTGTTTAACATCTTCGACCACACTGTCACTTACCAACTCACCTGGAGTTGTGGTCATACACCTAGCCTTTTAACCATAAAAAACCGTTAGTTAAATTTATGGAAAAAATATCATAGTTTGTCTTTACTACGGCCAGAAGCGTTATCCAAGTTTTCATACAGTTTTCTATCGTCGTCGTACCACGTATAAGTTACGCAATTGATAAAAATTTAGAATATCGAACCTCTGAAATGTCCAACTAAATGAACTTAAACTACAGGTATTTTTGCATAACCGTTATTAAAATATACGATAAAGACTATTGAGATGAAAATAATGTGTAAGCTTTAAATAAACCCTATTAATCAAATAATCCGACTAAATGTCTAACAATTAGTAATAAGACAAATCATATATTCTACGCATTAGAATCGCTGTACCTGCGTAGGTATTTATGTATTTGATTTATCTAATTTAATCCGCTGTTTACCTACGAATAAGCCATTTGCATGCAAAATATATAGGATGGGTCGTGAACAGGTGTGCAGTGATCTGACCACTGTAACTTGAAACTTATCAGGTGTATGTAATAGATATTATTAATAAGATAATAATATTCAAAATTTATATTAATTTACGCAAAAATATTTAGAAATACCTATGTATTTTTGTAGTATTCAATTTCATGTTGATACTTTTTTTATAGCTTACAGGCTAGTTGTTTGACCACAGCTCACCTGATGTTAAGTGACGGTGTGGTCGAAGCTGGTAAACACACCTAACCTGGAATGGAACTGGCTCTCAAGTAAGGCTGCCGGAACACACCGTTAGATGCTTGGAGACAGATTTTCAACTTTAGGATGGTAGCTAGCCAGCCAAGTACTATAAAGTACCCTACCCCCACGCTATGCTTTCCTCACGATGTTTTCCTTCACCGACAGCTCAAGCTCATTGTTGGGGTTTGAAATCACACTTTTTGGCGTGCGAACCGACCGCGCTAACCACTGAGCTATCATCGCTACAAAAAAGTATTTTCTGAAAAAGTGATATATTTTGTGGAATGTTTCTTCCTCGCTGGGGAGGTACATTTAGGTACCTACTTACAAGTATGGCAGCCAACCATCCCAGTTTCCCTGAACGTCAGATTCTGTTCCATCTTCCCGGGCATATTACCCTCCCTGCCTATAGTTGTGTACTTTAAAAGGAACCAAGACATCTGACCATCCCACTTTTCCCTCAGGACTTCAGGAACTTTACTATTACTACTGACGGTATATCATCCATCAACACCTTCACTTTCCTGGTGATAACTCGTTTTTATTCACACCAGAAATAATATACAATAACAGAAACGGCTTATCGACCTTATCGCTTAAAGCGATCTCTTCCAGACAACCTTAGTATGGAAAATTATTGGAGAAAAAGATGAGATCTGCTACAATCAATAATGTTAAAATACTTGCAACAGGCATTATAATAATATAAAATATGTATACCTTTTTTATTATAAAAATATATGTATATACCTATATGCATAATTGTATTGGTGATTTGTCAACGTGATCATTCCCTATCTCAGAATTTGGCGGTCGTATTTTTATGCCTTCTCAGTGATAGTCTATAATATGATATTCTCGCCCAGAAATCTAGACTTTACAAACCTACATATCTGCTATTGTTTAAATAATAATATTGTTGTGACCCAGCTCATTCAATACGTTTTTCCTCGAACTGATTATGCTGAAACCCAGAAATAGTCCCTACACACGCTCTCAAAGGAAGCTTGTTTATTTATCACAGGTCTACCTATATAGCGGATTATTTATAAAAACGAACGACTACGAACCAAATAAATATCTAAATTACACTACTCTTTACTACCTTATGTTAAAAAAACCCTCAATTCATAATCGCAGTATAGGCACAGAAATTATATCATTAGTACATCATTATACCTATACAAAACGGGATATATTAGGACCGGAAGAACAGGAATCAAATGTTATGAACGTATAACACATTCTGGATTTAGAAGGCCGACTTTTTTTATTTTTTATTGCTGACATGCTATGTGTTTTGACTACAACTCACCTGATGTTAAGTGACGATGTGGTCGAAGATGGTAAAGCACACCTAGCCAGGAATGGAACATAAGTCTCAAACAAATATGAATGTCAGTACCGCCATACACTACCCAATAAATGGTACTAACACACCTACAATCTAACCACACTAGATCAATGGGTTCCTACAAAGGTAAATTGGCCAATTTTTTATTTTAATTCTTCATGGGTGTGTCTGGATGTACCTACTCTGTACGTTTGTGGACATATTTCGCCTTTACGTTGGCCATTTCGTAGTAGTGAAACAATATACAAGAAGTCGCTTTTGCGACACGTGGTATAGCGTCTCTTTTTGAGATTTCCTTTTTCTTCGTGATGTATTGTATCAATTTTCATACCTTGTGTTTTTAAGTATTAATGTATGAAAATAGTGATGTTATCTATATCTTTAAACGAGCAATTCTTGTATATATATATATATATATATATATATATATATATATATATATATATATATATTCTGAATTTCGGAAACGGCTCCAACGATTTTCATGAAATTTAGTATGCAGGGGGCTTCGAGGGAGATAAATCGATCTAGCTAGGTTTCATTTTTAGAAAACGTCGTTTTATCCGTGTTTTCAGCCGAGCAAAGCTCGGTCATCCAGGTACTATTCATAAAGTGCTAAAATGCGTGTACAAGTGTAGGAAAGTGAGATAATAATATAAACAAGTCTTTTTGTATTGCTCCTAAAACTCCGTCGAAGCTTCTAGTAAAGTTGCCACTAGGTACTTTACTAGGTCATCACCGGACTTGACCCTGACTTATTTCACTTGATTTTCCATCACGTAGTTGAAAATATAAAACTACAAAATGTATCTAATAATTGCGATGTCAAAAATAATGAAAATCAGTCAGTCACACAGTCGAACCACAAGAAGCTAGTAATATGTAGTCGTCGTATGTTTTTATTACCTACATTAAAATATGAATAAATGAATTGAATATGAATATTAATGATGAAGACAAAAAAAAATAGCCCAGATGATTTTAGTGGTTAAAGTACGAAACCGATGATGAATAGTACATAAGCATAGAATATTAATTAATAAGATATGAGTATTATTTATAATTTTAATTTATAATTATTATTTGCCGTGGTGGTGCCGGCGTAAGAATTGTACCCCACCCTCTCTACCCGTGGTTGCCGTAAGAGTCGGCTAAGGGATGTTATCCGGAAGATGGGCAGCAGCGTCTTCCTTGAACAATCACACTCAACTGCGCTCGCCAACCCGCCTGCCAAGCGTGGCGAGTATTGGCAAAACCCCTCCAGGAGGAGGCCTATGTCCAGCAGTGGACGTCCTATAGCTGATGATGTGAGTATAATAGCTTGCCTTGCTAGCAAACATGGTGCGTTTTAGTGACCCGAGTTATCCGAATATGAACTTCGGCCACCAAATGGCATATTATTTAGAAAAGGATATCTACAATCCCAATTCCTAAGTAAGTTAGCCTTTGTAAATACTTCTGTTTAGTAAAAATAAGACTTTCTAAAATAATGAAGACCTTCCATATTTCCAGAGCCATTCTTCCTTCCTAGAAATACAAAATGATAAGCCTCTTAAAAAAAAATGTTTCTCGAAAGCCGCGGCGACAAGGGCAGTGGTTCCCATCCCTGCGTGTGCCGGTAATAATGATGGGCCAGTGACTCATCTGAGAAGCGACCACCTACACAGGTAGCTGTCTACCTGATAACATTCACGAAAGGCTCATAATTTAAATTCTTCACTAATTTAGGCATAGGGCCGCCGATATAAAAACTCTAGTAGAATGTCTGCTTGTTATAAAAGTGAATAATACCTGAGCAAAATTATATTTTTGGAGCTGATTGAAAACTACTGAAACAAAGTTAGTTAAATTATGTAGGTCCTGCCTCGGGGACTTTCTTTACACGATAAAAACAGCACAACTGTTGAATCGTGCTCCGAGGATCCCTTGTAAACTCGTGTGTAAATAGGTAGGTCATCCACCGCGGAAATCGAGTCTCAAAGATTTCAACTACGTAGGTACACTTACTAACGTAGATAAGTCGGACTGAAGGACTAACTTAACGTTATAGTTGAAAGTAAATTCTCTAATACACCGATAGGTCATTTCGTTAATTGCAAAAAAATGCCTGTAATAGCAATATTTTATTGTTGTTATACGTAGGTTTATAATTAACAATGAACGATTTTCGGATTTCATTCCATTTCCTTTGCTGGTCCTTACTAAATTTCATGGTTATTTATAGTTCAGCGGAAAATATTTACAGGTTTTGATTTATTTCATCTAATACAAGCTCACATTCTTTGGGATACGAAACCTTGAAAAAATTACGTCATAAAGGATCTGAGTATAATTATTATTATTGAAGTAGGTACATACATTAAAAACTACGTTCATAATTGGAGCCTTTTTGGAGTATGTTAAAAAGGGACACTTCATCTGTGATTAACAAAAATCAAATGATATGATTTTATGGACAATTTGAATTATCGTCCGTTCCAGACAATGTGGCTCACGCGACATTAGGCAATAGCACATTCTTTGACATCCTCAAGTTGATTGCCCTTGTCTGTGTCATCTCGAGGTTTTTGAACTTAGGTATGGAAACTGCAACTCTTAAACAAATCGGTGGGTTTAATACAAAAGGTATCATAATTCTGTAGCTAGCAACTAACTAATCAATTTTCATAGTAAATTAAAACTAATAAGTTTTGATGGAAATAAACCCTACAAAGGCAACGCTACACCACGTTTAGAAGCTCTTTGGGTATTGTGCGGATTATTATTATTTTTACAAATCACACAAATGAATTAAGCATGAAGTGCCTTCCTATCAAATATCATTTACAGGTGACAGTAGTAAAAAGTAACTAAGAAGTACTTGATAAATAACTCCTTAAACCTCGCCTAAGAAAATCCAACGATACGATGCTTATCCTGAAAAAGCTAATTAATTATTAGCTCGAAATAATCCACTTACAGACAGCCTTCTTTTTCATGCCTTTCTTTTGTAAAAAGATCCACAATGATATTTCTGAAGGTGCGTCTTTATATCAAATCTTGTCAGCGACACAAAATAGAAAGTTCGTCGATGATTACCTTTAGGTACACTACCCAAGGAAATGTAAGCCCGAACTAGAGTTAGCAATTCACAATAGTAAAATTAAATGGAGGAATTGCGCATGATTATTTGCTTTATACTTGCTCATGTAAGTATGTGTTACAATATATAGGTAAGTGGGATTGTTATTTATACACGCTCCGTTGAAATATTAGGCTAGAGCGGAAAGTAAACAAATGCTTACGTTTGGCCTGGAAGGTGATGATCAGATCGCTCTCGTCGATGGCGTGTTGCTCGTCGCCGGTGAGTGCCATCTCGGAGGAGCGCGTCGGGCGCGCTTGCTCGTGCTCTTCCGCTAGCTGCTTGTACACATCCATGAGGAAGGAGGGCGCCGACCGGTCGGCTGGCGGCGCTGCGCCTGACCGCCGCGGCCGCTCGCCCAGGCCCAGCAGCTCCAGGATCTCGTGCTCCACAACGAGACGTTCATGCCGCGTCATCCCGCGATGGATCACCGTCTGGTCCAGCCCGTTGTCAATATAAAGGCCCGAGAGCACGGCCTGCGCCGAAACAAACAACAACGCCAAGCACGCGCATCGCCACGCGCACTGTGCGCCTGCCATGTTCGCCGCGAGAGCGCCCACTGGCGCGCGGACACCCGCTCCCGACCTGCCCACTCAAGGTAGACCGCCGGCGCCGCCGCCGCGCCACCACATACCTCCCCTCTTTCGCCTTCACACATTTGTTTCATTAACGAAAACATTGCACTGCACTGACCACTGGACACGACAGGCGCTCTCCGCATGCCGCGACTCGTATAGAATTATCTCGAGTTCTCAGCTTGCAGCGGATGAACAATTAAGATTACGAGAAGTCAATTCAATTAAGAATAAAAAAAAAATACTTACTACTTAATTGCAATCAGTTTTCAACACTATTATTATACAAGTATTAGATAAAAATACCTTCGTGTCTCAAATCGCAAAAAAAGTTTTGTACAAAGCTATTTAAATAGGTATTTATAATATTTACTTTACTTTACTTTGGACTTTACTTTTGATGATACTATGAAAACTTATATAGTTTGCTATGAAACTTTATGTAGGCGTATAAGTGCAACACCAGTTTCTGCGTATTTAAAATTTTAAACATAAACGTAGATATACGTAATGACCTATATACATATGTAGGTATATAATAATATGTATATTACCATGATTTTACGTTACAAGCCTTTATTGAGAAATAATGCGATTGACAGTTCTCGACTAACACAAACAGCACCTTACATCTTGTTTGTATTATGTCAGTTGGAAGTAATATAAATAGGAAATATCACATTTAATAAAATAAAAATAAAAAGTTAAGTTCACTCACTTTAATTACGTAAAAATGCACTTAAAAGTATCTTGGTGGAGGCTGTCAAGTTATGTAAAGTAAGGCCATAAACTCAATCGGCTAGTCTCTAATCTATAATAGTATAAAACAAAGTCAATGTCCTCGCTCGTCTGTTTCTACGCTTACTTCTTTTAAGCCACACAACGGATTTTGATACGATTTTCATTATCATTTACATATTCTTTACAGAATGTTTGTATATACACAATAAATTTATGTATATACAAACCTTCAGTAATTATGTAAGTTGTATATAAGTATGGATATTCAACATTTAGTAATCAAATCGCCCAAAATCAATTGCATCTGTGCAAAGCCGGGGCAGGTCTCTACAATTAATATAAGGTATTATATAGGCTGTATACACTACAACGAAAGAAATGTATTTTTCATTGCACCACTATTCTCTATCTTAGCAAAAGTACGAGGACATTTTTAAATGCACAGACCCTAAATTTAGACTGTTAGGTACAAAAACCCCAATAAAAATGGACCCAAAGCAACTTAACCAGCTGCTCTATACTGCTTTGCTGGGGTTTTGGTGTGGCAGAATATTTATAAAGGCTGACAAATATATTTTACCATATCCACTCGGAAAAATGTATTTTAATAATATGTAGTTAATTGATTTTTTAATTGAGAACAAAATTTGCAATTTCCCATGGCAGGGCAATTAGTCATACCTACTAATTCTCCAATAATTGTAATATATGTGCAATCAGAATTTAAAACTAAACTTTTATCATGCAATTGAGATTGCATATTATGCTCTTGTATGTCCTCATGCCATTTAACATCAAACAGTTTACTATGATGCAGCGTATTGCATATTGTTTGTCATAATTATTGCATTTATCTTAAAAAATTGAATTTAATTGTTGAGTTTGTTTTAAGATACTACCATCCATATTGAATGATTTGAGTAACCTCCACATTTAATTAAACCATATTGACATGTAAAATTACAGAATACAAACATTGTTTTCCGATATTGTTGCTGGCTCACTTACTCACACAATTAGACTATTTTATAAAACCATCCATGAAAAATTATCTTAATTATTGTATAGATATTTTATTACATAATAAATTACTTCACATATTTTTCCATGAATTTCTTGTGAAACTCCGACCTCAAGGAGTCGTTGATAAATGTGTTAAGTTTCTTTTCTGGCTCTGATCGTGCACAATTTTTGAATACCACATCATCATCCCATCTCCTTTTCACCTGAAAAATTTATTAAGTTATTAGAAATGTAGCTCTATAAGTATTAGAGCATATATTATTGTGTATATTGTAATAGAACTGGGACCTTATTCTCTAACTCGCATGAGATTGTATGCTATGTAAAATACGATATTAGAAATGGTAATGAAATTTAAATATCATATCATAATTGATTATGAACAGCCAAGTAGCTATTGTGAAACAAAATATTTTTGAAAATTTAATTTAACCACAATATTGTTGGTACATGCCTTTAGGTCATTTTTATTTCCAGCTGAAGAATAATTTAACAATGGATTTCCAGATAGAATATTTTCCATTCTGATTCTTTCCTCTTCTTGTTTCCTTTCAGCTTCCTGAAAAATTAATATGAACAATAAATAAATAAATGTTAAGTATTGATATACATTATACATATTTGAAGCTAACACTTTCATTAAAATCACTGAATACACATATTTTTTATTTAGGTCTTCTATTATTTATTAACTAAGCAAAACCAGTCCCTGGGTCAGTTAGAATAAAATGGTGTTAGTAATTTTTTGGGACCATAAATTGATTACTATTAGTTCAATCACCACAAAACTAAACAAACAGTCGGCAACCACAATTTTTTAATATAGCCAAAAACAATCAAGTGGTTGTTAAAATATAAGTGATTTTATTTTAATTCTGACTAGGGGATTTACAGGCACCATCTATGGCAGCCTCAGATAGCACTTTTAAGTCTTAAAACAACCCACTTGCTGTAGCTTATATGGACACTGCACAATCACTAGTGAAGCGTCTTTGTCTTACAAGAAAAAACAAGAGATGCTCAAAAAATTTAACTTATAGAATGGGTATGTCTCATGGTCACAGTTCAGGAAGAATTATTAGTAATATGTATATGTACACTACAGTTAAGGAACAGATCTCTTCTGTTGCCACCTACCCGGGCCTCTTAGCTTAGTTAACCAATTATAAATGCATTGGTGTTGTATGGAAAAGTATACTTATTCTTCAAGTAAGTATATACTTGGAATCATCTCAAACACCACAATGTCACACAACATCATTTAACATTAAGTGAGCTGTGGTCAAACACCTAACCTGTAAACCATGAATAACTGCTTTGCTTCTTCATAACAACTTACTTTTTTGGCTTGTTCAATAGCTCTTTCTTTCTTTATTTTGTTCAACTCAGCTAACAGTGCTGCAGTATCATCGTCTGAATCATCAGAATCTGAGGAATCTCCTTCTAATGGATCATCTGCATCCAAACTTGCAGCCGGCACTTGGTCTATTTTAACTCTTTTTACTGGAGGGTCATTCTGGCGCCGGGTACCCGAGTTCTTGCCTTCTTTCTCCCTTTCATCTAATTCCTTGCGAAAGTCACGAGAGCGCAGTTCATCAGTAGTACCTTGTCCTTGTTCTCTGTAATAAAATGATGACAATAATGAATACCTGTATACTTAACTAACATTAATGCTAAAGAGATCTTGGTACAAAGAAGTAACAAAACAATGGACATTGGAAGGAAAGCCAAACGATATCTTTAAGACTAAAAAAGCAGCTACCTAGTAAATTGTTATCAAACAATGACCTTGTAAGTAACCATACTATTTAGTCGTCCCACCTACCTGTACTTAAGTTTTGTATGGCCAGGAAGATCTCTGCTAGAATATTGGCGTGATATAGCACTCAAATCTTTCTCTCCTCGTCCTGTGCCACCTCTTGCAGGGTCAAACGTGGGCCTGGCTGCTGTTGTCATCTTGTGTAAATTAGTTGAACGTAATATTCGTGATGGTTAGCTATAAGCTGTGCGTATAAGTGTACATCTAATCCTAAAACGTTTTTTATTTTTAGGAATAAAGCTAGTTGCAAAGCTAATGAAATTAATTAAACTGTATATACCAACAATGTCTTAACAGTCCCACAAAACAAAATTATTTTTATTAAAAAAATCGCACAGCACACTTCGAAAGTGACATTGACACTGACGGTACTAATAATAAGTAATTAACCGTTTTTATGGGAACAGCATGAAAAGTCATGTTACCGCATTTTTCAAAATTATGTTTTTTCAAGTGTTTAAATACAAAAATAGTAATGTTTTATTCATAAAATGACAAATGAAGCGCATAAGTGTAGAAAAGTGATACTATATCGTTGTATCTAACATGTCTTTTTGTGTTGATCCCAAATCTCGCCATCAAAAAAAAACCTGAAATGATAGAAGCTTTTTTTATTAAATTGGCAACAGAATACTCAATCCATAGACCTAATGATGGAAGTCTGGTACCAGTGATGCCAGATCTAAAGGATTCTTCTCAAATTCGGGAGTTATTTGGTATTTCGAGTCTTTTGAGAAAAAAAAATATTTGGGTTGTTTTTTTCGGGGTATAAACATGAGAAAAAAATACTACAGACCCTATAGTCTACTATAGTATTTTTTTAAAGTAAAGTAAATAGTAACAATGTATTTTAAAATACTGAAGTACTTATTTATGTCGATTGACAGAGCTGTAAACGTCCATGAACTAGCTATTAAAATGTATACCATCTTTTTTCATTGTACCACTACAATTTACCGAAAAGGCTTGCGTTTTGTATTCTATACCACCTGATGAAAAGCAAAGATGCGATCTATGACTGATTTAAGTCAATTTAAACTTGAAATTTCGTAGGTTTTATCATATTACCCATTTATAGGGAGATTTAAATAAAGTTTGGGGAGAAATTTATACAGTTATCTGCTAACACTAACTGGCAGCGCCATTTTGTTCGCTTTGGTATCGGAGGTACACGTTTCGTGCGATTTGCAAATATTGTTTTACCGAGAAACTACTTACAAAATAATTTGCCATAACGTTGAATCAAGACTATAAAGATTTATAACATTCAGCATTAAAACCGCTAAACAAAGGTAAGTTGGCTATTTTGTAATCCTTCCATGACACAAAATGAACACGGCACGCCATTTTGTGGAATGGAAAGTAACAAACATAAATCCCATCTTACTCTTAGTGTTTGTCCTTCATCTACAAAGTTAGATTAATGCCTGGTAAATCGGTAGGTTACCCATAACCTATATACCAATAGACGCAACCTTAGGTCTAGATTCAACTCCTTAATGGACTAGATTTTTATGTGCTAAAAGATCTATTTTCTTTTCAGAATGGCCGAAGATTTAGATGTTGAGGCTATGCTTGAAGCACCTTACAACAAATCGGTAAGATATATCCACTTCTGCATTGTTTTATTTTTAGTTACATTCTTGAGAACTGAGTTACTTGGGATACACGGAGATCACCGCATACCAGCAACTCCACATCAAACACTTTAAAATGTAAATCATCAATAAATAATAAAGTCGGTTAAAAACGAAAATTTTTGATTACAATTTTATTAAGATACTATGGTATGCTAGTTATGGTCAGATTGCTACTTTAAAGACATTAAATCCTACTCTTAATTTTCTTTTATATAGCCTCCTAAGGTGGTTCTTGAATTGCCCTGGTGCCAAGTTAGTTTTGCATTGGTGTGGAGTTGCTCTATTGTGTTATGATCTTAAATTTAGTAAATAATTTCATAATTAGAAAGCAATAATCATACTATCACCTACTTTATTTATTAGAATTAGGCACAGTGTTAACAGTGTTGATTCCAAAAATTTATGTAAAAATATTTTAGCATAGGTAACATAATTAGTAAAATAGATGGTTCTGGCATAGCAACAACTGTCTAGGGAATAGGTACTGTAGGCAATTCTACATTAATATCAAAAATGCAAATTATGTAATTACCACTTATCTACCTATTCAATATTATAATAGCCCTCTGGCCTAATTATGATATCCTAATAACAATTTTATATAATTACCTAAATTATATTATTGTTATAAAACATAGATGTATGAAAATTCTGATTCATTTTGTAGGAATGTAGGTACATTACCATAAAACTTAGCCTGTTATTGATAACTTTAGACAATTGCCGGTATAACACTTGTTCAAAGATGTTTTAGCCAAGGAGAAAACAGACAAAGCCATGTAAAAGACATGAATTTTATTAACCTTGTGTACAAAAACATATTTGAGCAGTGTTACAGACTTAAGACAAAATTACATTGGAGAATCATTTCTTGTATTTATAGAACTTTGTGGTAATAGTCCAGCATACTTCACCGTCCTGAACAAACAGAGAGGTATCCACTACTATAATATACTTTTACCTATTTTTTTTATATTTTATTAAAATTGATTTATTTAACAAAGATATAATGTCACTTTAATGGAAAAAAATGAGTTTTAGTCTGGTATTTTTGAAAAAAGACCATGCGCTGATGGGTCGTAAATCTTTTGCAGAAGTATCCCTGTGTGATGTTAGCGCTGTGTGCATCCTTTGTCAGTGGTATTAACAACGGTAAGTGTAGACAGGTGCAACAACTGACCACCATGACTCGGATGAACATCGGTCTTCAGTAACATAGGCAACATCATAACCTCCACATTTGTGTTATTTCACCATGACACAATTGATGCCACAGTTGAAGTAACACATATGTGTGTAATGTTGTTGTTATAAATGAACTAATGCATTTTTTATTTATTCACTCGGCGTGTGTTGCTGTGGCGCTGCTTCTACCTTGTGCTTTGTGTGACAGGATAACACGTCCTCTTCAAAGCATCGCTCGGACAAGTATTCTGATAAGCACAAAGACAAAGATCGAGATGGCAATCGAAGGTAAATACAAACATTTTATAATGTGTTAACAAATTAGTAATTTATTTTGCATGCATCCACCCTTTACATTCCAATGCTGAAGACAGGTCTATCTTTTAACTGTGCTGAGTGACATACCACTGTATGGGTCCCAGTGTGGGTTGGCTATTACATACATAGTATGTATGTATATTAGGGTGTCCCATCCATGTATGAGAAAATATTTTTTTCAAGCAACAGGTTTGAGGTTCTGTCTGTACATCGACATTTTTCTTGTGAGAAGCTTCAAATTAACATAAAGGCAAAAATAAGAGTTTGGAAATTGAAGACTACAATTCCAAATTTTTTATACATATAGTGAGGATGTGGAAATCTCCATGCGTGTTTATTTTCTGCGAAACCGGTTTTGGTAAGCGTGCTCCATCTTGCCCAAATCCTGCTTAACATAAGCTAGGGTGTGACCACACACACAACTATTTTGAATTTTAAAAATATCTCTAGGGGTCACAGTACCTGACGCTACATCTAGTAGTGGCTTTATTAGAATCAGGTTGCAGTCTCAAGCAAAAATGCCACATTTTGGACATTTGAATAGGTTCTAAGTTTTTGTAATATCATTGTTGGCTCTTATTTTGCTTTCTTTAGGTTTGGTTTATTAAATTCAATTATATAATACCATTTTAACTTAGTTTTTCTATTATGTAGGGTTGTAGGGCATACGGCTTAGGTTTATTAGAAACTTAAAAGTGCAGTAGAGCCATCAAAATGGCACTGAATTCTAACTTTTTTGCCGTTTCGTATTTATTATTACGTAAATTTTGATAATTCTTGCATTACGGAAAAAAAAAAAAAAAAATTTTCGTGACACCCTAATTATATTATATGACACAGAATTTTATCTATTGTCAATTAAACATGCATTTTCTGCTTTTGTGATGATTTCATACTTATATGCAATCTATCTGAGACTAATTGATTAAAAATTATTTGCAATAGTAATGTCATTCTGTTTTTAGACGCAGTCGTTCTAGAGACCGAAGAAGATCAAGAGACAGGGATTTGCTACGTCCAAAAGAGCGGGACGGCAAGGATAGGGGGGACCGTGACCGCGACCGCGATAAGGACCGCAAGGACAGAGATCGCGATCGTGAAAGGGATAAAGACCGCAACCACAGGGGGGATCGCGACCACAAAGAGCGTGACCGCGGTGACAAAGAGCGTGAACGCGGGGACAAAGAGCGCGACAGGGGGGACAAAGACCGTGATAGGGGGGACAAAGACCGCGAAAAGGATAAGGGAGAAAAAGAACGCGAAAGAGATAGGGATAAAAGACGTAGCAAAGAAAAAGAACGTAGTCGGGAACGAGAACGTAGTCGACCCCCTAAAAAAGATAAAAGTGAAGACAAAGATTTAATTAAAGAATCATACCGTTCGAAATCGAGAGGACTGGAAGGAAAATTGGAGGATTTACCTCCAGAAGAGAGAGATCTCCGCACAGTATTTTGTATGCAGCTGTCACAGCGTATCAGAGCAAAAGATTTGGAAGAATTCTTCTCATCTGTTGGCAAAGTTCGAGATGTGAGACTTATAACATGCAATAAAACTAGAAGATTTAAGGGTATAGCTTACATAGAGTTCAAAGATGCAGAATCTGTACCACTGGTAAGATAACTTTCATTAACAGGTTGTTTTGGCTTATTATTGTGTAATATTTTAAATGTAACATTATGTTTTCAGGCATTAGGGTTAACAGGACAGAAATTGTTAGGTGTACCTATCATAGTTCAACACACGCAAGCAGAAAAGAATAGAGTGGGCAACACACTTCCCAATTTAGCACCAAAGACCAGCAATGGACCCACAAGGCTGTATGTTGGATCGTTGCATTTCAATATCACAGAAGACATGTTGAGAGGAATATTCGAACCTTTTGGAAAAATTGACCAAATACAACTTATGACTGATCCTGATACCGGAAAAAGTAAAGGATATGGATTCCTTACGGTAAGTAGAATCTTCTATCATAAAAATAGTGCCAAAATGTTTATTATTTTATTTTGTAAGGCATTTAATAAGATGTATAAATACTTGAGAGTCATAGGGGTTTTGACATCCTGAAATGGTTTGACTATAGTTTATCTGATTTTAAATAACTTTGTGATTGAAGAGTTAAACTCGCCTAGCCTGGAATTAGAACTGGCCCTCGAGTGACACTGGTGTTAGATGCATAGCGCCAGATTATAAACTTGAGAATAGTAGCTGGCCAGTCAATTACCAGAGTACTTTACCATCACTCAATCATCATACTTAGGTTTCTCAACTAGTTCTTTAATGAACTCATTGTTTGGAACTCAAAATAGAAAACATTGTCTATTCTTTTCAACCGACTTCAAAAAAGGATGTTTTCATTTTGACTGTATTTTTTTAAATGTGCGTTACTTCAGAACTTTTGACTGGGTGAACCGAATGATTCTTTTTTTATTTGAAAGCTGGTGCTTCCCGTGTGGTCCCATTTCAATTTGGTCCAGTTCTGACAATGGCATCCATGAAAAACATATTAAGACGTTTTTTTTTCTTATAATTTTACTTGTATTGGTGTCTATCATATAAATACAAGTCTTTATTGTTGTATATTTATTTTATTGTTGACAGGCTAGGTTGATGTTAAGAGATGGTGTGGTCGAAAATAGCGCACCTAGCCTGGATTGGTGATGGTGCCTGGTTTCAAGTGAGGCTGCCGGAATACACCTTATGGTGTATTCCAGCTTATGCTTGGCGGCAGATTTTTATCTTGAAGGTAGTAGCTATAGCTAGCCAGCCGAGTACTAGAAAGTACCCTACCACCACGCTATGGTTTCCTCATGATGTTTTCATTCACCGGCAGCTCAAGCTCATTGTTGGGGTTTGAACCCACGCCTTTCGGCATGCGATTTATTATTAGACAGACGACTCACAAATAATAATAGAAAAACCTTTTTTTAATAAAAAAAATACAAACTTTGGATTCTAGTTCCATCATGCAGCAGACGCGAAAAAGGCTATGGAACAACTGAACGGGTTCGAGCTAGCAGGACGTCCCATGAAAGTAGGCAATGTGACGGAGCGCACAGACGGCGGGTCCAGCTCGCGCTTTGACGCCGACGAGTTAGACCGCGCGGGGGTCGACCTAGGAGCCACTGGCCGTCTTCAACTCATGTTCAAGCTTGCGGAAGGCACTGGCTTGCAGGTAAATGTTTACACCTTGGCAAGTCATAATTACAAAATGTCAATACAATAGCTAATAATAAATAATAATTATGTCAGTTTAAATTACAATGTCAATACACAAATCACAAAGTACTAACATCAAGTCACTTCATACGAGAAAGAAGATTCTACTAGCCGCAATCTCATAAATTCATTTAATAAATAAAAGGAATTCATTTTGCAGAACTTCTTAATCTTCCTTTTAAATCCATTTACAGGTAAATTCTTTATGTTGCATAGCAAATTAATAAACATGCAAATTTTATTAAGAATACCTTGCTTTTCCACTTGTACCAGCCTGGTTCTGGGTTAGAAAAGATTTTCTTTATTTCGCAAATTGTATGTATGCATATTTTTATTTTTAATCATCTTTGCGTCATAAATTTCAAGCAGACAACTATAAATATACAAGGAAATCGCTGTCATGATTTTATTATCCTTTAAGTGTCTTCTTGATGACAAACGCTTTTTTAAGCCAAACATTATTCTGACTGCCCTTTTTTGAGTTCACAGTACTCTTTTCATCTCTGTCCCATTTTCCCATACAGACACTCATACAAGACTAGTGACTCCAAGATAATGTTTTTAATCTGAGATTATTTTTCTTCATACTTAGCACAAACTCATTATGTTATGTACTTAAAATTATTTATAGTTATTTTCTCGTTCTTCCCCTATGCCATACCATGCATCTTATTTCTTAAATCTGGATTAATATCTCAAAATTGACTTTAGTTAGTAATTTCTTGATTAGGTTACAAAATCTGAAAAAACTTCTAGTACTATTTAGTGTTCTTACATTTGCCTGTTATAATGAAGGTGATTAATATTAAAATTAAGTCCTGTAATATTTGTATGTGCTTAACCTTTTAAGCACCATGCTACAAACGCATTCCCGTGTCCTGTACGCCAAGCCCAAAGTAAACAAATTGCTTGAATCCATGTTTTTTATTTCAATATTTCTAAGTACTTGTGGCTCTAGAGACTTGTTTCTTTATACTCATATGTTGCTGAGATATTCTATTTTGAGGAATGTTGAAATAGAAGACCAGTAATAATTTTTCAATATTTTTATTTCATGTTATTGTGGGCCGGGTTTTTTGTCGCCTATAGATGTCGTTGGCGCACAGGACCCGCAAGTGCTAGTATAGGTGACTTTGGCGCTCAAAAGGTTAATGAAATACAAAATCCCACATTTATATTATAATGAGCATATTTGCGTGGTGGTAGGGTACTTTCTAGTACTCGGCTGGCTAGCTACCACCCTCGAGTTGAAAATCTGCCGCCAAGCATTTTAACGGTGTGTTCCGGCAGCCTCACTTGAGAGCCAGTTCCATTCCAGGCTAGGTGTGATTTACCATCTTCGACCACACCGTCACTTAACATCTGGTGAGCTGTGGTCAAACAACTAGCCTGTCAGCGACAAAAATAATATCTAAATGTATTATTTGCTAAGTGGTGTTGCGAAAGGCATGTGGTATTAGTTTATCAACATTTTTCTTATTGTTTCATGACTGGTACTATAATGTCCTCAGATTCCACCGGCAGCCGCGTCAGTATTGATGGGATCCAGCTCGACGATGTCGCAACCGCAACCACAAGTGGCGCCACCAATTGCCACTCAATGCTTCATGCTAAACAATATGTTTGACCCCACCACGTAAGTAGTCTAGTAGTGGCTTTCAAAGTGTATCTATTAATTTTCTAGATAGACATAATTTTTGGCATTGATAGTTTTATCTCGAAAGAAACACTTCTTTTAGATAGGTGTTCTGCATGAGGTTACTAAACATAAACTCAGTAATATTTAGCATGAGGTTACTAAACATAAACGCAGTAATATTTATCCAAACATGATCTATGAACATTTTTCCCTACAGCAAAGAACAGCACTAAATTCACTAACTCATTTTACCTAGCTTATTTATTTCATTTAGCGATAATAGCTCAGTGGTTATCGTGGTCGGTTCGCATGCCAAAGGGCGTGGGTTCAAACCCCAACAATGAGTTTGGGCTGCCGGTGAAGGAAACCATAGCGTGGTGGTAGGGTACTTTCTAGTACTCGGCTGGCTAGCTACCACCCACAAGTTGAAAATCTGCCGCCAAGCATCCAACGGTGTGTTCCGGCAGCCTCACTTGAGAGTCGGTTCCATTCCAGGCTAGGTGTGTTTACCATCTTCGACCACACCGTCACTTAACATCAGGTGAGCTGTGGTCAAAAAATAGCCTGTCAACAATTTAAAAAAAAAACTTGTGTATAATATATATGCTTAATTCATGTTTAAATGTATTACAGGGAATCAAACCCAAACTGGGACATCGAAATCAGGGATGATGTCATCAGCGAATGCAATAAACACGGCGGCGTGCTGCATGTTTATGTAGATAAGGCGTCGCCGCAAGGGAATGTTTACTGCAAGTGCCCCACGATAGCCACCGCGGTCGCGTCGGTGAACTCTCTGCACGGCCGGTGGTTCGCCGGGCGCGTCATCACGGCCGCATATGTGCCGCTCGTCAACTACCATTCCCTATTCCCCGACGCAATGACCGCACTTACTTTACTACTCCCTACGAGACAACGATAATCGTGCAACTGGTGTTGGAGCATTTACATAATCATAAAGAACTTGATTGTATACACACTGTGTTAGTGTTATTTTTAGTAATATTATAATTATTATCTAGTATCTCTCTAAATTAGGAAATAAAGTTATAAGAATACAATCTTTATCTTTTGTAGAATGTAGTACGTTTACCCACTTCGTAGCTTATGTGAAGCATTCGCTAAGTCGCTTGAAACCACTTCGGATATCCATAATGACGCAGAATTAAATCGCAGATAAGCGCAAAATTTTTCACAATAGGCCGAATTCGCACACTTTACTACTTAAAAGAGCACGTACATGTTCCGCGATTTGTGAAAATGTCTATATACTGGGCACTTGAGCTCGCTTATCTATCTAATCTAATACCTCTAAACGAGCAATTGTGTATATATATAATCTGAATCTCGGAAATTGCTCCAACGATTTCCATGAAATTTAGTATACAGGGAATTTCTAAATTAGCTAATGTCCTAGTTTATCATTTATAACTTCCAGTGACAGTTATGTGAATATAGCTATATGTAAGCGGGCACGCCCATAATGCCTGGAGGCTTTTATTTAGATATTGTTTACGTTTCGTTTTTATTCTGCCTGAGTATAGTTCTCGATGTTTTTGGTTGGTATATTGGCGTGTGCTAGCTGACATACGGCTATTAATCTAAATAATGTTTTGTGTCGCGTAATGTAAATAATTTTGCATAGTATTATATAATTATTATTTTTTTCTCTAACTGAACAGACAGCTGTGCTGCTGGGGAATTTGTTGCGCCACTTCTTCTTCCCAGCTAAAGCACTAGGAAGTGGTGACGGGTGGGCGTTTTGGGGGACTGTCTTATGTAATTTCGACGTTCGAAAAGTGCTGATTCTCAGCCTAGTTTGAATAAATTAATTTGATTTTGATTTTTCGGGGCGATAAATCGATCTAGGTAGGTTTCATTTTTAGAAAACGCTTTATCCGTGTTTTCACCTGAGCAAAGCTCTGTCATCCAGGTGCTACCTATATGTATGTAATATGAGAAAGTTCCTTTTTATAAGCCATGGTGTGACCAAAGATAAACACGCAGACTTAGAACTAATATAAATAAGTTCATTTTAAAAATACTTCAAACTTCAATTTATTTTTTAAGATTTAGTTGCTTTAATCCAGTCAATTTCTAAAGTGGCCGGACCTTTCTGTTTCACAGGTTGATACACTCCACCATACATTTGTAATCCAATGCTAGTGACTTGTGCTAAATCGAGCGTTTCATTGTTTACTCTTTTACCGCGGTAGTAAGGCTTGAATTCGGAAAATTTCAAATTCGTTACGGCAAATTCGTCCTTTGGTGCCTGAAAAAAAAACCAATATCACTAACAATGCACAATGTCGAGAATATAATATAACTTATAGCGTTAATAAAAATACAAAATCAAATTAAGTAGGTATATCACGCATAGGGCTCATACTAAGTCGAGCCGAATTAGTTCAAGCACCGCCAAAAACCAGATCCTCGCGTAACGAGACTTCACGCAGCTTACGTTTGTAAAAGTCGATATAGCTTTCTTGAATCAATTTGTGCAGTGCAGCCACAATCTACAAGTGACGAGGGAAGGAACCAGACTAGCTAAGTGCTTCGCCATATCGCTTATCATGCCTAGCTCCATTTATCTGTTTTTCTTATTTGTACGTCATTCAAAAGACAGAAAATAGGTACATACCTATTTTGCGCAAGAGCACGTCGAACGCTAGAATATTTAGACTCACCATCAGGTGTTCAATAATAATTAATCTTTCATTCATTGATCAAAAAAAAAAAAAAAATGATTTCTTAACTGCCCTAATGTTGCGGTATAAAATGGTACCTACAGTAGGTACAAGAGTGATTCAAACATTCTACTTATTGCGCGAAAACTGTACTATTATGTATTTTGTGGCGAAGATTACGTCGTACGTAAACTATAATCAAATGTATGAGATAAGCCGTTTCGATTTTCATACATTTTTCTATCGTTTATGGTCTAAGTATATGGCTCGTTTATTATTGTTTGCATGGTGGTAGGGTAGGTAGGTACTTTCTAATACTCGCCTGGGTAGCTTCCACCCTCAAGTTGAAAATCTGCCGCCAAATGTCTAACGGTGTGTTCCGGCAGCCTCATTTGAGAGCCAGTACCATTCCAGGTGTGCTTTACCATCTTCGACCACACCGTCACTTAACATCAGGTGAGCTGTGGTCAAACACTTGCCTGTCAACAATCAAAAAAAATTAATATGTAAATCTGACAAATGGATGTAATAATTACCTACCTGAAAATAATGCTCAAACGAATAGTTTGGTTCATCGTTTAAATTTTTATGTCTGAGTACCACTTTGAAACCATTGTATTGTCCCTGTCCTCTACACTGTATTTGCAACGTAGTATATCCTGTAAGGTCATAAGTCTTGATCGCTCGGATTCCTGCGAATCCAGCACCGTTTAATTGAGGATTTAGTAATGCGAAGAATATTGCTCTTCTGTATGCCATATTTTTGTGAATGACGAACACAGCTTTTGACATTCCAACATCGCGAACTGTGTCAGATTGCTCCGTCCACTCATCAACATCGTCATTCTTGGTGAAATCAAACAAATATTTGTCTTCTGACGCTGGAATACTATTAAAAAGACTAATTTTACCATACCAATCAATGTAGCCTACATTAAATGGTATGATAAAACTAGTAGGTAAATTAAAGTTATACCTACTTAATATAAGCAA
This sequence comes from Biston stratarius, assembly GCA_950106695.1. Lineage (NCBI taxonomy): Eukaryota > Metazoa > Arthropoda > Insecta > Lepidoptera > Geometridae > Biston > Biston stratarius. The sequence continues at coordinate 18,427,691 of OX467115.1, read as the reverse complement.
AGAAAACTACACGGCGTTTATGCATTAAAACTGCGTTCATTATAATAGCGGTGTTGCAATGAATATGCATATTTCTCCAAAAGGTGCAGGTAAGTAAAAAATATCATGGCCTTTAATCAGTGTGTTGCGTTGTGGCGCGGCTATTTCATGACGAAGACTAATACCGATATATCTTTAAAACGATTATAGGCAGACAGGTAGGCTCTCAAAAAGTCAAACAAAACAACATTAGAAGTCAGAAATAACATACCTGTTACAAGCACCTTTCAAAATTAAAATAAGTAGGCACAAACTGGCACACATTAAGATTTTATTACTCATTTTATAAACAATTGATTTAATACAGTAACTACGTCTCAATACCTAAATTTATGACACTAGACTGAATTATTAAAACAATTACTTACTAAGAATATATTACTACTTCAAAGTAACAGTAAACTGGACGCCCTTATCACATGAAATGTTATTGACGTCTTTTGTATCTCAGAGTCACTAAATGAACCCTGCCTACTTCGGTTATCAGCCCACATACATTACCATAATAATAAAATTAACATTCAACTAGACGTTCATCCTATCAGGATTTAATTAAAATATATACCTATCGAACAGTGGCATATCTACCTTATAAATATTTAAATCTGGAACAGGTTTTTGATCTACCTGGCTGTACAGTTATAAAATAACTGTCTAGGTATGTAGTATATAAATATAGATCAATGATGTATGTAATGTAACTTACTTTTGATCCATAGCAAAGTTGTGTTGTCTTTACTAGCACTTATCAGGAACTGTAAACCTAAATATTTTATGTACCCATCCAAACGTTAGTTGATACCTACTTAACGCCTCAGTGTATAACCCCTCATACATATACACGTCACAAGTTATACATAACATATACAGGTGTTTCACAAAGTACCTAGGAGGTTAAGATGACAGTGAAAATATCTACTGCTTAATAATAAAATATCTGACACCTGAAAAAGTGAGTCCACATGCGCAGTGCGCACAACTATTACATAATTACCTCCCGGAACAGGGCGTTGTTGCCCGCAACACTTTTTTAATCTTTAAGGTAGCATTGTTGTATATGTTATTGTTACTTTGTAAACTATTCTAAATATTTTTATTTTTTTATTCATTCCGTAGGAATAGACTAGGCTATGATGTAGATGACACGAAAAAAATACCTGCTCTCTTCCACACGCCATCTATATTCACCTTTTGCTGTATGTAACTACTAAATATAACCGCTATATTAAATAAAAACCATATTTGGCGTTCGATCCCAAAGGTTCTGGCAAGTCTGCACAGATGGCGTAGTATCCATTAATAGTTCCCGTACATTTTAACTTGACCCTATACTCGTATAAGTAATCATAAAACCAGTCAGATACTAGACTTTACAAAAAATTACATCACATTGTCGCAGCACACAAGTTTTGCCTATTATTAATAAATAACAATTCTGGACAAACTTTTTGTTTTAAATTCCACGCGGGCAACAGCTAGTTAATAAATAATGATGCACATAGTGTTATACATCAATGTACGAATTATTTGTTTATCACGAACATTGAATGGAATATTGAGGGTCTAGCATATTTTCTAAAAAAAAACTATAGAGTCCTAAAGCAAAATGTATGAAAAATGGATCAAAGTAATCCCCTGGCGGCCAAAGTAATCCCCTGGCGGTCAAAGTAATCAGATTACTTTGACCGCTAAACTAAAGAGAAGTGCCTTTTTAAAATTTTGGGAGTCAAAAACTTGAAATTCTTCGACCTGGTTTAAATATCTCATATCATTTGTTTTTACTTGTTTTATAAATATGTATACGAGTCTGACGCACGACAATAAGTCAGTCAACATATGCGGGATTGTACCCAGTGCAAAGGTGCCCATACGGCTGGCAGCAGTTTGTTTTGATTTCAGGGTTACAAACAAAAAGGTTTGCTTTTCTCACCAAAGATCGCGGCACACCTCTCAAATTCTATGCATTGAATCCAGCTTTCTATGTGAAAGTAGCAGAGTTGTAGTGGCGACATCTTCGCATGTCATAAATACCTAAACTTAATTTAAAAAAATGTAAATTAACACGTTTCCTCTGATCCAATGAGAAAAAAAAATGTATTAGTTTTTATACCCTTTTATTTTCCAACACCACTTGAACCTGGTTTTTTTAAAAATCCAATTTTTCTTAAATGTCTAACAATAAAAGGAGTGGCTGCAAGTGTTATGGCCATCCTTACTGGAGCAAAAATTTTGTGAACTGCATATGCCACAACAAATGTGCCTGCATTAGATCCAACGGCTTTTGCAATAACACCCTCTCCAATATTCAGGTATTCCAATAGCGACACTAGGTCGACACCACTGAAAAAATGAATAAATTTTTCATAAGGGACTTGAATAATGGATATTTTTAGATAAAAATCCTAAACCACAACATACAAAGCTACACCTGAGTTATATGGGACTAAAAGTATGTCTATTCCATTAGTTTATTACCTACAGAATTATCTAATAAAGTAAGTATCAGCAATATAAAGTTTGTGAAAGAAAATACTTTCACAATATATTAATAAGAGTTAACTGTGACTATCATGAATAAAAATTATTTAAATACTTTACAGCTTATCCTATAATAACCTGTTTTGAGCAGTAACCAAATTATGATAATAAAAAGCAAATGCCTGCAGTTTTTCTGTTTAGTATAAGCTTGATAACCCCTTAAAAATGTCAGTTAATAAATAAAATAAAGTTTTTTGTTAAAACATACCTAGATATAAGAAGGTAACAACTGCCAAGTGAAATCAAAGATATGGTGACATGAAATACTATTACTGTTGAACCATACTCTTTGACAGCCTTTTTTAATTTTTCCTTTGTAGATAAAGGTTTTGCATCTGACTTTTCCGTACTCATTTCAGGTTTTTGATCTGTATGTGTACTCATATTTCTTGTCCCAACAGCTATGCTTTGAAAAAAGTAAAGATGTTAAAATTTAATGATAAATAATATCAATAGAATGTTAAAATAGCAATTTGGAAAACATTTTGCAGAGTACAGGTAGTTTTGAAGGCAGTCAAATGAGTATTACATCCCGTGAACTTGGTGTTATAACCACTATAATAATAGATAAGCATGAAAAAAGCTGATAAAAACATGAATGGCAAATTTAAAGCAAGCATGAATTCAACTATTAGATACTTATGTAGGTAACGGGTAAGTACCTACATTACAATCAAATGTAACTTCAGGAAGTCTATAATCTACGAATAAATAATTAATCACTAGAAACTTTTAAAATAAAATAGAAATGTTTGTATTAATAATAATTAGTACCATGCATTAGGTGATGAGAGATTTTAAATCATACTTAGGCATATGAGAATGTTATTCTACCACTACTACCTATTTCAAACTGGTAGTGTTGCAGACAAATGCAATTAATTTACAATTAGTATCATTAGTTAGTCTCGTACCTTGACTTAATATTCTCCCACGGTACTCATTTCTCAAGGTCAAGTAGTGAGCACTATGCAAATGATCAGACAAATATTTCTGTCCTTGTCCCCACTGAGATCCTGGCATGCCTAGATGACTGTGGTTGCCAGTGAAGGGGCTAGGAACATTGCTCTGCATAGAGGAAGACAAATTTACTGCCCCGCGGCAGTCATACTTATTCACATGAGGATCTGATTGTACAGTTATATCGATTTTAGACATATCATCTTGCTTTCGGTAGTAAGAGTTTATAACGGGGCCTGATATATCCCGCTCTCTAAGTGGTGAAAATCTTCCCATTTCGGAGGCATTGATGTCGATGACATTTGTAGGAAGCTTCAGAGCGACCACTTGAGGAAACTTTAGAGTCGTCGTAATGTGTAAATCTTGTACAATGGGATGAGATTTGCCTGGTGAAAGAAAACAATCTTTGGTTGATGATCCAATTGGTACCAAGTACCAAGTATAATAACTGTCATGCATGAAATAGTCGATTAATTTCTAGGCAAAGAACACATCGGTAACACAAACAAAGGCTTAAACAAGGCCGGTTACTAGCACGACTTACCAAAAAAAACACTTATAGAATTTTTAGCAAAATAATAAGATCCTGGTTTAGGATATAGCTTAAACATCTTACAAAAATTGACAGCAACAAAGGAATGAATCGGTTACTTAAACATCTATAAATTGATTTTTTTAACGTGATTTCAACAGATCAGAGAACCAAAAAAGACAAAACGTAAAATCAACGGTAGGTACTAAGTAGATACCGTAGATAATAGTAGGTACGTAATACGTATACACGATGAGATTTGAACCGAAATACGCCAACAGCGCCCACAACGCTAACGCTTACTTCAGTATATCAGTAACACTCATAGAGATATATCAGATGTGTACTAAAAAGAGATGATTAAAATTACCATGCAACCGAAACAATAATTTGAAACAACCAAGAGTACGTTTTTACAGCATAATACACTTAAGTTCACCACCATAAATATCGACGGAACTTCAGCGTATTTTTCTACCACATTTTTTTTTTGAGGTCATTGAAATAAAAAACACTTGAGGTAGAAACAATCCTTTCATTATACACAGTGAGGGTCAAAAAAAATATTCACTAGTTAACTCTTAGCTTAAAGAGACGATAGAGCGGAAAAAAGGCTCCAAAGTGTTCGCAAGAGACATGTCTATTGGGCAAAGCCGGTTGACGAAGCTGAAGAGAGAAGATGGTAGTATAGCGTCGACCAAAGCAGAGGTATTAGAGGAGGTCGAAAGGTTCTATGGACGGTTATACACCTCGGTAGCTGAGCCTGTTAGCAGCGCGGCCAAAGACCCAAGAGCCAAGCTGACCCGGCACTATACCGAAGATATCCCGGACATCAGCCTGTACGAGATTAGAATGGCCCTGAAACAGCTTAAGAACAACAAGGCGCCGGGTGATGACGGAATCACATCGGAGCTTCTGAAAGCGGGTGGAACACCGGTACTTAAAGTCCTTCAGAAGCTCTTTAATTCCGTCTTACTCGAAGGTATAACGCCAGAAGCATGGAACAGAGGCGTGGTGGTGCTGTTCTTCAAGAAAGGTGACAACACTTTATTGAAGAATTATAGACCCATCTCGCTTCTGAGCCATGTTTATAAGCTGTTTTCAAGGGTCATTACGAACCGTCTCAGTCGCAGGTTCGATGACTTCCAGCCTTCCGAACAAGCCGGTTTCCGTAAAGGTTACAGTACCATAGACCACATCCATACGCTAAGGCAAATTACACAGAAGACCGAAGAGTATAATTTGCCTCTATGTCTAGCGTTTGTGGACTATGAGAAAGCCTTTGATTCGATCGAGACATGGGCGGTGGTTGAGTCTCTCCAACGATGCCATATTGACTATCGGTACATCGAAGTGTTGAAGTGTTTGTATAATAACGCTACTATGTCGGTCCAAGTACAGGAGCAGACTTCGAAGGCGATTCCACTGAAAAGAGGCGTAAGACAGGGAGATGTTATATCTCCGAAACTGTTTACTGCCACAGTGGAAGACGCCTTCAAGCTCCTGGAATGGAAAGGATTCGGCATCAATATTAATGGCGAATACATCACTCACCTTCGATTTGCCGACGATATCGTGGTCATGGCAGAGTCGTCGGAGGAACTCAGCACAATGCTCGAAGACCTCAATCGAGTTTCTCAACGGGTGGGTCTTAAAATGAACATGGACAAAACGAAGGTAATGTTGAATGCCCATGTTGTGCCCACCCCAATATCAGTTGGGAGCTCGGTTCTTGAAGTTGTTGACAAGTACATTTACCTAGGACAAGCAGTCCAACTAGGTAGGTCCAACTTCGAGAAAGAGGTCAATCGTCGAATCCAACTCGGCTGGGCAGCGTTCGGAAAACTGCGCAGCGTTTTCTCGTCCGAATTACCTCAGTGCCTCAAGTCGAAAGTCTTCGACCAGTGTGTGTTACCAGTGATGACTTATGGCGCCGAAACGTGGTCTCTCACTGTGTGCCTGCTTAGTAAGCTTAAAGTAGCACAACGAGCTATGGAGAGGGCTATGCTTGGAGTTTCCCTACGAGATCGAATCAGAAATGAGGAGATCCGTAGGCGAACTAAAGTAGCCGACATAGCCCAGCGGATTAGCAAGTTGAAGTGGCAGTGGGCAGGGCACATAGCACGCAGAACCGATGGTCGATGGGGCTGCAAAGTTCTGGAGTGGAGACCACGGACCGGCAAGCGCAGCGTAGGACGTCCACCCACAAGGTGGACAGACGACCTAATAAAGACCGCAGGAACGCGCTGGATGCGAGCCGCTTCCAACCGGTCTTTGTGGAAATCAATGGGAGAGGCCTATGTCCAGCAGTGGACGTCATACGGCTGATGATGTTGTTATGTTAACTCTTAGCTAAAAGTGTATTTATGTATACTTATTATATATTTCCACATACACAATTATTAGATTGGGTAGGTACCTACATAGTGGTAAATTTTCCGTCTTCGGTACAGACAAATACATACTATGTACCATTGATATTTTTTGTGATAATTCATTAGAGTTCCCTTAGCATTGTGGGCCTATATCAGAATTTAAATTTTGATTGCATCAAAAAGTCTGCACTACAGCACATAAGGATACAATTTGTTAACTAAACTAAGAATCATGATTTGGACAAAATGTGGTATAGGTACATTAATTTATGTATAATCCTGTAATAGTATATATATCTCCTACGCTAAAATATAAGCAGTTAAAAAATAAATGCATTTACAAAAAAAAATGATAAACATCCAAATTGATACTTGTATTACAAAACATAAATTTTATTTTTATTAATCGCAGCAATACATTGCTGCTGATGGGTTTTCAGTCAACAAATTTGTAAATCTTCAATTTCAATCAAACCCACTGCGTGTAGAACTATATTAGCCCCATAGGTAGGTATGTATTTCCAACTCATCCGGTACAAAGTTCGATGCAAATAAAAATTCCCTAGATCAACTAGATGTGTCTGTTTCAAGATATAGAAAAATAGATAATTTTAAGGGTTCTGTTATGGTAATGACAAATTATTCGTAAATTGCAGGCTAACCTGAGATTTGTTGCTCGTTAATCTATGTAATCTTCAGACTTATACCTAGCCCGTGCCACATTTTTATCCAGGATATCATATACGCTATTTGCTTTGTTGTAGAGATACTTGACACATACTTGCCTATTTTCTAATAATGATCCATATCTAGTACACCTTGACTCCGATTCGGAAGTGATGAAAGAAATTGTCGAAAATAACGTTTGTTTGATATGTGATTTTACTGATGTTTTTAAAATTTGGGGGTCTGAATCATAAATAAATAAACGTACAACGATACCAATCGATTTCATATTGAGTTTTTTAAATAAATACCTGTACAAGTAGTAACTAATTGAAAAGAATATTAATTTATAATTTTATTCTGAAATGAACTTTAAATCCGATATAAGAGCTATGTGATCAGAAGGAAACATTATGCTGGGTAAAGCAGTATGCAACTTCAGTTCTTCAACACTTGGAAATGGAACAACCTGCGGAAAGAAAAAAAAAATAAGCACATACATATTGTGTATATATTTAGTGTATTTCCGTTAAAAAGTTGTTTCGGTTACAACAGCGATGACTGATGAGGATTTAAATTAAAATTTAACTAACTTCACGATCTATCCGAAATATTACTTAATATCTAATAAACAAACTTTAAAAAAAAAGTAAAACATCAGCACTAAAAAGCGAAAAATAAACTTACTTTACAAAGTATTATTATACCTGCTAGGTACCTACTGATCTGTTTGAAGTCGGTACTTATTGCTGATGTTTTTTTCTTGAAGTTTACCTACATCTGCGCTTTACGCCTGAATTAATCAACTATTTATCTGAGCACATACATATGTATATGGGAGCAAAGTGTGAACAATACAATGAATAAAATATTCACAATGTACTGTTAGGTAACTGCAGTCAACTATATATATACCTAGTTACACCTTAGTAGGTAGGTACCTATTATTTGGTGTAGGTACAGTGTAATAGCATGTGCTTGTATCAATGATAAGGCGGTAATAAATTTAATTCATGCAAATTAAATTGTGTTGTTTTCAAATGTTAAATTACCTGCTCCACGGCTAACTTAGATTTGTCGTAATATATGTAATCTAAGCAGTCTGCAAAGCCATGAGTAAAGTTGGTGTATTCAGGAGTGCCACATGCACTTGCTAAAGATATTTCTTGTTGGAGACTTAAATTCTGTACAGCTTCATTTTGATCTGGAATAATTGTTATCATTTTAGCCAAAATTAACATTTTTTTTTACTAAACTAAAATCTACAATATTTCAAACAGTTATACCCGGTTTCGAGTCACAAACGTGGATATTTAAAACGAAAATCGTTACTTCATTTTACCATACAAATTTTGAAAAATCATTATTTTGTACACTAATCAGCGGTCAGTGATCATGCGACTTCTTTTAATCTTTAAAATAAAAAAACAATACAATCGGATTCAGTTTCATTGCCTTAAGATGCGCTAACAGCGTTCGAGGATGCTGTAGAAGAGGTGCCTGATGCAGACTAGACAAAGTATTTCGAAAATTAGTTTAGTCGCATGAAACTTTGTATAGACGCTAGCATTGTTTTTTTAAAAAGATTTAATTAAATAAAGCTTTATTCTTATATATATAATCTGAACCGTTATCGTTGGACAACGATTTTCATAAAATTTAGTATGTATGGATGATAAATCGATTTAGCTAGGTTTCATTTTTAGAAAACAAAAAACTTCCAGGTACTCAAACTACACTCGCGCTTGTAATTCGGCACTCTATGAATTGAAACACCACTATTTTTATACATAAAAACTCAAAAAATATTTTGGTAAAAAATAGAATGGTGCACTTTCCGCGTTCTCTGCAAAACTCCCTCAAAGTAATGAACGCCAAAGCAGCAATACCCTGCACTTTGATTCACTATTCAAAGTTCTGTTTATCGTTGTGGTGGACAATGACATGCTTTATCTCTTACCATCAGGAGAGTGTCACATTCGTCTCATTACTTTTACATTAAAAAATATATATGTATATATTACATATTATTATACTATGGGCCAGTATACATACTAGATTTCCAATCAGGCAAATCGCTGGGTGCCGATCCAGTAGTGTAAAGTTGGTAAATGCCACAAGAAGGAACACTATTGAAGTCTCCACAGAGAATTAATGATATTCTTTTATCTGAATGCTAGAAAAATAAATAAACAATATTACAAAAGTTATTTGTGAGTTATTCAACTGAAATTCATAATAAGTGTCTCTCTCTTTCTCTCTTTTTTGTGTTACAATGCAAAGAAAAATATTTATTTTTAGTTAAAAACAGCAGCAATGCAGCAGCTGCAACAGCAACTTAATGTAAGCTGCTGCTTTGCTGATGTTAAAAACAGCAGCTGCAACAGCAACTTAGTGTAAGCTGCTGCTTTTAACTTTGTTCTCAACCTGAATTTTACACTCACAGCTCAAAAGTAATATGGTAGAGCTGGGAACCAGACAACTGATAGAATGCTTATATTCTAGGTCACAGCTACTTCAAAATGTACTAACAGGATTACCAGTACAGATTTGGGACAACCAACAATTTGTTATTTTACCTGCTCTTGTAGATTTTTTATAATATCATTCAGCCAGTAAATGACGATTCCACCTTGGATTAATCTAATATGGTCAGCATCAGGATGAAAATAGAGGTGTGTGTTCCCAACAACAATTATATCTTTCTCATTATCTTTTGATTGCAGGAAAGTCGCACTTGCTACAGTTGACCTGTCTAATACTCTCTCCTTTAACGGAACATTGGCTTTTATTGCATTCCAAATTGACTCAACAAAAGGTTTGCTTTTCAGTGCTTCAGACAAAACTATATGATCTTCCCCTATGCTCCTGCAAGAAAAGTAATTATTTTAAATGTTTTTAGGTTGATTTCAATGAGTTGTGTTATCTATGTGATGAACAAATAAGATAACACAAATATAATTAAGGGTAGGGTGTTATTGGTTAAAATGATTTATTAAAAATACAATGTAAAACACTTACTTAAATCTATCACTTCTATAGAAACAGGCCAATCCTTCAGCTACTTCTTTTCCTTTTTTATAAAACAAACCTTCTAAACCTTGCAACTTCAAGAAAGGCTCAAGGCAATGATTGAATATCTTGGAATCTACTTCTTGTAGACATAATAAATCAGCATTATATCCTAAAACATAATTTAAAAAATTGTACAGGGGTTTTGAAAAAGTGTAGTTATTCCGCTGATAGCTGAGTGGTTAGCACAGTCAGTTCACATGTCAAAGGGCATAGGATCAAATCCCAACAATGAGCTTGCACTGCCGATGAAAGAAAAAATTGTGAGGAAAGCATAGCATTGTGTTAGTTTGTACAATTATATGTTTGTTAAGAAATTTGTAAAAAAATAAAAGACATGACACCCTAGGAGCTATAAATTAAAGTCGGGTAGAAGGGCTCTGACAAATTTTGATACAGGGCATATCTAGGGCAAGCTTCACTGTAATTACATGTACCTATTTAATATCTAATTCTTATGCGAAATGGGGGTGATGAGTCCTGCACTGACGTCCCGTTAGGGGTGTATTGTGCATTTCCCCCTACCAGCATCTATCCAAGCCAACTTAGCTCCTTGAAATACTGGAACGAGGCTCTGGGCTACTGGCATAGTAGCTCCAGTGGGTGAGATGGACCTATTTAATATCATTTATTAGATAAAATAATTACACTGCATACCCAATAATTCCTTCATTATGAGCTGTTTCCTATAGTCAATATGTAATGCATAAGGTGGGCAGTATGGATGCAGAACAGTTCTTGTGTAATCTGAGTCACAGTACAGATCTGCCAGTATGTTATATGAAACACATCTGAAGCTGAAAGCAAAATACAATACTCATATTATGTAAGTTGCATAAACATACACTAATAAAATAAAAATAAAATATCATACAAACTTTCTAAGGTATACATTTTGGGGATTGTACCTTAGAGTTTCACAACATGGTTCTCTTTGCTCCTTTTTAGTAAAGGACTGCATACATCCCCATATGTGCACTAAGCGCTAAGCGTTTCAAATCCACATTATTTATTTGCAATGAGGATGTGGAACATTGCTTCTGTTTCTTGAAAGTACACTATGGGTGTCTTCAAATCAAGAGTTAACAGGTTCCTTCCTTCCTTCTAGGTAAGCATATTCCCTCAAAGACCACATTGTTGGTTAACATCAGGCAGGATCCAAATTGTGACACATGTGGAGTTGAAGAGGAGGTGTACCACCTCCTGGTGGAATGTGTTCGCCTTCAGCGGGAGAGACAGGTGCTTGAGGTGACTTACCATTTGAACAGAATGGATGTCGGTAGCTACAACAGGCTGCTGTCCGACCCCTGTTCTGAAGCAGCCAGGGAGCTTTTCATTCATGTGAGTCACCTCAACTGACCTACTTTGAATTTTTAGTGTGTATGCAGGGGAGTGAATGTGTGTATGAGAGTTTTTTTATTTTTTTTTTATTTTTTTATAACTAATAGGCTTTCGTTTGACCGCCATCTCGCCTGATGATAAGCGAAGATGCGGTCTACGATGGAGCACGCTCGCCTAGAAGAAACCGATTTACTCGCGACTTGAAGGCACCCAGATTGTACCCATCGGGGAACACCCACTCGGGCAGCGAATTCCAATGTTTAGCGGTGTATAAGTACGTGTACGTGTACGTGAGTGTGTATAAGTACGTGTTGTGTGTGTGGGTATTATTTTATTAATATTAAAAATAAAAAAAACATGCAGGATGTGGTTAAATGTGTGTAAAAAAATTCATACTGGTTATAAAACTCTTTAAAATTGAAATGTTTACATATTTTCATCTACTTTATGGTAAAAATACCTTTTTCCTTTTAGTTTAGATGTAGTAAACAGGTGCCTCGTTTCAAAAGAACAAGGACCTGGTCCAGCTTCAATTGCATTTTTTGATAATGTTTCAACAGTAGGTCCTGTACGAGTTCCATCACCTGTAATCAAAATGTGTTTGCATTGTACAATTCAAGAATGAATTTAAGTATTTATTACAAAGCAAGTCTAGCTGGCCTAAAACGTACCTGGTATACATTCAAGTTTTAATTTCATACCAATATCTTGTGTTTTTGGTGTGTATGTAAAGTCATTTCCTACTAATTTCCATTTTATATGCTCGTCACTAACTATATTTCCTTTGTCATTGACAGCGATACCACAGTACCAATTGTAAATAGATTTTGTCTTATCTGCATACTGTGTTTGGAAATACTCTGGATAAACAGGAAAACCAGCTAATATGCTGTGTGGCAAACTAATACTCAAAATCCATGGAGCATTGAACACAGCTTCATACACTGTGTCATAAATTTTTAGTTTAACCGGACCTTTCAATGAAAATAATTCTTGACATGTACACTCAGAAGGAACCTGGTTATCCAGGTCAAACAATTTCATTTCTAGATCCGTGATTTCTGAATTTTTGCTCTTTTTATTTACCTTATTAACAGCTTTTTTTATATTAGCTTCAATTCTTGTAAATAATATCTGTATGGTTTCAGTTGGCTTTCTACTGAGATTGAATTGTCTTACAGATTCCTTTATCTTAAATAAAAAAGTAATATCTATTTTTTCTTCTTGTTCCACGTATCTAAAGTAGAATTTGTCCATATTCATAGCGTTAGCTTTGGAGATTCCTGTAAATGAGTAGAATCTACGATTGAGTTGGCATAATCTTAAGATCATCCCAATACGGTCTTTGCGAAAACTGTTCAACCCACGTCACGTGTTTTGGATTTTTAGATTCCAGGTACATAAGTACAAGTACTCTGTACAAAATGAGTGATAATTAATTAGATTATATTTATCTTATCAATCCTAAACCGTAGCGAAAATCGCCTCTAAATAATATTCTTTCTGAAATTAGAAAAACAAACAAAATGTTTGAATTACTTTGAATGTCAGATCAACTCTGATCTGATCTAACCTGAAACTCTTCTCTTCTTTTTATTAATTAATTTGCCTTCTGGGCAAGCTCAAGCTTTAAAGCCATACTGCCTTGTCTTCGGTTCTTGCAATGCATGTCTTACATCTATAATTACAGTCAAAGTCCAGTCTTGGACTGTGACTTACTTATCTTGAAATTCTTAGACTAAACTGGGAACAAGACTTATCTTTTTTTATATTTTAATTAACTTAATTATAAAATTTAAATACTTGTCACTGGCAAAATACATAAAGTGTAATGCTTAAAATAATGAAAAAACTTTAAATAAAACAGTTTCTATTTTTTTCTTTAATTACGGACTGAATACATTGCGTCATATTGCTCCATAATATTTAGTGAAATAAATTCAGTTATTTTTCTTTGTTTACAAAATTACTAAAAAATATCACAAGAAAATAAATAAAAGCTTCTAAAAAAAAATAAAGTTTTGGGATGAGCTAGCAATACTACTACTTTGCTTAAATGAAGTAATAAACCTAGATTTGTCATGTAATAATAATACCAAGATTGAGCGAAACAGACATATACCGCAATCATTGTAGTGTGACAGAGACATAGATAATGTTTTTTGTCTTTGTCAGAGTTTTGTTGGGCACACGATGCAAGTATATATTCTTGTACCCAACAAACAGGTCGTACAATTTATTTTATGTAATATCTTTGGTTAGATTTTTGGTATTTATTTAAAAAGTGTGTTGTGGGTATATTTTAGGTGAGCGGAATCATATTAAAATGGTAAAGTGTAAAGTTATTGGCTGTAAAAGCTGAAGTAATCGAAAATTGGAAAACGTAACATTTCACACATAAGTTTTACATTTACGCTATAATATTATGTTGAGCACGTGAAATGATTTAAGCCACCTATATATTCATAGGCTAGTAAGTGAAATAAATAGAAAAATGCTCTAAAATTACAAAAATAATATCCCATACATTGCTGTACTAACTGCCTAAATGTAAAAGTCACTATACTGTTCGGAGCAGTCGATTTTACGTTCAAGCGGCAATTTTTTGTAGTGACTTAATTTTGTCGGATTATATTAGAATCAGGGATATCAGCAAAACGCGAATATTTTTAACAACGCAATTATTTATGTATATTTTATTTACTTACATTATTAACTAGCTTGCAAAAATACAGCTTATAAACTTTACCTCTTTATAATATACATACGTGTGTATATTATAAAGAGGTATATGTATTTGTAAAATATTATGTATAAAGGAGATAATGTTAGAAATATGTACACGAAGCTCATTTTATTTAATGGACAATAAATTATATTAAATACATTTAATTTGACAATAGGGAATATGCATGAAATTTAAAAGAGGTTGAAATATTTTTTTATATACTTTTTATTACTATATATTTATTACTTCAGAATTGTGCCTCCATCAATATTTTTTCTTATAATTTAGTTTTTTTTTTTTTAATTGCGGAAACATCTGTGCTATATTCAACCGTTCGAAACCCAAGTAAAACTCTCAACCAACTAGATCTAGAGAGACCAACTCGACCAACACATTTTATGTGTTCAAAATTGCGCTTTATTTCTAATGACTTAGGTATACAATTTGAATGCAACTGTCCCGTCACAATGCACTACGCAAGGCGGTAGTACAATGTGACATCAGAGGTGCTTTAAGTGCCCGGTTTGGTTCGTAATTTTCAATTATTATTTTTTAATACTTTAAATTATTTTTTTCTCCTTAAATATTTTTTTTATCTATTTATAGTGATGTAAATGAACAAATAAAAAAAATTATGCATATTCCCTATTATATTAGGTAAATAAACAATAGCATTTTTGCTAATTTCCTGGTATTGTTTTATTTCAGATTTTTTATATTCTTACATAGGTTAGAAATGTATGTTTAGAATGCCAGGCCCCCAATTCTCACGACGACGTGAGATTCAATCTCATCTATCTTCGTGCTTGTCTCTCTCGTTTAAAAAGTCATAGGAGTTACAGTGACCAGTGCCCTATTCGTAGCCGTGAGATGAGATGAGATTTCATCCCTGTCACTCTAGCCATAGGTGGGCTATATATATAGGAGTGAGAGTGACAAGGATAAAATCTCATCTCAATATTTCCCGTATTATAAAATCATAATTGTACAAGTACATACACTTTGTAATAATAAACCTAGTAGCTACTTTGTCATTTGCCCTTCGTGGAATTTTCATTACGGAAATGGGGAGTTCTTACATTACTGGCAGCACACGATTTTCTTCTGTCCCTTACGGGTATACGTAAATCGCTACTGCTTCTTCCTAGCTTACGGGTATACGTAAATGTCAGTTCCAGGTATTTCTTGTTCCTAGTATTTTGGCCATGCCAAGAATAAAAAAAATTTATTGGAGTTTTGGCGGAAACACGGAAATATTAAAGTACTGTATTTTTTTTAATTCACCTTTTATGTTTTTTTTTCTTCAAATGTTTGTGTTTGTGAAGTATTGAATCATATTTACTAGTGTGGACGAGTGATACAATGTGGTAAAAACCTGAGGGAAAAATATTTGTTCAAACCCCAGTAGAAGTAAACTCAGTAAAGCTATTAACTACATTCTAAAACACAGACAGGACTTTAACGTGACTTATTCATTTATATAATCTACAAATTTGAGTGCTATTAAGTTAGACCTCATTATTTATGTCAACACATATTTATTGACACAATGGTGAATACCAACGTGCTTAAAAAAAATGGGAATAGTGGACTCTGTATTGAGTTGCCAATATATTATAAAAGTAAATTGACAAAGACTGACAACGTGTCTGGCACCTGTCAAGCAAATTTGTACGCGTTGCAGGCCAACCTGTCCATATCATCATATTTTTTTATCGAACATATTTCTTTTACATTTGGTAACCCGATTCTTGTAGTAAACACGACGTATCTCGCCTTATTTGTATTCAATAAAAGCAACACTTTAGAATGGTAAGTTATAATACTTGCACGTTTATGCATTCATTTAGAATTTTCGGGTTTTTCACACATTAATTCTGAATTCCAGCCTGCTTCTCCAAGCTCCACATCCGTAGGCTCAGGCAGTCGGTCGCCTAGCAAGGCTTCCGCAGCTCCACGATCCTCTAGCGGTGGCACTGTGCGTCAAAGGAAAACGACGACAACAACTACTGCAGCTAGAAATCGTAGTACAGGCGCTGGCTCAGGTGGCATGTGGCGTTTCTACACTGATGATTCTCCCGGAGTTAAGGTGTAAGTAAATATATCTGTTAATGTGACTTACATACCATGAAACTACCTACATTCTTTGAAGGCCTACTTGCTGTAAATTTTCATACTTAGTTTGGAAAAGTGGGTACTTGCTTCTTAATAACATCTTTCACAAAGTTAAAGGCTTTTGGCCTAAGTTATGATTGTAATTATTTCCTTATCTTAACTTAAATATCCATTTGAACACCATTTGCAAAAT
Organism: Biston stratarius; assembly: GCA_950106695.1. NCBI lineage: Eukaryota > Metazoa > Arthropoda > Insecta > Lepidoptera > Geometridae > Biston > Biston stratarius. Next base: position 18,411,132 of record OX467115.1, on the reverse strand, counting down.
TTAAATTGTTATTTTTTTTTTCAGTGGCCCTGTCCCAGTTTTGGTGATGTCACTTCTCTTCATTGCATCAGTCTTCATGCTCCACATTTGGGGCAAATATACTAGAGCATAAAAATAGTGTATTGAAATAATTTATCAGTTACTGTTGTGTAAGAGTGAAAGGTGTATGGAACCTATACTGGGTGCCTAGATATAGATTGTATTTAATTTTTTACTTATAATAAAATTATGTAATTTAAATCTAATTCTGAATTAAAGTTAAGTTATAATAATTGGTTGTCTGTATTTATGAAACCATTCCATTAGGACATTGTATCATTTGCAATATAAATAAAACACAGATATACAAGTAGAAAAACGAGTTTATTAACTAAATATTTAATTCAATGATCCTTAGAACTTAAGTAAAATGTAAAAGTAAAAATGATGAAAAAATTGTAGAATACTGAAATAAAATATTTACAAATATCAGCCTTATTTTCAATTTCATTTAGTCATGAGAGACATAGAAGAGATGCACTTAAAAAAGTTACAACCTAAATAATATATAAATTTGACCATTGTTGATTATCTTATTGATGGCCTGATTTAAGATTCTTAATTGATTATAAAACATATAATTCTAAATACAACACATAAATGTAAGGACTAATCTTTATGAGATGGTTTGAAGCACAGTTACAATTCAAATTTGTTTTTGTCAAAAAGTTGAATATACTGTTATATTCAACTTTTCACAGAATAATATAATTCTATACCTACAAATAAAAAGATATGTATTCTCTCTAGGGTAAGTACACCATGTACACATTTGAAATTTTGATGCTGCTCTGCACTTCAACTCAATGAAGATTGACAATAACATATATCAGAATAGATTACAAAAAAAAATCTCATTTCATACATATAAAGCTATATATAGCTATTTCTTATCATACATATGCTTCAACTCGTCTTCCTTTTATTCGGTCAAAGAATTGACGCCAGGAAACCAAAGTTTTACCAGACCATATCCAAAAACTGGATGTGATTCCCACAATCATAGTCATAAGGTATTTTATCATAAACATTTCAAACTTAGGTCTGTCTGTTTCTCTCCGGGTGAAAGGGCAAGGAACAGAATACTGTGGCTTGGAACACATGTCCCTGTGCCAAGTTATCATCCAGTCTTCAAAATATGCTTGCTCATAAAAAAGACAAGCAATGACAATTAATGCAGGCACTGTGTAAAGAACTCCAAAAACACCAATTCGTATCATGAGTTTCTCTAATTTATCAGTTTTTGTTCCATCATGTTTCATGACAGTCCTGATGCGAAATAGTGATACAAAGCCAGCTAATAAAAATATTGTTCCAAGGACCAAGTACACACATAGTGGAACAAGTACAAATCCACGTAGTGCTTCAGCATCCCATAAGCCCACATAGCATACACCTGACAGTATATCACCTGGAATAAAAAAAAACTATTTAATTTCAATCCAATAAGGACAGACATACAAACTGTGTAGTTTGAAGAGTGCAAAATGTAGCCAGCAAAACTACTGAGGCTTACCATGACAAAATTTTTAAGAGTCAATTACTTCATCTTAGGATGAGCATTTGTCACACAGGTACACGTGCAGGGATAAATATTAAGGTCAGTGTATAATTACTATGTCCATACTTAAATATGCAGATAATCTTTCTTACCATCAACTTTTCCCATTGCCAATATAGATATAGTTTTTATAGCAGGTACAGCCCAAGCAGCCAAATGAAAGTATTGTGAATTTGCTTCAATAGCTTCATGACCCCACTTCAGACCCGCAGCTAAAAACCATGTGAGAGTCAACACCACCCACCAAATGCTTGAGGCCATACTGAAGAAATACACAACCATAAAAAGTATTGTGCATGGTTCATGTTTTGTGCCCTGAGTAATCACAGATATGTTGGGTAATGGAGCTCCACTTATTGTAGAAGGGAAAGGTCCCTGACAACTTATGCTATCACCAGCACTCCAACCCATGACGTAAGCAGTGGCTACCATCAGGTAACAAACTGATAAAAATATTATAGGCCTTTCTGGATATCTGAATCTGTCTGTATCTATCAGAAAAGTTAAGACAGTAAACATGCAACTTATAGCACATAGTGTGGCCCAAATCCCAATCCAAAATCTAGAGAAGTTCTTCTCATCCAAACTGAAAAACATTCCATTGCATGGTGCTCCACAGTCATATTCAATTTTATCCCCCACTTTCAGTGAGTACTCCAGATCTAAACTTTTAGGAACTTTAAATTGTACAGGACACACAAATCCAAAATCTTTAGCACCCTGTAGTTTAGTTGGGTCTCTCTCAATGTTCGGTTTGAATTCCACTTTACGAGCAGGTTTCATTTCAGCATGTTTTCGAGATTCATGAGTTATATTGTTATCACCAACGCATATGACGTTGTCGCCGGTAACCACGGGAAATTTCGAACACTCTAAATGTTCCGGCCAATGAAAACCAAAATTGGTCATCAATTCATCACAGTTCTGTCTAGCTGATTCACATAAATGCCTACAAGGTGGAATTGCTGTATCCAGGATAGTGCAAACAGGAGCATAAACGGAACAGAGAAAAAATTTAAGGTCTGGCGAGCAGTTGACCTTGATCAAAGGAGTAAACTGGTGAACTTCGGGGCCAGCGTCTTCTTGCTTGGCATGATTGAGTATATTGGGAAAAATTGTTTGATTATATCTTATCCCCTGGCAAAATTTAATTGTTATCGGTTCACATCGACCGTGGTGCGGCAAAGAGTCACCTTGATAAACAGTAACACGAGATGTTTCAGTGATCACAAAACAATACAACACTGTGGTGATTACAATCCACACTCTTTCCATTTTCGAGACGGTTTAAGCGATAGTCTCATGGACTGTCTGAAGCATTATTTGATAAAATCATTGATCTAAAATCACTTTTCTTGTCATTATTGCAACAAATATACAATTATTTAATAGAATAAATCATAGAAACAAAAACAAAGTACAACAAGTACGAAAATGTATACAAAAACCAACCATTTTGATTAATTTTTTTTTAATGTTTTCGGCATCCCATTGTGAATTTTGTCAGTGTCAATTATTTCTTTATTTTCAATTAATTGACGATTATAACTCAAAGTTACAAGGAGTTAAAGTGAAAATGAAGACCAGTCATGTTATAATAAAGCATACATGGCTTTTTAACCTTGATGGCCTTTAGAAGTAACATGAAATAATATGTTTCATAACGTCATGTCACTTTATCGCACGTAATTCGGCCTTTAATAATAAAATGCTTCTATTTTTAAATAAACATTCGAAAAAATATAGATGCAAAGTTACAAGGACTTAAAGTGAAAATGAAGACCAGTCATGTTGTAATAAAGCATACATGGCTTTTTAACCTTGATGGCCTTTAGAAGTAACATGAAATGTTACCTGTAACATGAAATGTAACATGTTTCATAACGTCATGTCACTTTATCGCACGTAATTCGGGCTTTAATAATAAAATGCTTCTATTTTTAAATAAACATTCGAAAAAAATATAGATTTCAATAAATAAATTCGAGGACCTGATATTTTTCGCGTGCCCGTCAAAAAGGGTTCAATAATAAACTCTCAGAATAAACTAGTGGGCACTTCATAACTTGCCTTTTTCACAAGTATGTATGTACTTTCATAACTTTTATAAGGAAAATTATATACACCAAAAAGGTGATTGATGAGGATTAGGTATTACGGACTCCACTTGCCGATAAATTATTTAAAAAAAAGTCTGCTACTCCTATCTACACCGTTGTATATGTATTTCCTTTTTGTGAGTTAAACAAAACAGAATGGATCTAGGTAATGAAAATTTTGATTTTGTTAAACTTGTAAATCTGAAAGGTAATGTCGAGAATATTACTCCTTACAAGATAGCGGTCGTTGCATTTATTAGAGAGTATGGCTTGTTAAAACTGGAAGGTGAGTAATCAAAAACAAAAATATTAATGGTATATCTGTTGCTATTTTAATTTATTCTCTATCCCGCTATTATCTAGCTTTTTCACATTAAATTTCTAGGAGAAAATAATTTTCTTCCTGTTTATAAACAATTTTTTTTATGCGGGTGTTTTTAGCATGGGAACTTGTTTGTAGTTCTTACTATATATAAGTGGTTGTACCCGCCTGTTATTGTTATTTTGCTGTGCACCTGTATGTCAGCACTAATCTCTAATAGTGTTAGGACTTACCAATTTATTATTTGATAGTAGTAACAAATATCTTTTATGCCAAAAAATTTGGAGCTTTTGTGGTTTACCAAGTAATCTAAACCATGGCTAATTCTTTAATTCTTTATTATTCCAGCTAAAAAAATGGTGGACTGTGCTGTGTCCCCTAAATATCGAAAAGATTTCTGCATGCTTGCTATGAAATTGATCCAGGTATTTATCCAGATTCATTCAAATTAAATTAAACCTATCGCATTAAGAGAAAATGTTAGTGCTACTCTGATATTTCCTTAGCCTTAAAGAGAATGATGCAAGGTTAGAACAAATTTATTATAAAACTGTTTAAAAAATATTAAAAACAAATATGTAACATGAAAGTATTGGTATTAAGATATTTATCACTGTATGTTTTCTGAATAAAATAAAATAAATAAATAAAATATAGCATTGTTTGTGATTCACACAGCTAGAATGAAACCAGATACCAATTATCATAGATTGCTAATTTGATGTGGGATTGTAGTGAGACTGCTGGTTGCAGCTAGTTCAAATAAAACAACCATAATGTATTTTACAATAATGATCAGTATATACTTACTTTACAGTGTCCAGACATGGAATTCAAAGATTTGGAAAGTTTACTTACTGATGGACGCTATAATTTACTCAGTGTGCACTTACAAAACTTTTGTGTGCGCCTTCAGAACATCTATGTAAATGGTATCAGTGCACTTACAGATTGTGTCACATCTACTGTGGATAAACTAATGGTAGAACAGAGTGAAGTCAATCCTTGTATTATTACAAGATACAGTGTTCTAGGTAACTATTTATATTATTTTAATAATGCTTTGACACTTTATATCCTCTTCCTCAAACATTCTATACTTTTAATAATAACATTAATAACAAAACTACAGAGGCAAGAACATTTTTCAATTGATCACTTGAAAAAATTTCTCTCAAAAGATTTAGATAAATAAATATTGTAGGACATTTTCACAAAGCACCATCTGACCTCAAACTAAGCAAAGCTTGTACTATGGAAATCAGAAAACTGATAGAATACTTAAATACTTTTTTTTTAAATACAAACTTGTGTTTATTCTTTATACCATGATATGTTTGTCCTGGGCGGGAATCAAACACACACCCTACAGCTCTTAAAGCAGATATACTACCAATGAGCCAACAGGGCTGTATTTTATGGTTATTCAATGTACTAAGCTGCAAAGTTTTTAGTTGTCGCGAGTGATTAGTTTAAATCTAGAGAAAGTGAATGACTTGATCACAACTGCCTTTAAATATTGATTCTAGAGAAAAAGTCGCAGATATCAGAATTGTAGTAAATGTAATTTTCTGCAACTTTGGCCCCGTACATTTATGTCATAAAGAATAAACAAGATAATTCTATAATTATTATTATACTTTATCACATTTTTCCTGCTTAATACATTACAATTAAAAACTATTGATCATACTTTAAAAACTGTCAGAACTAACACACTGGCGGAAATTTGTGGCCATTTTGAATTTAGACTATTAGTGGACCCCTTAAAGATTAAAAATTGCTGATGGGAATTATAGTAAGGTAAAGATTTTTTTACTAACCCCACTGGGCTAGTTAAAAATGATTCGGACTAAATGTAACACATATATCCACATTATTGAAAAACTTGTAATTTAATTAATTGGTTTTTGTGATTTCAGGACTGTATTTAAGAAGAATATTGCTTAGTCTTGATAAACTAACATTTGTGCAAGTAGTGTCATTGTATAAGTCATTTTGCTTATACTATCAGAGAGGCAGGCCAGGACTTATGATGAGATCTTTAAGCAAAGAGGTAACTAAGTTAATTATTTAAGTTGCTTTTTTAGGTTTCCATGACTTAAAGGGAAAAAAGGAACCTTTATAAGATTGCTTTGTTGTCCGCTGCTTGCCTAAACCCTGCAAATGATATGCTAGCCTCTCTGCTGACGAAATAATCGTGAAATTTCCTAGCGAGCCCTAACACTATTTGACAACCTGACCATTTTTGTGGTACACTTTACTGAAAAACTATCACACCTATAGATTTGTGCTTTATCATAGTAATTTAACTTCATAACTAGATGTGTCATCTGTCAAAAAAAAAACATAATTTTATAACCATTAAAACAAATGAACAATAACAATTTTGTATTCATTGGACAGAATGTTATTGCACTACTAACGCCATCTGTTAGGAAACCAAAAAGTTAACATCACTGCAACAGAACTAAATGTATCTTCATTCGCCGAACTAAACTCAATACTCAAATTTACTTAATACTCGATGACACCACTAGAATCAGGCGTAATCAGTGTTCCCAACTTGGAGGTTTTATAATAATTAAAAAAAACCGGCCAAGTGTGAATCGGACTAGCGCACGAAGGGTTCCATACCATTATCTATAAAAAAGGCAAAAACTCGCGTTTTTGAAAATGTTTGACAGGTTAGTTGCTTTGACCACAGCTCACCTGATGTTAAGTGACGGTGTGGTCGAAGATGGTAAAGCACACCTAGCCTGGCATATTACTGGCTCTCAAGTGAGGCTGCCGGAACACACCGTTAGATGCTTGGCGGCAGATTTTCAACTTTAGGGTGGTAGCTAGCTAGCCGAGTACTTGAAAGTACCCTACCACCACGCTATGGTTTCCTCACAATGTTTTCCTTCACCGGCAGATCAAGCTCATTGTTGGATTTGAACTCACGCCCTTCGGCATGCGAACCGATCGCGCTAACCACTGAGCTATCATCGCTACAAAATTATAAATAGGGTTACATTTGACCACCATTTCACTGATATTAAATGAAGATGCGATCTACTGCAGGCTTGCCTAGAAGATACCGATTCACTCTCGACTTGAAGACACCCAGATTATATCAATCTGGCAACACCCACTTAGACAGCAGTTAAAGAACTAAACGAACAGACACACGCGATATGAGCCTTAATTATTGTTCATTCAGGTATATTGTTCCAGAAACTAAATAACATGGAACCACAAATTTCGACGTCTACTTCCCCGGTGGTTCTTGAGGAGCCAAAGCCAGAACTGTCAGTGAGAATGAATATTGTTGATAGAGACAAGTGAGTATATCTGTTTACTTATTCTGTTTGTATAACTATGACCATGCTATCGGTTAACAGTATATACACAATGTCACAGTCAATTTAATTTCATGTCATTTAAAATATGCAATTGTATTGCTGAGTCAATGGATTACGGGAAAAGCTACAATACTTTATTTATTTCATTATCAATTGCAGTAACTTTGAAGAATGCCAGTGGTCCAGAAAGCAAGCTGAGCTATTCTGTTCGCAGCAGGCTTATCTACTGCACATAAATGAGAAGAAAGCTTTGCCAGCCAAACAGTTGCAAAAGACCATAATGCAAATTATAAATGACATTCCTGAATACCCTGATGTCGTAAGTTTTTTTTCTTCTTTAATGCATTTTGCCAGTATTCAAGTTTTTGTTGCAAAATCAATGGAAACAAGTCTGAGTCAAAGTCATACAAAGTAAGCCAGGATTAAGTCCGGTCATGCCGTATAAAAGTAGTTGCAACTGTACTAGAAGCTTTGACGGAATTTTCGGAAACAACATGGCAACACATTTTTTACTACTTTGCATTACTTTTCTACACACTTGCACGTAAAGTAAATCGGCACTTCATAAATAAAGTACCACTATTTACATACATACACAAGTTATGGAGGTCAGCGACGTGATTTTACTGCGGTTTCGCCAAAATTCATAACATTAATTCTATACTAGATACTTTTAGATACACTAGATCTATTTCAGGCTAGGTGTGCTTTACCATCTTCGACCACACCGTCACTTAACATCAGGTGAGTTGTGGTCAAACACATAGCCTGTCAAGCATAAAAAAAAAAAAAAAAAAAAAAAAACTATCGAAACATCGTTAATTTGAATTTGAGTTACTGTAGGTACTATTAATAATAAACGTGCTTTTTTGTGCAAATTCATGAAATAGGCATTTCTAGGGTTCCGTACCTCAAAAGGAAAAAACGGAACCCTTATAGGATCCCACTGTTGTCCGTCTGTCTGTCTGTCAAGACCCTTTTTCTCAGGAACGCGTGGAGGTATCAAGCTGAAATTCATATCAAATACTCAGGTCTACTGTCCCTTGGAGCTGTGAGAAAATTAAATTTCTAAGCCAACGCAATCAAAAGATACAGCCGTTTATGCTGCAAATTTTCGACACTCGCAAGGGAATCAAAACCTAAAGGGTACTTCCCGTGAACTCAAAATCTTGAAATTTGGTACGAAGCAACGTCTTAAAGCACAGATAGAGGAAAAACTGCGAAAATCATAAATTACCATTTAAAAAAACATAACTTTTACTTATATATCTACAGGTTTGTACGGTACCCTCGGTGCGCGAGTCCGAATCGCACTTGGCCGGTTTTTCTTAACACTGTTTAGTTTTTTCCGCTGTCACATGCTTGGACATAGGTTTGCCACACTAGATTGCAAAAACGCAGCATTGCTAGCAATACAAATGAGTTGGTGATCTGCACCTATTTCTATCTTTTCAATGGCAATAATTTAGGTTACCTTTTGCAGCATTTTCTAAGCTTCATGAATTGCATTCGCATGAAGGAATTCTGCGGCGCTCAAGACTCTCTGTATAATTGTTTCGATCGTGCCGTGTTGGCGACGCCCGCGCTCGGCGGCACCACCGAGAAGAACAAGTCCTACCGGTACGCGGCGCTCAACCGGGCCGCCCTGCACACGCAGTTTGGACATAAGTACGTCCTTTATATTATTACAAAGGTTAATTTTACAATTTACTACTTTCGTGTTTCGTGTAGCCACAGACTCCGGCAAAGAGCTCCAATAAAAATGTAGAATTAAAGCGTGTAGTAAGTAGCTATACATATTTTTTATTTACGTAGATAAGAGCGCTATTGGTCTGTATTTTGTTTGGATATTTTTTTTTGTGGATAGGGTTTACAATGGAGGTTTTAGTAAGTCGGAAAACTAGCCTTGTTGGAAAGATTTATTGATTAACTACCAGACCCGGCCACGCGTTGCTGTGGCCAAATTGAACACACGTGTGTAACGTGAAATAAATTGTATCGCATATGTAACATTTGGACTTTTAACGTAGCGCCATCTATTGGATACTTGTGAAACGTTTGTGACTTTTAACGTAGCGCCATCTATTGGATACTTATTCAATCCAGTTAATAAATTACCTTACACCGCCATCTATTAGAATTTTATGGAACTCACAGATAATTATACCTCTTTGTCGTATAATAAACAAATATTCTGCAATAAAAACATATAAATTGAGATATAAACTATCCTATCTTTCAAGTTGGATCAAACTGCACACAGTGTGCAAGATTTGGTTAAAATCGGTTCTTTAGTTGAGGAGTTTATCGGCGAAATTCATAAAGATATATAAAGATAGATAATAAGGTAATTTAATTATAATAATTGTGATATTTCGTGTAAGATGTACCTTCTACGCGACATGTGATCGGGTTTTTAAAACTAAATTTAGTTTTGTTAGCCACATACATGATATGACAGGAGAGTTAGGGTCGGCACTATCGAACACGATGCGTACGACATTACTTCATACACGATATTACGATGTTGATCTATTTGCAGCGAGATGGCTATAGAGGGCGTGCGCGAGGCGGTGTCGCGCGGGCAGGAGGCAGGTGACGCGGGCTGCGTGGCGGCGGCGGCGGCGTGGGCCGCGCTGGCGGGAGGCCGTGCGCGCCGCGCGGCGCTGCTAGCCCGCGTGCCCCGCGGCCCGCGCCCCGCCTCCTCCGCCGCGCACCTTACCGCGCAGCACCACGCCCTAAACGCCGTCACTCCCGCACAAGTCTTCCAGGTGATATTCTTTTTTAACTAGATTACGCAAAAAGGAGGCTTTTCCCCCTTTTTTATCCTTAAAGTTATCGAAACGACTTAGCAGTGAATAAGAATAATAAGACACGACTTAGCAGTAGGCATCTTATATGGTATTATATAACATCAATAAATTCAAAATGGTAAATGCTATTGCATTTACCATTTTATATACCAAACAACCTATATTTGAGCTCGAAAACCGTGTGAGATCTCTTTATTTTCAAAACGTTGTGCACATTTTGGACGTAATAGACTAATCGTTTCTGCTATTATTATAAAAACTGTGTTGTTTCAGATAATCGCAAAAGGAGACTCACTGAATTACCTGCACTCGATGACAGATCTGACGATAGCCGGGCTCGCCAACTCGGCGGCGCTCTGGTCGCTCTACGGCAAGACGGAAATGGCCTCGATCACCTGCCAACTGCTGCTCAACTTGAACACCAGTAAGTTCTGATTTAATTAAATTTCCATTGTTATTTTTAGGGTTCCGTACCCAAAGGGTAAAACGACTCTAGACGACTCTAAAAGGAGTTACTCAAACTCCGCTATCCGTCCGTCTGCCTATCTGTCCGCCTGTTACCAGGCTGTATCTCATAAACCGTGATAAACACATTGTAAATTGAATTTTGAGTTGTAGTTAATTGTTATTGCATTCTGTTTTGTGTGTTTTTGAAATAAATAAATAAATAAATGTGATAGTTAGACAGTTGAAATGTTCATATATGATGTATTTCTGTTGCCGCTATAACATCAAGTACTAAAAAACAATAAAATAAATATTTAAGGGGGCTTCCATAAAAAAAGTGTTTTTTTTTGTCAAGTCCGGAGGTGGACTTATAACCTTATAAAGACCGCAGGAACGCGCTGGATGCGTACCGCTTCCAACCGGTCTTTATGGAAGTAAATGGGGGAGGCCTATGTCCAGCAGTGGACGTCCTACGTCTGAAATGATGATGAATGATGACGACTTGTGCATCGGTATTTTATGATCAAAATATCCCTATTTTTTATGAACACTCAAAAAATATGAGTTTTGAAAAATAATGCAATGCGGCGATATAATTTTTCGATCAGCCTTCGCACTTTTAACAGTCGTTCCAGCTACAACAGAAAAGAGGATTTAAATTAAAAAAAAAACTTGACATAAATATGAAACACTTGAAAATAATTTAAAATATGAAAAAAGACATAATGATAAAAACCACAAGTATTTATATCCTCTTCTATTTCTTTCCTTTCTTCTTATATGTATAATTATGTTCTCAGTGCCCTCTGATTGGTTGCAGAGTGTTTCGTGGGCAGTGGCACGGTGTGGCACTGGACAGCAGCGGTGGCGGCAGGCGGCGCGGCCGCGGCCGCGGTGGCTGCCTGGCGCGGCCACGGCGCGCTGGCCGCGGCGATGGCCTCGCACTTACCCTCGCAGCACGCGCAGCTCGTGGCGCACAGAGCGCACGCGGAACATGCGCTTCGGATGGGTGAGTGAAACAATACTGTTAGGCTGCCTCAATCCACATTGTTGATTCGAAGTACAGCACAATTATATATACTTTTTTTTAATGTAACTGTAAACAGACGAACGAGACGATCTCCTGATGTGAAGAAATAACGCCTGTCCATGACCATTGCAGCGATACACAGAACTTTGAGTAGTATAACAAAGTCCAGGGTATCGCTGCCTTGGCGCTCATTTGAGACTAGATGGTTAGTCTCAACAGCCCAGTAATTTCGCTAGCTGCAGTACCCTTCAAACCGGAACACAGTAATGTTTACACACTACTGCTTAGCGGCAGAATATCTAGTACTGCGGTGGTACCTACCTAGACGACCTCCTGCTAAGGAAATCTACCACCTAGTAGAATATAGAAGTATGTATATCCAGCGATATGATCTTTATTAAATAAATTATAAAATTAATATTGGTAGATATTTATGTTAAAAAAAGAAGACTTCTATTGAACATCAAATACTCTGTGATATAAGTTCAGGTTCAATATCATAAATTACTGACGCAATTCATTCTCGCCAGTTTTATTTTTATTTTCGTTTATTCTTCATATTATTGGACTGGGAACATTTTAAATTATTACATTTTTAGTAATCATACAAAAAACTACTTGATTTATTTTATTTATCAGCCTGATTTAGCAAATTAAACTAAGTTTTAAGTATGCATGTTTTATTTCGCACTCAATCAAATTATCCTATTTTTAAGATTAGAACAATTGACTAGTGTGATTGAATAGTAAGATTTGAAAATACCTTATTCTTTTTTAATTTTTTTTTTTAACAATGTTTAGTGTGTTTATCATACCCAGGGAGTCTTTTAAGTTTCACGTGATTTAAAATGAATGTTTAATTTATTTTTAATGTATTCATTTTAAAAACCAATTAAAAAAAAAAAACAACCAATAACCAACCAAACCAATTAAACAATTTTAAATGAGCATAGTAGGTATAAGGAATGTTTTTTTTTTTCACTGCACGGATGCTAGTGTCATATATACAACCCGCGTAGTATCTCGCGCTCCAGCTGACCGAGCAGGACATCATCATGTTCAGCAGACAGGTTATGATAAATGACGTTCGACCTCGTTTTTTTCATGGTGAAAAATGAGTCGTAACAGTCACGGACAATAATTTACGTAAACTGGATATCATAGTATATGCTTTTATAATAAAATTGTTACTAAGATCAAGATGGGGCATATTAATATGATGTTTCTTTATTTCGTATGTGAAGTGGAATGTGTGATAATTATATGTAATTTAGATGCTACAATTAATTATAAAATAACTATTTTAGGAAAATGGGAAGAAGCCGAACAGAGCATAAATCGATTAGCGTCCTCTGATAGATGGGAAAGTCAACTTCTGAAAGCGGAAATGTTTTTCCTCAAAAGCAACCCTACTGAAGCTCTGGAGGCCCTCTACGACATTTTAGATTACTGTAATACAGAGGACGATAGTTTACTCTTCATGGCGCTGAGAATAAAGGCTATGATACTAGTGTCGCAAGTTCAACACTCTTTTAGTAATATACAGTCGACGAATATCATGTTGCTGAACGAAGCTCTCTCGCTAGCCAGGAAGTATCACTTGCACTACTTGGCGACGATAGTGGAAATGCATATAGCGAACGTACAATTGAGTCTGGGCTGCGCGAGAAAGGCTCTCCAGCTTGCTAGGAGAGCGTTGCCTTCTATCATGGCACACGGCGGTGCTTACGATGTTGCAAGAGGTAATCGATTTTGTAAATCCCACTAATATCATAAATGTGAAAGTTTGGATGGATGTTTGTTACTCAATCACGCCAGAACGGCTGAACGGATCTGGATGAAATTTTGCATATAGATGCTTTAGGCCCTGGAATAAAACATAGGGTACTTTTTATCATCATCATCCATCACCACGCGGGTAAAACCGCGGGGCGCAGCTAGTAATAAAATAAATACATATAGGTACGTGGAGCACTCCGAAAGTTTTGTCTGAGTGAGGGCCTCACATACTTTATGTGATTTTGAGTTTAACATGATTTTAAGTTGGATATAATGTACAATGTTTGGATTACTTGATACTGGCACAGTGCACAAAGTGCGATGCCCAACATAAAGATGAAACTTCTTAGTATTCAATGGTATCGCCATGCGAATACTAGATACATTACGTTACAAGGACGAGAAGTCGGGAACCCGTACATTGTGCCTAGGAGTTGCGACTTTTTTTTAAATCTTATAGTAATGAGAGGAACGAGACTGTTTTCTGATGGTAAGAGACAACACGCCTGTCCATAGCCATTGCACCGATACACAGAACTTTGAGTAGCAAAACAAAATGCAGGGTATCGCTGCTTCGGCGCTCATTATTTTGAGTTTTTCGGTGGCCAAACTCAACAGCCCTGTAATATGTACAAAAATATATAATGTTTACACACTACTGCTTGACGGCAGAATATCTGGTACTGCTACCTAGACGACCTTAGAGTTTTCATGAAAAAAGTATTATGTCTGGCCTGGATGAGAAGAGCGACGTTCGAGATTTTAATAAACTGAATAAGTACTTTTTGAATGTACGTATTTTACTGAGAAATGTAGTTATAGACAGGAACAGCGACCCAGTATGAAGCGTAGTAGCCTAAATGGAAACTACATCTTTCCATCAAACACTATGTTTTTCTAGCGTCTGTGCTTTGGGACCATTCAAATATTACGTAAGCAGAATTTTAGTAATTATTAACCCCTCCCTCCCCCTTGTCAGCAAAAGTAAGCAAAGATCTTACTTCCCTCTCTTATGCTCGCTATGCAAAGCAAAGATAACCCCCCCCCCCCCCCCCCATACTTGAACGGCCCTAAGAGGTTAGCAAAGATTAAGTGTAAAATTCACTAATAAGTTACATCCCGTACTCTACGTAGATTACTTTCAGCATTACTACTTTACACAAAGTGTCGAGTGGCTACAGCGCCGGTGAGCGGCGAGGCGCGCACGCAAGTCATCCAATCGTGTTGTGAAACACTAGAGACAGCCAAAAAGAACTTTGCAAAAGTAGGAGCCCACGTTAGATTAATGCAGACGTGGTATTTACAGGTACTCAACTTTTTTAAATTTATTCGTTACTAGCGACCCGCCCCCGCTTCGCACGGGTGCAATGTAGATATTAATGTGGTGCATATGCATGTATTATACATATAAACCTTCCTCTTCAATCACTCTATCTATTAAAAAAAACCGCATCAAAATCCGTTGCGTAGTTTTAAAGATTTAAGCATACATAGGGATAAAGGGACAGAGAAAGCGACTTTGTTTTATACTATGTAGCGAAGTGATTACTATAATCAAACAAACTGTGCTCGTAGTTTCACAATTCGGTATGTAAAGTTTCTTTTTTTTACTAATAGTAAACTTTATTTTTGAAACTAATTTAAATATTTTGGCTTTCTATGCGGTAGTAGATTTAATTATTTTGACACATTTGACTTCGACAATTAACATGAAGTAAACAAATCTTAAGCTCCAACTCTTTTAAGCGATATCAGGGCCAGAGAAACGTTTACAAGAAAATTAAAGATATTTTTATTTATGTATAAAGCGAAAAACAACTCGACGTACGTGTACGGAAGAGGTTATTATGGTTACCGTTGACTTCACATTGATAGATTTCGTTTTGGTTTGACATTGCTTTTTTTAGGAACTGAAAGTAGCCCTATACAGCCTACTATGTGACGTCATTAGAGGTTAATAGAAAGTCAAGTTTGTTTTATTAAAATAAACCCCATCTCATAGTTTAGTTTTAAACGTAAAAATAATTTACAGAATGTGATATTTCGATACATTTTTGGAATCATTAAAAACATTTTTTTTTACAAACCGATTTGCCTAACTATATAAAAGTAAAAAAATGGATTGGGCATTCTTATGCCACCGTTTGAGCTAGCGCGGTGGCGACGGCGGGCGCGGAAGATGTTGTTAAAGTATGAATGTGTAATGACTTTTATTTTGCAGGCCCAGCTTTACAATGACATTGGAAACCAAGCTTCTAGAAACCAATGTGCGTGGATGTATAGGCAATTAGAATCACAGGACTCTGTAGAACCTTCAAATATGTTGCTCATAATGTTTTAAAATCATATAAATAAACTAATGATAATGAACCTTTAAAACAATTTGTTTTGATGCCTAACTCTAGACTGAATAAGGGTCCGAATATCTTTTTCTCATTATGACCGATACCATATAGGCAGAGATCCAAAATAACTTTTATCAAATGTCTGAAACTCTATATTATCTTATTTGTTATACTAAAATACCTACATATAGCTTTTTTACCAGATTGCACTAAAAGGTGTGATTTTTAGCAGTCTTATGTTCCTCTACATTAGTTGGTATGTATTTCTGAAACTATCCACATACTATATATATATAGGTGATACTGTGTTATAGTAATCTTAAATACGCGACTTTAAGATTTGTTTTGAGCCAAACACGTTAGTTATGGGTATCTCAAAAGATACATATGTAGGAGGAATGTTAGCTGTGTGTAATGGAACGGAAAAAAGGTGAAAGAGATGGATTAATGTGAATGACAGACGAGTGTGAAAGAGAAAGCAGATTTGAAGGATGAATATTATTGAGAGATGGAAGGACGGAAGATATCAAGATGTAAAGACGCATAATATTTGTTAATAAAGAAATCCAAGAAGATCGTGCCTGTTTATCTCTATAATCCACGAAAACTATCCCATATTTAATTAAATCTTATTTTTGATACTGTAAATAGCCCAAAAGCCCCACCATTAGGTAACTTTTGGCCGAAATGTTGTAGTAACTTTGAAAACCTAAAATTAGTTTATTATTAAACTAGTGACTCGCCCCGACAATACACTGAAATTCTTTACTTATACAAAAGTTTAATTAGGATGTATTGTATAATATGCAAACCTTCACAAAAAATAAACTTATTGTCATTGAATGTCAAATCAAAATCCGTTGCGTGGTTTAAAAGATGTAAGTTCTGTAAGTTTAACTATTTGTCATCTTGGAATTCAGACTATTCAGAAGCAGAACTTTGCTCTATTACTAGTGAAGTACCTCGAAAATTTAGCTATTCCTAACTAACCGGACCTTACAATGATTGGAATACATAAAAACAACATACTATATGTACTTCAAATAATTATTATTTTTAAAACTTAAATTCAACCTCAATATAACTTATCATTGAGAAGAGCTTTTTCCACAATTTCTGACATTGTTTCTTTGATATCTCGACACAATACTTCAGCAACTAGTACTTTTGTTTCCGGCTGCATTTCTGATGGAACATACGCTCCTTCTCCTAATATATTAGTGTCATTCCAGCAATGACCTAAGGAAGCCTGTGACTCACAGATCCTGCCAAGCTGCAGTAACAACGACGTGATGTCTTCCAGTAAGGATGGGAATGCAGTACATATCCTCACAAGAGATTTCAGTATTGGCTGGAATAATTCTAATCTCAAGTCACTCGGTAAAACAGACAAAAGCGTCGACAATGTGTTTACGCACAGTCTTGCAATCGACATAGCTTTCGGTAACGCATATTGAATAGACAAATGTGACACGAGGTCTACAGCGAATATTTGTTTTTCCAAAGATGCTTGACTTAACAATTCTGGTATGAAATCCAAACAAATATGCATAGATGGTATTCCTTGCACCGTGATCGGCAAGAGCTCGCGTGGATAGCCTTGGAAATGAACAAGTTTAGCTAATGAGGGCTCTGAAATGAAAATTTGATGGAGGAATGAGCATATGATGCTTCTCACTTCTCTTAATGACCACATGAGTTCTGGTTTTGATTGGTCTTCTGGTGTTTCTAAACAAGCTTCCAGTAATATTTGTAAGGCGGCACTTTCCTGAGCCGCTACTAAAGCGTTCTTTAGCTCCTCTCTTTCAGAATCCGATGTCAACTGTCCACTTTTCTCGAGAAGTGGCTTGTCTAGTAAATGTCGACTCAGTTGGCTTCTAGATGCTGCTAGGCTTGCTTCCAATATACGAAGAATTATTTTCAGAATTGGTCCACACCTAAATACTTTTATGTGGCATCGTAATACTTGTAGTGGGTCTACTAAAACATTTTCTTGCGTAATGGTTACGCTCTTCGAATTCCCGTTGATATCTAATAAGGCGTTGATCGTCATTATCCATAGGCAGCGCGGCAAGACAGTGTTGAGTCGCAACCACACTTCACGATATAATTCCTGGATATGGCGCGGGACCTGGTCTCCAAGCACACTTTTAAAATACTTTACAAATGTTTCAGCATATGGCCAGATGTCAGTTGGGTTTTTCGTAAGCATTGCCTTTAGTATTTTACCAGTTTTGTAAGGGTTTTCTTCAATACATTGAAAAGCTTCATTGATAGCATTTTCTGAAAGAGAGACATCACTGACATGGCGCGATGAATCTCCAAATACTTGATCATCCATCCAGTCATCCACAAGAGACAGTTGCGGGAAGTGAGTCGCAAGTAGTTTTAGCAAAGGGCTAAAAAGGCCTCCATAACTCATTTGGTCTTTCTGAGCTTGATGAAGCAGGTATTTGATGGGCAGTTCCGATAAAAATGCGGTAGAATAACTTTTAACTTTTCTGCCGTTCGCTAAGAGAGTAGCTGTGTTAGCTAGTCTGACATCTTCATAAAGAAGAAGATAATAAATAAGGAGCAATTGAGACGCTAATGTTGGTTTTTCAATGTCAATTTCAATTGGTGGTTCATTGTCAATTTCCATTGGATTGAACTTGAGTTTTTTTTTTATATCAAAGTTAGCACCAAATATTGAATTTCTGAATACTCTTCTTATTTCTTCTTCTGATATAGGTTTATTGACATATTCTGCAGCGCTTTTGTTGTTAATAACAAGAATAGAGCTTACATAGACTTCAACTAAGGCTGGCATGACAGGGTGTAGTGGAGCTGTGCAGTTGCAGATTTGTTTGTAAATCCATGTTTTTATAGGGACTTTGTGCTTCGAGAACGCACGAGATTTCAAGAGCTGGTGGATGCAGTGTACAGGCAAGTAACCGGGAATATTGCTACTAAGGTTTACTGTCACTGGAACTTTTACTGCATGTGATGTTACAACCTGGAAGAGATTTACAATTATATTGCTAAGTGATATTATATAATAGTTCCGAAGCAAAATGTGCAACACAATGTACTTTATCTATCACCGGAAAATTGTTTTATAGCCAAATTATACAGAATTACGCGGAACGGTATTACAACGCCATAAGGAAGTCATTGTAAAGATCATCCATATTAAGGTTGTTTACAAGAGAATGTTTTAACTAAGCGTTTAGTTCGCCGGTTGATGCACTCCTATTAAAATGTTTATTTTTTTTTTCAATTATTGTGTATATCATAGGGTATCGCGCACAAAATACTATGAAATTAGTTCTTTTCGTTTCGCTAGCTTGTTGCAATGGTGGTCACGTGACCACGACTTCTTTCATAGTATTTTGTTCGCGATTTAGATCTGTTGATAAACATAATTATGTATGAAATCGTGAAAGTTTAAAAATTACATGAGCTACTGTATTTTACTGTACTGTTATTTTGGTGTGAACAATAAAGAGATACTTATTTGTACTATCTATTTTAAATAATTTCTACCATGAGGTGTCTTCTGATGGTGGAATGGACATAAAAATTTGGTATTCTACACATTTTATCGAGGATAAATAAAAAATTTCTTTGAAACAGCTGTTTTTTTCCACTTTTTTGGGGATTTTCATTCCAAAGTAATGTTGTATACAATAATGAATAGAATGACCTTTTGATTTAATACTAATGGTACTTACAACCCCATATACCTAGTATGTAGTATGAAAAATAATGATTTGGTAAAATATGTTTACCTGTTCAGTAAATATTTCCTGTGTGAAGGCTTGTTTTATTCGCGCAAGTCCATTGGGCCGAACTGGCACGCGCATACCCAAGGTTGCACAGACAAGCTCTCCTACTGCTGCCAGCTGCCCTGAATGAAAGTGGATCGCAATCAGTAGCAACATCTCTCCAAATGATGCAGTCACACCAGATGTGCTGAAATAACATACAGAATATTGGCATTATGTTTAGTTAGTAGAGTAAAAGTTCTTTATTCACGGTTTCTGTATTCGCGGCATATTTATGGAACGTATACCCCGCGAATAAAGAGCTTTTGCTGTATGTCATAATTATGTTGTGTGTATTTTATTTAGGCTAGCACTTGGTTGTCATCTCATATAAAGTTACTTTAACTGCTGAAAACACACACGTTGTGTTTTTTCTAATGGGTCCGCAGTGCGGCTTCACACGCCAGGCGCGTGAAGCCTACTTTCAATACAACAGTGCGCAAAACACATCCGACGGCAGTGCGGCTTTACGCGCCTAGCGTGTTTTCGTAAACACGCCCTGCGTGTAATCCCGCACTCGCGTTACTCGACCGCCGCAATACTCGACGCCAGTGCTGCGAACGCGCCTAGCGTGTAATTTTCGTAGTTTTGGATTTTGACAATAAACACCTCAGCAGTAAAAGTGTTAAGTAAAGATGCAATATAGGAATAATGGAGCAAACTTGCCTAGTCGACATATGCATGCAGACGTCGAAACTATGATCATAGTAAAATATGACATTAGTTTACCTTTCAAAATAAGCTTCTTCTTTGACTAGCCATTGTACCCATTCAATAGCTTTCTTTTCATGTTCTGGTGCAGCTGGAATGCAACAAGAAAACTTATTTTTTGAACAGAATTATCTACCTATAGAAATACAGATGAAATAATTACCCATTAGAGATGTACAAGCTAGGATCATGCAGAGACTTAGAGATACAAATCGGACTCCTGCAGGTGTAGGAGGTGGTTTCTGTGTGACAAGTCTCAGTAATCCTGCAACTTCATCATCTTGGAATTTAATCCCTGCTATTCCTCTTAATGCGCAGTACAGTCTTAGCAAAGCAGATGCATTGACACCAGCAGTCGCATCTTTCAATCTCTGCAACAGTTCTTGCCGCAACATTGTAAGAGCAGCATGTCCGTCACCCTTGCCTCTCTTGTGAGAATTCCTTAAGAATGTTGCAAACCACCCCCTAGTGGTTTGATCAGATCCAAGTAACAGTCCCGATATAAAAGATACCTGAAATGTATTTACTAAATGATATATCTTGAAATCAACTTTATGATTATGAATTTAGTTTACAGTGATTATAGGCAAAGTCGCATTGTTTAATCGAGCCTTACCAGATCTTCCTGGTGATGAGTTAGAGTGAGTGTAATCACCAGTGCTGGTAAACGAGATACTGAAGCACACTTGGCTCTGACTGATGCTGCTATGTAAGGGCACATGTCACAAAGGGTTGCTAGAGTTTTAGCTCTGATGCCACCTTCTTCGCTTCTCTCAGAATTCACTACTAGAGATTCAGCAACTGTAACATAACAATTTAATTATGGTAGAGGCTCAGAATCTTTAATCATTTTATTGGACATATTTATATATTAACATATCTTGCTTACCCTCTTGCAATGTATCAGGCATATTGGCCACAACCCATGATATTATAATAGGCCCTTTATTCACATATAGCAGAACCTCAACTATATCACAGAGGTTCAACAGATTAGGGAGTTCTGCTAGACTGATGCAAATGACATCTGTAACTTCTTCCAAGTAAACATCATTGTCAAAGAGCTCTGAAGGTTTCACAGAAAAGTCTGTGCAGGAGTTTTTGTTCTGGTTGTATTCTGTGAGTTGTGCTTGCATTAGCAGGAGCTCTGAGAGGACAAGGCGGACTCTTCGTGTCGAGTCAGACTGCTCAAAGTCAGTAGCTATGCCACTTACAATATTAGGGATTAGAAAAGAGTCAGAACATTGAGAACCATTTTTCTGTCTGAAAAATATAAGGATTATTAGGCATATAAAAATTCTCAACATGTATAATAATTTCATCAAGTGTATAAAAACTTGCCTCGATTGTTGTTCCTTTTTCAAATCCACTTCTAAGGAATGGAACTCAATAGACAGAAGAGATACAATGAAATTAACCAAGTCTATGCCTGCCAGCAACGTTAGGACATCTTTCTTAGCTTCAGCGCAATAATTTGTTATATCCAGTGGAGATATGAGTGCCATTCGAACTAGACATGGAATTATTGGTCTTATTTCTTCCGCTGAGCATTTCATTAAGGTCACAATATCTAAATCCTTTATAGCCCTAAATACATGGGGTTCAACCGGTTTCATAAACACTATTTCCATGGTCCTGTTTAATATGCATCCTGAAAATAGAGTTGAGGTTAAGTGGATAAAAGTACCTACCAAACAAAATTTGCTACATATATTTACTGGTCTTGGCTAAAATATAGATACAACGGTAAAACATACCGATTAACACCTAAATAATAATTTGCATTTAAAACGCATTTGGTATTTGTTTGTAAAACATTATATTTATCATTTTGACATCACACACAATAAATGACAAACCATTTTATCAACTTTTTTTTTGTTAATTTTGGACATTACGCTTTTTGTATTCTGCCAGAGTCAGGTAAATTAACTAATTATTAATTTAAAATATCTAATCTTTAATCACAATCAATGTCACATAAAATAAGACATAGTCAATCCAGTCTTATTTAATTAAAACTCAGATAGAACAAATTAAAATAATGTTTTGTTTGACATATTGTAGAATTTCAGGATTCTGAAGGCCAGAATGAATAAATCCCTTACTTTGTTATATACCCGAGACTGAGAATGCAGTCTGTGACACAGACTGTACGCTTATCCTCGAATACCGCCATCTACCAATTCTACCACACTTGCGAAGTTACTTCGGCGAATTCCTCGTTCATGTTCTATGAAGTCAGAAAGGAGCATCCAAACACTCGTGTCATTTTGCGACCGTGAGGAGTTCAGTCGATCGCACGATTCACACGCTATGGCACTTAGATTTAAGTAAGTCGTCTGTCCACCTTATGGGTGGACGTCCTACGCTGCGCTTGCTGGACCTTGGCCTCCACTCCAGAACTTTTGCCGCTTTGAATGGCCGCAGCATGTTGCGACTAATTTTATTATCACTAAAATCCTGTATACTCTTACTCATGTTAACAATAAAACATATTGAATTTATGTTTGTTTGATGTGGTGGTTCGGAACCTTCGTTACGCAAGCGTGAAATGAATTTGACCGACCTTTTTGTATTTTTAACATAGTTAGTTATGTGTATTATGTAAATATAATATCCAATATAGGTACATGAATAATAAATGTAAACATATATAGACATCTACGTATATCAACATATATATGTCCATGTATGTGTATGTCTGTATATTATTATGTACATGCATTTATCTATCATTTAATGTACCACTGTTCAGACTGTTCTTTTCGTATAGGTATCGTGACGAGCAGGACACAAATAAGAAAAAATCAGATTTAATTTGTTTATACCATTTTCTATACATTTTTCTATCGTTTATGTCGAACGTAAATTTCGCAAATGAAATGCTAGAGCTTCTGGACGCTCACGATGAAGAAGGGTCACAAGTACCTACAAGGTCGTTTGGCGAGCTATAGATAGAATTTGTAACGAAATTACTTATCTGATGAAAGTGGAGAAAAATTGTAATGGCAGTGGGCAGGACAGCCAGCCAAGGATCTATGGATTTTAACCAAGGCATTAGCACCTTTCTCTTTTAGTATTTCAGTCGTAGACCAATATAGAAGTTTAATTTCTTAAAATCATAAAACAATGCACTATTTAATTTTCTTTACAAAGAACGATTAGATAAACGTTGGAGCAAACGAACTTTAGAGTAGAGTAGCTAGAAGTGTTATGTTGTTTAGATAAACGTTGTAAGACCATAAGTGACTGAAAGGTGTAGGTACCTAGGTAATAGTGTAGGTAATACTTAGTTGCTTTATTATTTTCTAATGACATAGAGCGGCCAAGTAGAGTGACGTTCTGCTTAAAGCGGCGACAGCTATGGCGTGTGACAAAGGGATGTAAAGATAACAGTTCTATTTGTATTAAGGAGAGGCTTACATCCAGCAGTTAGATAATAAAAGGATAATGATGTGGCTTATTACTCTAGATTAAGAGTAGGCTACACTGTTAAACAAAAAAATTACACAAGTTTCACAAAAAATACCACGTTTGCTACATCCATACGCTATTCCCTAATCATAAAAGAATAAAGATGATACTAACTCGAAGATCTAATTAAATGTATTACGAGTACCTAAAGTAACTGGTGTGGGTTTTTTTTATAAGCGGATAATAAATGGTAAGCTCGTTTCTTAAGTTTTTGTTTCCTACATGTAACTTATGATATTTTTCAGCAAAAAAGCTAAAATATCTGAACAGGATACCTAAGTACTATTTTTAAATATTGAAAGTATCGGGTGAATTTCTATCTATCGTGTTTTTAGCTTTTCAATTGACAGAGAAAGATTAGAAAAATAAGATGTTTTAATTTTAGATCGATTCTTATTATGGTTTACAATATCATGGCAAAAATCTTGCATAATCGCGCAACCTCCCCTTAAGTTAGGTTACTTTTATTCCTTAACAAATAAGTACCTACTTACTTTGTTTCTGTAGGAAAGCGAGTCGGAGCGCTTTTGTAGAAATTAAATTCCTTTCGCGAATAATGCGGTGTAATGCTAACATCAAGCTTGCCACATATGCCGAGGAAAGGCGTGTAATATCTTATGGTTATTAGAACAGAACGTAATAAATTATGCGTTATCACTCTATTTCTTATAAGAAGAATACGCAGACTGACATAATATTATTATGAAGCTTAGATAAATTGTGTTTAATTTAATAGGTTTCTTTGAATTGAGTAAAATAAAGTCAAAGAATACATGAAGATTTCGCGTCGCCTCGCTATATTTATTTTGTGGCTGTAACTGAATTGGTACTTGTTTAACTCTACTACCGCGAAGTTAAATGAAAGGGTTGTGTTTTAGCAGTCTATATATGTTTATATTTATGAATGTTCAATCATAGTGCCTAAACAATTGTGACGAATGAAACGTCAACTACTACTAACATAGAGAAATTTTTCCCCTTTAATTATTATTTTTCCTTTATTATTATTAGGGTAAAGTTTTTATTGCTAGTTGTGATTTAAACTTAATCTTGGTAAAGGCAAGCTTTTACGTAAAAAAGAGTAAAAGTAAGTTGACGAACGAAGCGCTCTTTTGATGGTAAAAGATGACGCATTTCCAAGACTATCGCAGCAATACACAGAACTTTGAGTGGCAAAACAAAGTTCAGGGCATCATTCGTGGCAGCATGGTGTGTTCCGGCAGCCTCACTTGAGAGCCAGTTCTGTTCCTAGTTAGGTGTACTTTACCATCTTCGACCACACCTTCACTTAACATCAGGTGAGCTGTGGTTAAACACCTAGCTTGTCAACGAAAAAAAAATGATATCCGAAAGTTGACATTAAAAGAATACTTTGAAACTTTCGATGGTAAGTCTCAACAGCCCTGTAATTTCGCTAGCTCTAGTACCCTTCAAATCGGAACACAGTATGTTTACACATTACTGCTTAGGGGTAGAATATCTCGTACTGCGGTGGTATCTTTCTAGACAATATCCTGCTAAGGAGATCGAATAACTTACAAGTAATTTGTAGACTCAATTAAACGTGCAATATTTATTTGAATATAATTTAAACAAAACTAAATCATGTTTCATGGGTTCCATATTAGATGTCATATTATTATTGAAAATATTAATATTTCGTATGAATCAATTTTATATTCATGTCATTAATAATGATTTTTTAAGCTATTTTAAATTTAAATCTGACGACCATAGTAGGTATATTATAAATTTAAAAAAAATTAGTAATAATATTAAAATTTAATTTCATTACGGAAATAAACAAGCTTTATTATTATTTATTCCAATATAATTTGAATAAAAACCAATCATGTATTTGGATCAAATATGGGTTCGGTATTAGATGTCATATAAAGAAACAAATGATTTCTTTTTGACATAAAATTATAAGCAGTGTCATGAACCCAAAAGCTCCTAAGTTAGTTATAAACTGTGTTTTAGAAGCCAATGACTTATATACAATGAATGAGCCGGGCTCAGGTATAACGAATATTTACACAAATAACAAAAAGCATATTTTGTATGCATGTAAAACATAGCAGTTATGAATATCTAATAGATACGTATGAGACAAAAATTAAGTTAAGTATAATTATAACTAAAATTACTATCTAATGCACACCGAACAAAATTTCATAAAATATGAAATAATACGAAATCACTACATAAATTATAAAACAACGTCGTTCGCCGCGTCTGTCTGTCTGTCTGTTTGTCTGTTCGCGATAAACTTAACAAGTACTAGACGGATTATCATGCGTTTCACCAACAGATAGAGTGATACATGAGGAAGGTTTAGGTATATAACTTATCAAGGTTTTGTGTAAATAGGTTGAAATATGGTGGTAATATTGTTGGAAGTGTCGGAAAAAGTTAAGCCACCTTGGAAGCTTTCATCGAAAACGCTCCTAATCCCTTTGAGATAGATCAAAAGCCCCGTATAAACCCGTGCGCAGCCAGGGCGGGTCGCTAGTAAAATACAAAGTGAGAAATACATTACCTATATCTACAAGTTTCAGCAGCTTTGTTAGGAGACCGTCTGGCTTCCAATCTGGAGGTTTTGGGTTCAAATCCCACGGCACGCACCCTCTGTATTTTCTAAGTTATGTACATACGTATTGCTGATTACTTCAAACGGTAAAGGAAAACATGGTGAAGAAACCTTCATGTCCGAGAGAACATAAAAAAAAACTCGAAGATATATGTGAAGTCTGCTCACCCGGACTTGGCCAGCAGAGTGGTGGACAGCCACCAAAAGGGTAACCTTTTCAAAATGAGAAGAGGCTCGTGCCCAGGTGTGGGGCAGTCTTTGCAATTTTTAAAAGTAAACATTAAATATAAATAATAATTAATAGAAAAAACAAGGCTGATTCGGATTCGGAACTGTAAGACGTTTGTGACTGTTCTTAGTATGTCCAATGTCCATACATTAATCTGAAATGAACGAATGACGATATGTCGTCTATTTCTATAGTTTAATCGGAAAAAATAACTAGATTCTTAGAATATTTATTTATAAAGTAAGCGATTATTGAGAGCCCCATAGAGTTCTCAATTTCATAACAGGTACCAACTTAACTGAAGTGGGCGGTAGGTAAGTATTTTCAAGTTCCGTTAAATTAATATTTTCATGATTTCATTTTAATACGATATCAGGTGCTCCACCTGGTTTTATTCCTCGCAAAATTGCTGAGTGAGACCCTAATATCATAAAATTGTAATTTATTCCTTTAAGCTATGCTACTGCTTGGCTACGAGACGCTTTCAAACAAGAAAATGTAGGTTGGCACGTATTTTTAATTCGCAATGTCTACAATTTTAATCTTTTGTCAAGAGATAAGATTTATTTTACGTTGACATGAACTGAATCAATTTGGTCTCGACACCAGACATGGATATAGAGGATCAACCTGTCGTCTATACGAGTGCCTTTTCGCGACGAAAGCGTCGCGTCGTAGTGAGCCTACGTCAACTAATCTCAATGTTTTGAAGGGATCTGATTATACCTTACTAACAGAGTTACCTCTTCAATTTTATTTGACCCTTTGCGACTTTATTATCAAATAGCCTTTGTACAAGGTTATGCGGATCGTGGGTACCTATTAACCCAAATAGAGTGTCATCGTTATGAAAAACCGATACGAAAAACGCAAAAATTATCAACAGTTAAAAGAAAAATTACATTACCCGCGACGACGTGTATGGAACAGTTAAGTTTTTTTCACGAATTTCAGATACCTATGGGCCGTAGTAAAATTTGTTATCGTCAATGAATTATTTTCGGCTTGTACTACCTATGGTCGTAACTATGTATAAATAGTATTATTTACAGATAAACAATAGATCTGTACTTTATTGAAAGAAAAACAACACTACTGAATACATAAATACAAAAATTATATCGATAATCCCTACCAAACTTACAAGTTATGACTAACTTGATATGACTATAATTACTCGTTAATAATTGAGCTATAATAATTTTCCAGCTGCAAAGAAGAATTGAGTACAAAATAGTGTTCTCAAAATACGGGAATCAATGTGTAGTATGTGGGGCCGAGTGGTGCGGGCGGCGGGCGGCGCGGCTAGGCGGGCGGCGGAGAGCCCGGCGCGGCCGCGGCAGTAGCACGCGGGCACGTGCGCACCGCCCTCGCGCCGCGCCACACCCGCGCCGCTCGCCGCCTAGCGCCTGCCCGCATCCGCGCGCCCTCGGCTTTACTCGCTCGATACCTCCCTATAATACGATTTCCCAGCACCCAACTCCTCATCCGATATTCCTCTGTATCCACAACCCGCCGGCTCCAACCGCGCGATCCTGTCCCGACGCCGTTTCTTTGTGGATTGAATATTTATGGGTCAATAGTAAGACTTTTACGGAGATTGCTTACATCATCGAAACCATTATTTAGGCGGGAAATGTAATAACATTAAGAAACGAATCCGACAGCCTTGGCGTGAATCATTCGCCACGATATATAATATTTTAAGTAAAATTTATAAAACAAACTGTAATGATTATTTATATTCTGAGAACGATTATAATCGAGAGCTCTATCGATTTAAGAAAATAAATTTTATAGATATTTCTTAAATTATAATAATTTTAGCAGTTAATTTAGGTGCCTAGTAGTCGTTGTAGAATACAGGAGTGTTTCGCGCGACATCACGACATGCGTCCTCTTTGCTTTTCTGCACATCTCCGACCTTGGTACTGTCTCGCGGGATGCACACATTATACTCTACATAATACTTTGTAGTCTGTTCTCATTTAGTTGCAGCACCCACTAGGTAAGTGCTAATTATTGTTTAAAACTAGCAGAACAATGTTTTACTGAGTATTTATAGTTCATTTGTGTTTAATTTGTAACGAAAATGTTTAGTAACTTACAGAGTGTATTTCTAAATGTAGAGCTAGCAACATATGTAATAATATATTGTGCAAACTCGGTTACATTTTATTGTACACATAAGTAACTATATATTCCAATATTTTGTTATCAGTTAAACCGAAACGAAATGGTAATTTGTCAATGGAATCGTATATGAAAAAAATCTTCAAGATTTAATAATATTTAAAGACTCATAGTTAAGTTATATTTCCTCGTATATTTTTATTCAAAGTTTCTTTATTCATTAATTTTATATGTTTTAGTGTCTCATGGTAAAATCAAACAAAAAAAGTCTCAGTCAAAAAGTCAGTCATAGCCAAAACTACTTAAAGTCAAGTCGGTCAAGTCTAGTCCAGTAATTTATTAAAATAAAAAATTAAAACCTTCTTTGAAAAAAGTTAATAGCACATCACAAATTTCATGGACAAGAGGTTTGATAACAATTTACCACAGAAAGGTGGCAAATAAACAGAAGCGGCTGTGGCTGATGGACTGCAACTAATTCACAGAACATACGTACATGCCTATTGATCTGGTGTGGTGATAAGCAAAGTTTTCTTGACTTGAAACTATCAAAATATTTGAGAAATGTCGTGAACTAGCTCAGAAACTGAGTATCAGAGACTCGCATGTGACTCACGTTAAACCAATTTTCACGTTCGTCCTTCGTACAAATTTATAAAGTGATCGACTGTATTGCTGTGATCGCCTTCGAATGCCTTACTATTCAACCTTGTTAGAAGCTAATAGAATAGAAATAACACAGTGAACATGGCGAAAACTAGGTTTCTGGTTGCCAATGAGTGACGTGAAATTGATAAAGGATCATTTGGTTTTAGAAAATGGACTTGGATCTTATATTTATCCCTTAGTAGTGACATTTTGAGGTCGTCAGTTTGATCACGGACCCGTATCAATGAGTTCTCTATAATTTACGCGCGGATTAAAGAAATGCTTATTATATTTGGAAAGAGTATCTAAAGTGGTGTTGGTAGGATCATTTCAAATTTGATATGGCAGGGATAAGAACACGGGCAGCGAAGGTGAGCGTTGATATAAAAGTAGGCACATGGGTCGGAAGTTCTAGACACTGTACATGTGTACATGTTCCTACCCCTGCAATGCGATGGACCCGGATATTCGAAGTATCGTGGTCACTGGTTTTTAATAAAGAAACTAGAGGACCGGGGTTTGACTGCTCTATTGGCTCATTGGTAGTATGTCTGCCGTAGGGCGTGGGTTTGATTCCCACTTAGGACAAGCATTTTGTGGTTTAATCATAAATGTTTGTTCTGTGTCTGGGTGTTCTGTATATATTATAAGTAAGTATTTACAACAAAAAAAAAGTTTTTAAGTATTCTATCAGCTATCTGACTTCTATAGTACAAGCTTTGCTTAGTTTGGGGTCAGATGGCGCCCAATTACGCTTCCGGAATAGACCTCTGGCCAGCAGTGGAATGTTCAAGGCATCCAACTGATGCAATAGTAACAATTAATTAATCATCAAATGTTTCAAAGTAATAACTCAATAACTTTGTTTTGTTATTCAAAGTTCTGGGTATCACAGCAATTGTTATAGACAGGCGTTATCTCTTACCATCCGGAGAGCATTACAATTGTCTCAATATTTTTAAATAAGAAAAAAAAATAACAAAAAAAAACCGTCTTCTTATACGTTTCTCATGCATGCCATTGTCAGAACTGGACCAAATGGAAATGGGACCACACGGGAAGCACCAGCTTTTAATTAAAAAATAATCATCAAAATCGGTTCACCCAGTCGAAAGTTCTGAGGTAATCAATATTTAAAAAAAAGGAAACAATCGAATTGAGTTCCTCCTCGTTTTTTTAAGTCGGTTAAATATATTATAAACAGGCCTAGCACGCACCAGAGACAAATTGTCTTTCCCATGAATTTAAACGAGACAAAGCTAGAATATTGAGGAATTGGGGTACTGTCTTGTTTTCGGGATAAATAGTATGGATAAAACTTTATCATTGCTCGGTTTCATGTCTTTGACTAACATTTTTGATAGTAGTTAATCGACCACTTAACAGTAGAGATTATTGGAGGCAACACTTAAATAGACAACCATTTTTGTATAATGATAGCTCAGTGGTTAGGGCGGTTGGTTTACACGCCGAAATCTTGGTTGCCACCAGTCAAGGGCGTGGGTTCAAACCCCGACAATGAGTTTGAGCTGCTGGTAAAGGAAAACATCGTGAGAAAACCATAGTATGGTGACATGGTATTTTAGTAAGCCCGTCTGGCATCTCTTGCCAAGCACTAACGGTGTGTCTCGACAGCTTAGCTTGAGAGACAGTTTCATTCCAGGCTAGGTGTGCTTTACCATCTTCGATCACATCTTCACTTAACATCAGATGAGCTGAGGTCAAACAACTAGCTTGCCAACCAATAAAAAAAAAAATTATATCTGAAAATACAACCCTTTTTGTAGGCAGTTGGATAAAAAATTAAGTACAAAGCTAGGTACTAGGTTACTTAAAATAAGAGGTACCTAGGTATGATAGGATTACCTACGAAATCCTAAGATTCCTTATTCTTATTTATAGCGGGGGCGATAAGTCCTGCACTGACGTCCCGCTTGGGGTGTTTTGTGCATTTCCCCCTACCAGCGTCTACCCGAGCCAACCCAGCGCCTTGAACTTTTGGAGCGAGGCTCTGGGCCGCTCGCATAGTAGCTCCAGTGAGTTGGGTGAATCCTAAGATTAAAGAAAACATTTTTTTTAAATAGGTACCATAGATGATAAACAAGCAGGCTGGTTGTCTGATGGTAAACAATCATCGTTGCCTATGGATATCTGCAATACCTACCAAGGGCATACGTTGCTTTTTTTACCATTTTTCGTTGCACTTTCTTAAATTTCAAACAATAGACACGTGCATCTTGTAAAATATTTTTGATAACAATTGTGCTAAAAGCAGAGATTAAATAAAAATACTGGATACAGATACGTAAAAACTGTGTAAGTAAACAATCCTAAGTCCTACAATTTCGCTCAACATACGGAAACAACACGCTCAAGCACAAATACTTTGATATATTTCTGTGACGTAAGGCGTTGATGTGTTTATGTGCGTATACTTAGCGCAGTACAAACGAAAATTAATAAATAAGGAAGAAGGAAATAATAAATAAACTAATAAATAAAATTTATAATTCACGTATTTACTACGCATAAATTATTATAAGTATTGGACTATTTTTTTCTCATCTGTGGCTAAAAGTCAATAAGATTAAAATTACTTTTAGTAAATAGACTAAATTCCAAAAATACAATTTGTAAATAACAATTTGTATGTATCATAACAAATTCGTTTTGTAGTTTTTACGATGATGTACATAGAACTCAGAACCTTACATCGTTTTATCTGAAATTGCGGAAAACATTCCATCAGTACCTATCCGGCGACAGCTGGCTGACGAGGAAATAGCTCGAATTGGTAATTAGCTCCACTTCGCGAGACTTGCACGTAGGTGCATATTACAAACAGATGAACGAAACATAAATATGGATACCTTTATGGGTCGATATTGCAGCATACATACGCATTATCCAATATGTAGATAACACAATACTCGAATCTGAATAACTAGAGCCATTAGATATTCCTGGTTCGATATAATTTGAACATACCTATCGTTACATATTGTATAGGAAATATGTACGTGTTACTTCATGATATGTAGCATTTCATTTCGTATTCCATGTCGAGTATGTTGGGTAAACTAATTAGCTGGCATAGCACATGACTTGACGTTATTTAACTAAGAATGTACGTCCTTCGAACGATTTCATAACAATGCCTGATATTCGGAGAAAACGTGCCGTGTAAAATCCTACAATGTTGTTAAACTTACCTACTTACAAGTGATTTAACGATTGTGATGTTTATTTGAAAATAATAAGTTGTCTGAGTTTGTGTCATAGATACAGTTGTTATTGGCGATTTCTTATAAGATTACACGTCATATTTATGATAACTGTACCATAGTCGTATTATACAAAGCTAAGCAAAATGGTAGTACACAACTACACATCATAAACAACTTTTAATATGAAACTTAAAATCGGGAAAAAATCTGCTGTTCCATAGAAAAATTACATTCATTCACATATATTTGTATTAAGCATAGGAATGTATACTAAGCAGTCGCGTTAGTAAAATTGCCCTACGCTACCGTTTACTTTAACTTATAAAATCTGACATTGCTCTACTAAAGAGAAACTATTACAGAAAAATATATCCCAATTCGCGGCTAAAAATCTGTCTTCCAACATAAAAGTGAACAAATCCCAGCATCCTTTATACTTTCGTTTCCATTTCGCTCCAAAAATGAAAGATAGCGGAAATCCATTTTCCAGTGGGTGCGCAAATTTTATTTGCTTCGTTATTTTCTAGCCGTGGTCAAATATTTTCCTATAGACCATTAAAGATTAGTTCCGAGAGATAGAAACTGGTACAAAATGGGCACTAAGTTGTAATTATATTATTAGTATAATGTAATAGAATTAGCTGCAATATTCACATACTTAAGTACTTATTTTAACTTAAGAGAACGAATAACACGCGGGCTCAGCCACGGTCACCGCTTGTTATTGAAAAGGTTGAAAATTGAAAAGTCTCTAGAAACAAAGCCACAAGTGTATGTCTTCAGACGACCCAGTAAATGAATGGATA
The DNA here is from genome assembly GCA_950106695.1 of Biston stratarius. Lineage (NCBI taxonomy): Eukaryota > Metazoa > Arthropoda > Insecta > Lepidoptera > Geometridae > Biston > Biston stratarius. Next base: position 18,377,720 of record OX467115.1, on the reverse strand, counting down.
CGGGAACATTGTTTCAGCGTGTAATTTATTCATTACTAGGCGTCCTCGATCAGAACGCCTCGCTAACGAAAAGTCTCCGCTTGATGATCTCTGACGTGTGTTGTCTATGTGTATATTATCTACATAAACCTTACTCACTAATTGACATGTTAGTTTACTCGAAACGTAATCTTCGATAATAGTAGGTACCTATAGCATAAATCTTTGCAGGTACGGTATACTCGTATACGTTTATGTTTTAGGTAAGTTATTTTCTATTGACTTAATGATAGAGCTCTATTTAGTATTAAGTTCTAGAATATAAATACAATTGTAGCTTGAAATCAATAAGCCAAAGGTAGTTGACTCTTATGTTTGAGATGAGTAAATAATATGCTCCTAGTCCGTAGATGTTGTAGATAGTATTTACATATTGTATATAACAAAATACATACGAATATAATATAGGTTGCTTCATACTTAGTCATGGCCATTTCGTTGTTATACTGAACGGACAAGACTGTCATTTTATTATGTAGTCGTATAACTCGAGTTCGAGGTCGTTAGCCTACAATTTTCGCTGCCGGACGTCTCTAATTCTTCTTTTCTATGTCATTTTCTATACGTACAACCTACAGGGATTTACAGACTTACCCACATGATCTCATAAATCCTTCGCGTGGAAAGTATCATTAAAGAGTGCTAAAAGTGCCATTAACATATCAACAGCAATATGAGTAGTAAAAGCATATTTAGAGTCATTTGTGTCGAAACGTATCAAAAATGAATAAACGCTGAAAACAATGGAATCGAATAACGCACCAAAGGTGACGTATGGTTTCCGTTATTGGCTCGTGCCACCATGGAGCTTCTCACTTCGACAAGAAGAAAAACTATATTTGGAATACACGAAACGGCAAAAGCAACGTGCAGTTCCTCGTTTGCTCATGATCGGCGTTTTAATACAGGCGTTCGCAGCGCTCGTGCCCGGAGAGCGAGATCTGTTCTTCGCATACTCGTCCGTGATAATAGCTCTATTTGCCAATTTGACGCTAGCCGCGCTGTACGGTTGTGTGAGAGGAGCACGGACTGCCATCAGCCACGCAGCGTGGCTCTTGCTGTGGGCACAGCTGTTGGTCAGCGCATCCCGCCGCCTCGGGGATTCCTACAACGAGCTGCTCGGGTGGGCAGTCGTGCTGCAATACTTCACACTTGCCGCTCTACCATTCCAATGTTACTTAATGATCATTTATAGTATTCTATCATTCACTGCCTTTTTATTAATTCAATACTACAACGCTTCGACTTCTGAAAGCAGATTACCCGAAGACTTTATCTATCAGGTGAGAAAAATTACTATTGGAAATTCCTTAAAAATTACAATTATGGAATATATTTGTAACTGAATTATAAATGGTATAATATTGCTATCTGCAGCAACTGGCGAACGGAGCAATATTGATCTCAGCAACCCTACTGGGCGGAACAGCGTTCGCTATAAATGAGAACCAACAACGTCGGGCTTTTCAAGAAACTAAGCGAAGTCTTCGTGATAAACTTACGATTGAACAACAGAGCAAAGAACAGGTAAATGCTTGTTGCAAGACGTTATCATAGTTCACGATCGCGCTTTTTAATTAAGTAACAGGCATTAATACTTATTTTAACGTTTTAGGAACGACTTTTATTATCCGTATTACCAGAACATGTTGCCGTTGAAATGCGGCAAGATCTTGGCCTAATTGATACGCAATTTAAGAAAATTTATATGTCAAGACATGAAAATGTGAGGTGAGTTTTGGGCTCGGTTAGAGCTTAAACATTTCGCTACGTTTATAACGCTTATTTTCTCTACATATATATATATATATTTTATTAATCTAGTTTCTTTTTTATGTAGCATTCTATACGCTGACATCGTGGGATTTACCGCAATATCTTCCACTTACTCAGCGCAAGATCTCGTAGCCATATTGAATGAGTTGTTTGCTCGCTTCGACCGCCTGGCCGAGGTAAATATTGAAACATTTCCATACCGACGTAACCATTGAATGATATTATACATATGTAACTTATTTTTGATTTTCCTGCAGAAATATCATCAACTGCGCATAAAGATTCTCGGCGACTGTTACTACTGCATTAGCGGAGCGCCCGTAGAACGGCCGGATCACGCGGTTCTTTGTGTGCATATGGGGCTTTCTATGGTTAAGGCAATCAAGTGAGTCTATAGTAATGTGTATTCCTAGGCGTTTATATTGTATACTCCGATGTTAGTTAAACAAGCTAAGTAAGCTTGTTCGCTGATGATACACACATTGGAATTAATGATAAGTGTAAAAATATGCTTGAAGAAAAAGTTAATAAAGCACTAAACATTCTAAAAGAATGGTTCGAAGCCAACGGCATAATACTTAACGAGGATAAGAGTGTCATTATGCATTACCAATCGCGAAAAGGTATTAATAAAGACATCAATTTGCATGAAAATGTATTTCTGGGCTACACAATTGATGATACAATCAGCCACTCGGCACACATTAACAAAGTGTGTAAGAAACTGACCAGTGCTAACTATGCTTTGTTAAAACTCAAACCTTTATTAGACAATAAAGCTATGGTCTCAGTTTATTACGCATTGGTTCATTCAATAATAAGATATGCTATAACTGTATGGGGAAATGGGACAGAGATGAAAAGAGTACTGAGAACTCAAAAAAGGGCAATCAGAATAATGTTTGGCTTAAAAAAGCGTTCGTCAGCAAGAAGACACTTCAAGGATAATAAAATCATGACCGCGATTTCCTTGTATATTTATACTTGTCTTCTTGAAATTCATGACGCAAAGATGATTAAAAATAAAGATATGCATGCATACAATTTGCGTAATAAAGAAAATCTTTTTAAACCCAGAACTAGGCTGGTAAAAGTAGAAAAGCAAGGGATTCTGAATAAAATTTGCATGTTTAATAATTTGCCATGCAGCATAAGGAGTTTACCTGTAAATGAATTTAAAAGGAAGATTAAGAAGTTCTGCGAAATTAATCCCTTTTATTCATTAAACGAATTTATGAGATTGCAACTTGTAGAATCTTCTTTCTCTTATGAAGTGACTTGATGTTAGTACATTGTAATTTATGATTTGTGTATGTATTGACATTATAATTTAAACTGACATAATTATTTAGATTTATTTTATGAGGTATTATTATTATTATTAGCTATTATATTGATATGTTTTTTTTTTTTTTTTTGTAATTATGACTTGCCTAGTGTAACAGAATTTGTTATAAGGCCAATAATATCAATAATCAATAATAATAATAATCAACAAACCTACCACCGGATAACAATCTGTAGGTATATTGTACGCTTATATTTAAAAAAAAAAACTTACCTCAAACTACGGTTATCACAGTTAAATAAATAGTCAATAATCTTATGCTTTCTAGTTGGTTTTGCTAATCATCTTGCAAAGCAATTGTGTTTTTTTGTTCTTTTTTAAGGTATGTACAACAAACTACAAATTCTCCCGTGGACATGCGTGTGGGCATCCATACCGGGGCGGTGCTGGCAGGTGTGCTTGGGCAGAGACAGTGGCAGTTCGATGTCTACTCGCGAGACGTGGAGCTAGCCAATAAAATGGAGAGCAGTGGCATGGCTGGGTAAACCAGTAGATAATGATTGTCCAGTATATAAGCACACACTTTGTACTCGTTGAACAAATTTGGATCAGATTAGCTATAATTCCTTAACTCGGGTACTTTTTGTCCCGATAAATACTAGGTTCATTTAGGGTCTGTTAGTAGGTGAAGCGTTTTAAAAAAATATCTGAGCGGTAATCGGCTTCCATATTGCCATATTGCCTAATGGTGAAAATTAGCGGCTGATTTATACCTAAATCGTGCAATTGCTTACCGATATCCAGATAACCGTTCAGATGAACACATTCACTCACACATCACTTATCTTTTCTTAGAGGAATGATCGGAGATTACATAATCTGTAAACCTCAGTAACGTTAATTATTTTGATAAAAGTAGATGTGCAGATTTCCACGGAACCCTCAATGTACGAGTCAGACTCTTACTTATCCGTTTTCTTTATTTCTTTGCGAGTTGCTTAGCTGAAAACAATATTTAAAAAACATGTTATGCATACTGACCGAATTTTCTATGAATATTACTACGATATTTTAGCATTATACAGCAGATCAAGATAATTCTTCATAAAAACTTGCAAGAAAAACGTTTGAGATTCAAAATCGATTAATGATGTTAACGATTACTTATTTCAAATATAGCTCTACAGAACCTATTAAGACACGCACTTAATATATTTTTTAGAATCACAGTTATCTGTCTTGTTAGAAGTTCCGGAGTATCATGCTGATTTCCTTTATTTTATCACGGCCGAGTATCACGGAAATTTGATTCGACAGATTTCACTTTCTGTTTGCCGAACGAAATACAAGGCTTTATAGGACTAAGTAGGTAGGTGCTTTGAGATAGGTGCTTTGAGCCGGGAGATCTCTCGAAGAAAATACGACTGTGTACATCTACAATCGCTTTTGTCAATGGAAGTAAGAAATCTATTTATATCTATAAATTCTAAATAAAGGAGTTCTTTTATATGGATTTTAGCCGCGTCCATGTGTCGGAAGTGACTCTTGGGTTTCTAAATGGCGAGTTTGAAGTGGAACCAGCTTACGGCGAGAAACGTGAAGAGATGCTGCGACAAGCTGGCATTAAAACTTACTTCATCGCGAAAGTACTAAAACCGGTAAAATCACAATATTGAACTTCCTTTATACTCTACTACTCTTATAACACAATTCAATGATCCTTTACCATAAATCAAGTCGAGATGTTCATACTCTTTGCATTATGATGATCTATTTGACCTATATCCATAATTAAATTCTTTCTGCCTTGCTCTTCTTTACGACGGGCATTTGGCATAATTTTAGCATAGTTTCACATACAAAACGTACTTTGAGGCAAAAATGATGTCTGCAGAAGAATAGCACAAACAATGATTATAAAGCTTAACATTTTCCAGTATGAATAATTCCAGAGTACTTGTCATTTCTATGTGCAGTGGGGGGGAGATGACAAGAGCGCGCTAGAGGGCGAGGGAGACGACACCCTCTCCGACCTGCGAGACGACGACGAGGACTCGGTGAGTGCACTACTGCACCTTTCCTCACTCTCCTCCCACCACCACACACCCACCCGCTACTGGCTTCAATAAATAGGACACTAGGGCACCGGGCTCGCTGCCTACATCTACGTAGTCAAGCTACAACACTAAAATAACCCAAATATTTTAAACACGGCAGATAATTTGGGAGTAAATCTAAATGAAAGGCTAGTAGTGAATTTTAAACAATTCAGTTGACTAAGATAAGCTCATATGAGTTGACTAAAATAAGAAAGAAAATATAACATCTATTAACATTGTTCATCTTGCATTGCTTCTTTGCATCTTGGTTAAGACGTATGTCTAAATCAAGGTGCGTTTAAAAACATCACACTTTTACAATAATATAATGTTGACAAAGGGAATGAGCTTGGTGCACGCTTTGATATTTATTTGCCTCGACGGATTATTTATAACATTTAGTGCTGATTCATCTAAATGCATTTCAAGGTTGTTGTAGAGCTGGTTGAACAAAAAGATGAATCATTAGAAAATCAACAATTTTCAACTGTTTACATAGTGAATATCATATCGCTATTGGCTTTTGTTCCAAGCCCCCATATAAGTTGTTTGCTTATCGTTACATATAGAAAAGCTTCGGAAACATTCGTAGGTTCTGTCACCTGAAGGCGAGAAAGAGGACAATGAAGAGACGAAAATACACAACATGTTGGTAGAAGAGCTCGTCAACAGGGATGACGACAAGTAAGTACTTCTATAAGTGCTATTATCATAAAAGGATGTACAATACTTATAATAAATGTTAACATCTTTGGACTCAAATTAATAAGCTACACTAAAGTTGAAATACGATAAGAATGCTATACGAGTTCATTATAAAAAGTATGTATAATACTTGTAAACTACTAGGTTTGTTGATTTCTTTATATTTGAAAGCTTTCATTCCAAATAAAGTGTAGCTTAGTTATTTGAATCCAAAGATCTACCATCCACAAGTATGTTTGAGTCTGTATTGCTGCTGCGCTATTTGTGCTATTTACAATACTGTAGAGAACTTCATGACAAATAACAGACAACCTATTTACGCTTAGAATTTATGTGATTGTTCAGTAGATGACTTTATCATATGTGAAGTATTTGTTCAACTGCGGCGAAGCCAAAAAAGAGGCTTATGTGTTTGACCTGTATGTGTGTATGTCCATCTCTATGTTCCCTCGTAACTATTACTAAACGGCTAAACCAATCTTAAAGAAAAATATGTTTTACGATCGAGAAAATATAATTTCACTTAAATTAATTTCGTAATACCATGTTACGCGAAATTCCTTGTTTACTCATTATAAAATCTATTTTTGTGGAGTATTAAACAATGTGAATACCTTGCTCAGTTGAGCTAAACGAAGTATGTTTCAATCACGTCAATAGTACATACATAATTACATATATATGACTTTTACAAATATATATATATATTTTTTAATTCTTAACTTCTGTTGTCTCAAATTGTAATCGAATAAACAATACAACAATATTGAGTTAACTATGTTCAGATTACGTATAGTTCTGTACTGTTCTATTAAGTACGAGTACCCAATAATTTGCGTTTTAATTACGTTAAATTTTACTAGATAGGTGTAGATAACGACTTTCATGCTTTCTTTTAATAATCGATATCAAGATATTTGCATACAAAAGACGAGTACAGAATTGCTATAACTGTCTGTTTTAGCTATCTATGGTACTTAGTCCTAGGTACTGTGGACCGATTTAGTAGCTATACCTAGTATGCATACTGGGCCTGGGTGCCTTGACGTTAAATATTTATGATGAATAACAACGTATAGACAAGCAAAATATCTATTATGAATTTATGAAGTTACAGAATTCCTTTTTCTTAGAATTGGACATTACGTAGATTAATTAACGAAGTGGTTCAGCGACTCGACCGAATTGAAACGAGTTCCCTCATTTGCATACTCCGCTGATTTCTATAAACATGTACCTACATCGTACTTAATATCCATGGATAACTTTGAAAACACGTATTTCATTTTTACTGTCTATTTTGAGTAGACAGACAACCTTGCTGGAGATTTAAGAAGGAAAATAGTTCAACAGGAAACTCATTTAAGAAAACCATTTAGGAAACCATAGCGTGGTGGTAGGGTACTTTCTAGTACTCGGCTGGCTAGCTACCACCCTCAAGTTGAAAATCTGCTGCCAAGCATCTGACGGTGTATTCCGGCAGCCTCACTTGAGAGCCAGTTCTATTCCAGGCTAGGTGTGCTTTACCATCTTCGACCACACCGTCACTTAACATCAGGTGAGTTGTGGTCAAACAACTAGACAGTCAGCGTTAAAAAAAAAAGTTATTAGTAACAATTAATATCGTGATCTCTGTCCTGATGCTTACCCTGCTCTGACTGCCTTGTTATAGCTTATTAAGTAGTGTCTCTGCTTCAAGAGCTGTGGTATAAATTAATCGGAGAAACTAGAAATTACCTAACAAGAATCTTAGAATTATGTACATAGGAAGGCTAAAGTTCACGTAGCACACAAATACAAGTTCCAAATTTCTTCGCTGAACTTTAAAAACTCGTTTGAACTTTAATGCCTGGTTAGAGAGATCTATAATCCGCCTTGCTATTTGTTATGAAATACTTAGGCATTTCATGTAATACATACCTACTTACAGAGTACGGACGTGAATATGACAATGGTATTAGATACCTTGCATAATTTTTTTCATACCTACGCCGCGTTGTAAGCTTGGTATGGATTTCTTGCCATTAAAAACAAAGTTTATTTTTCTTTCATTCGTAGCATTGTCAAAGAAAAGGAAATATTGGCTTGATTAATTATATGAAATAATCATTTATTTTCTATAAAATCTTAAACTTTGCATTCACATTATGTATGTTTTTGACATCGTACTTCATGCAATATTCCAGTATCATATTTTGATTTTTTCATGTATTTTATACTAATTCAAGTAAAATACGCCTGTGACTGGGTCACAGTCAATTACTCATTTAAAATCATACAAAATAATCTCAATCAAGTTCGGTATTCTACAAGCTTTGACAGATAGAGTTTGTGACCAATATGAAAAACATGGTTTATAGCATTAAAGGTTTATAGCACTTCCATAATTTGTCAGTTTATGAAATTATGAATAATATATCAACTACAAGTTTATACTTAAGACTCGAAAGTACAAAAGTTTTGAAAAATAATGCAATGATGCGCTATGATTTCTCCGCGTTCCCGTTATTAACTCTCCGAAATAAATCAAAATGGGTGTACCTACTGGTCAAATACACGCGAGCATAGGGGATATTAACATTGCAAAGAGTCTTAAAAGTCTAAGAGTCGGCACTTCCTAGCAAACCGTTTTCGGAAGTGAGAACGTACTTTCGTCAGCCTTACGAGGAAACTTGCATAACTCGACTAAAATTTAAATCGTGTACGATCACTTGATACACTATGCAAATGCCGCTTTTTAATTTGCTAGGATAGTATGATTTTTGTCTGAATGTTGGTACAAAGTAATTTTGTTCGTAACCCTCAAATCTTTTTCGAAGTGACGTCCGCGAGCAGTTACCGGCAAAATACATAAGTTTGTATGAGACAGAACATCGACACTTTGGACAGCCAGATTTGAGGAATATGAACGTACTTTATACCATCGTTCAAACAAAAACATACTATGTGACTAAAATGTATAATAATAAATTGTAACCCATAGTACACTTACAGAGCTTATAAATCTACATAAAATGTTTAACTAAAAGGATCCATGTACAACTTTCTTAGAAATACATAATTTGCAAAAAAACAAAAAGCATATTTTATCACATTAATAATGTACCATGTAGTCTTAATTAAATATAAATATTAGTCGAGTTATATAATACTCTTCGTAAGTAAGTTTCTCGATTATAAATATAATTGTTAGAGTTTCGCGATTTGAACACATAATTATGATTATCATTGAAACTTAATCGCGCAGAAAATACTATGAAATTAGAGGGCCTAAACATTAGATTAGCGATAACGCTAATAAATAAGTCAAGAAATGTATAGGAATATATTGACATATGCTGTCGATATGTCACGTGGGCAGCTTATGTGAATCCCGTACATTTTTAGTCTCTTCTATTAGCGTTATCGAATTTCGAATATTACTTTGTCTAGAGCCCCTCTGTTTTGTTTATTTACTTCGACGTTCGGCCATGTTGCAATAGCCGTGATCACAAGCTTACTGGATAATGTGGCTCGTCTTGTTGAAAAACGAGGGTGTTGTGATCTCCAACCCTCATTAAAGTCTTATAAAAACGTAAGGTACAATACACTAACTGTATCAACAGACGTTACTGAAACTACACCGTGATAAGAACACTTGCTTATGACCGAATTTTATGATGTCAATAACCTAAACCCGGCAGAAACTGCGATGTTTTCATAGTATTTTTTGCGCGATTAAACCCCGGTGATAAACATAATTTTGACAAAAGTACGTGCTTGCTTGCGAAAACGGTTTGTTAACACTCTCAAATCATAGGTTTATATCCTCTTTTGTATGAAAAATCCATATTTGTCGTGTTTAGTGGCCATCAAAGTTACTATGGAAAGAGATATCCATCAGGTATTCAACAGCGAATGAAAATACTGTAGCGATGATAGCTCAGTGGTTAGCGCGGTCGGTTCGCATGCGGAAGGGCGTGGGTTCAAACCCCAACAATGAGCTTGAGCTGTTGGTGAAGGAAAACATCGTGAGGAAACCATAGCGTGGTGGTAGAGTACTTTCTAGTACTCGGCTGGCTAGCTACCACCCTCAAGTTGAAAATCTGCCGCCAAGCATCTAACGGTGCGTTCCGGCAGCCTCACTTGAGAGCCAGTTCCATTCCAGGCTAGGTGTGCTTTACCATCTTCGACCACACCGTCACTTAATATCAGGTGAGTTGTGGTCAAACACATAGTCTGTCAGCCATAAAAAAAAAATACATCACGCAAAATTAAAAATTAAAAAAAGTACTATTTAAAAATGAAACGAAGTTTTTATTTGAAACACGGCAACCAAAGAGGTATCATGTTAAATATTTTGACTGGCTAAAAGAACTAGTATAGCCATCGATATTAAAAAAACTAACATATTTGTATTTATACGTGTTCAGTATTGAATGTTATTTAACATTGATTCTGAAACAGGAGTTTGAGTGTTTATGTATACAAATTGTGGTGTTTCATTAAAAAAATGTGAAACATGATTTCACGTCTGTAGTGGTCTGTATCTGGTATGGCCATAGTTGACCAAGTCTTACTTTGACTGTGACTTAGACTTATTTAACATAATTTTTCATAAAATACTTAACAATATCGAAATACTTGACATTAGCAAATGCACAAAGTGTGACACTAAAAAACAAAGAAAAAAATTAATGAAATTTGTTTTTTATTTGATTCAGTTCAATCAAGTTCTATATGTAATTTAGTTAGACAAAATAAATTCTTGTAAAGAAAGCGAGTGTGATGAAAATGTTTTGTTGCCACTGAAATTTAAGAGACAGCAAGTGCCCCATAATAAACGTGTTACCGCCAAAAAGAATAGCTTTGTATAGTTTGAAAATCATAGATATTCCTTTGTTTGAATTTCTTCCCATTATTTGAAAAAAGTACTTATGCATATTCTGCCCGCAATTAGTCATTAATGTTCTCACGTATGTATGCCTTGGGTTCGACTTGGCCCATAATATAACGTCCATCAATGCTTGTTTTGTCAGCCGCTAAAGTAATATTAATAAGGAAGGTGTAGTTCATAGAATGTCCATATCTCGATATCCATGTTAAGAATCGTGCTTAGCTTTTAAATAAATTTCAGGTAGGCAAGTAAATTGATTAGGTGTCGTCTCATGTATTTTAGATCACATATTCTGTGGTCTGAATCAAATAGCACGTGCGTGATGCGTTCTTATTTCTGCGTATGCCTTATTTTGGTTTACATTTTACAGCTTTTAAACTATCGACCCGCCCCGTGTTCTCACGAACGCAATTGATTTTGGCGATTAAATTACAAAACATTAAATATCTCTACTTATACAAAAGTTTGATTAGAAGGTATTGTATATTTCAAACTTTTCGTATAATAATATCTCATTTCACGATAGTGACAGTTTTATACTATTCAGTGAAGAGCGTTGCGTTTGATCGACATTTCGCCTGATGTTAAGAGAAGATGCAGTGAATAATGATGCACTTCTGCCAAGAAGAAACCGATTTACTGGCGACTAGAAGACATCCAGGTTGTATTGTTTTGTCCAGGGAGTTAGCGGATGGTACGAACTTGTGCCTGATGTTCAAGTCAGCTGAGGCGGAGGAGTGCTACGTGATGCGGAGTGACCCGTGCCCGACAGGCGTGCTGGTACCGCCTCTGTTTCTTCTGCCGCCTGTACTGGTCCTGGCCGCCTTTGCTCTGCCACTCTCCCTGGCCAGCCATCTCTCCTACGCTGGCTTCGTCGTCGAGGCCGGCCTTTCTTGCATCATTTTCTACGTCACCTACAGACTGACGCAGGCTAAGGTATCTACAAATAATAAAACTGCAGAGTGTAGTCGGCTTGAAATACAAATATATAATTTTTACATTTTATTTAACACTTCGGTTCATTCGCTCACTACTGAGCGTCGTGATGCTTTTGACCCTGCGAACTCTTTTATCTTTTACTAACATGGTCCTACGCAAGTGTTAATATGTTATCTGTCCGATTACAGTCTGTAAATTAAATTTTACACCACTTTGAGGATTCCAACCGGGCTTAATACAGACTACTTAAATGTGGTTTTGATTGCTGTAATGCTTACAGGTACCGTTAATTATGAAGACAGAAGAAGGCAATTAAGTTTCTGAAGGGATGGTTACTGATTGGCCTTTCTAGATTGAGTTGATTTTTCATGTTATCTATATGTATTTTTTCATTTAATGATATCATAATCTTAATAGGAGACCTGAGTAACAACGTAGAATTTATTATTATTAATTTATTAGATTTGCCAAATTGAGGCTCATTTGATTCTTAACGTAAGTAATTTTTAAGTTTGTTTACCTTGCTTGCAGTTTATTTTTTTTGACATGTGTAGTCAATGCTAGCGGCTTTTAGCCTCGCAAATGTAGAGCAAATCTCCAAACTTTTGTTTATTTAATGCCCTTACGTTTGAATTACTAAAACCTCTTAGGTTTTTATTTACACCGTAGTCGTTATTGACTATTCGTTTTATATATGCATTATAATTTGATCGCGTGTTATTAACTGTCTCATAAATTAATCTGATTATACAAATAATTACACACTATTATAATACCTGAATACGAGTACGAAACATAAATAAATTATTATTAGCGTATGTTATATTTTGCACAGAGTTATGAATCCTAAACTAAGGAAAATTTGAACACGGTAACCACCAGATAACTAATAGAACACATATACTACACTTTTTTGTAAACACAAATTTATAATATATAAACATCCAGATACAAAATAAACATTTATAACCATCACACAAAGGTTTATCCTGATTGGGAATCGAAACCACCCCATTCAAAGCTTTCAAAGCAAAGAAATTACTAAACAATTATTGTTTAGTATTTTCTTTTTTTCTTTCTTTCTTTTCTTTTGACTTCTTCTTATGAAGTAGTCTGAAAGAGATAAGGTATGATGCTACATGTTACATACTTACATAATTACAATTAATGTGTTCCGATTTGTATATAATATAGGTACCTATATGAACAATACGGAAGTCGTTTTCCGGAAAAACGATTTAAAGCAATTATAAACGACAAGTTATGCACATACAAATACATTGCGTTGTTTACAGCAAAAATACGTCAACCCGAAAAGGAGAGCCCAATTCAACATGTTCAACTTGGGTGCGTTCTCAACCGCGAGTGTTTTACCCTTGGTGAGTTCACCTATAATTAGCTACCAAACTAACGGAAAAAGTTTATCTACTAAATAATTAACTGTTGATAATAAAGGTGGTGAAATTGAAGTAATAAAATGTAAGATCGGGTACTATTTGCATAAGTTCTGCGTACGTTTAAGCCCAGATATTGCTGACGTATTAAGTACCATCTCAACCCGTTCAGTTTATTGAGGTTGCCCAATTTTTTCTTTTTGCAGTTTATGTGTGGTGATTACGAGAACAAACTGCAGGACGGACTGCGCGATGACGCCATCTCACACAGCGGCGCACGTCGTTGTATACATCCTTCCTTCTACTACCATGTAAAACTTTTGTCATTTTTTTAACCACATAATAAGATAAAATCTTAGATGTAGCCTTTAGAATACGTCGAGCTAAAAACCTGATTTATGTAGGTGTACGAAAAGCTTTTTATAAACCGAATACCTAATGCAAGAGAGGTAAAATAACAATAACCTGTCAATAATCAACTTTGGGGGATCGTTCTTTCGCAAATAGTCCATTCCAGTTTAAAATGACGTATGTACATAATTATATGGCATTGATTTTAAAAGACCTATTTAGTGGCTCAGCCCGATCTTGTTCTACTTCTTTATGTTTGGAAGTTAAATTATTATGTGTTGTTCAAGTATTGTCGACATATGTTGTAACATAACGAAGCATGATGTGGGCATGGTCATGGACAAACTTATGTTAAGTGTATGATGCTATTTTATCTTCTACAATTACACGAATTATTCAGAATAAGCTATTCGCTTAAAGTCAAAGTCAAAGTATTTTATTAATAAATAGGTACATTTACAACTCACTTGTTGCATACAGAAAATATTTGTAAAATTAAACAAAATAATAAATTATTTCAATTTGACAAAAAATATCTAAATACTATATCTATACATAATACCTACGAAATCAATAATAATAATAATTAATTGCAATTTGTCCGGCTGGTCGCTTCTAAGTATCAATAAAATGTTGACGCCAGAGCCTATGTGGTAAGCTCAAGTCTGTAACCTCATTAAGACTGGCTCAGCATCACCTTTGAACTTTCACATAAGTACTACTTTGTAAATCACAAACAAATAAAAAGTTGAATTAGACCTCAGAGGTAGATTTCTGATATGTTTAACTTAAGATTAACTTAACTTGGATTGAGTGTTAAGAACTTTTAGAACGAATTTACTGCAAAATAATGTCCCAAAAAATTGCAAAAGTCACCTTGAACTAAGAATTCGATGTATGATGACGTGTTATGTAACTTAAAAGAATTCTCCTTCAACTCTGGCTCACTCTTCTTCTGCCTAGATATTTTACTAGCGGCCTTGACTCAGGTCCACTTTCTCTCTACGTAACTGTCATTATAAGTGCCTATTGATGTTTTGAATATTAAATCCATTAGCTCGCGCAATATTGGTTTGTGTTTTTGTTCTCGGTATGCTGTCTTTTATGAATTTCTCGACCAGGAATATACAAACTGTATTTAAGATAAATTATTTTATTTATAAGAATTGCATTTTTATTAATATCAAGTATGTTTACAACGCGTACCTAAAACCATTTCATTTAATACGAGTAGGTCTCCTATAAGTGGTAATGGTTTTCAAAATGCTGGCCTTATTACTGTACTTGTCAATATTATTTGCGTTTGACACTTCGTGCTTCATAGAGATCATGTATGTTTTAATGAAATCTACCAACAAGTACTCGCGCCCCATGTGAAACGCACGCGTACGGATTCACACTGAATTAGCAGAAACATGCGAATTCAAGCACTAAAGATTTGGCTAGACGCGGCTGTTACATCATTATATTTAATTTATTCTGTCGCAACCAAACTGTTCACCGGAGAGATCGGGGACAATATAATTTATCAGGCCTGAGTCAGCATGAGATTCGTTGAATAAGTCGCCTCTGTTTGGTCCCTGTAGATTATACGCTGTGCGTCTTATCTCAGAGTCCTTGACAGATTTCACGAAGTCTTCGATCTTATTTTTTAGGGTATATTTTTTATAACTAACTAAATTAAATATAAAGCTCGCGTTTTACCGCTCTATCGCTTTGATACAATTGAGCACGTTTGCTTAAAATAAAACAGGTTCACAGGAGTTAGTCTCCAGACAATAATTATAGAGGATTTAAATGAAGCTGTTAGTCTCTTTAAGGCCCTAAAAAGATGAGATGAAGTTAATACTGGTAAATATTCTAAAAAGGCAAATAAAATATATTTATCAGATTATGGGTATTGTTTCAAATGTCACAAATGTAGACCACACACAGCACATTATCACCATTAGATTGGCGCAATGAACGAAAGAAAACTATTTGAGGTAAATGTTTCTGTTACACAATGCTTCATCTTTGACCATATTGTCGCTTACCAAAAAGCAGGTTGGTGGTCAAACGGACTTATCCGTGATAAAAACAAAGATATTGTTAAATATAATTGTTGTTTAATTATTTTTTTTTCAAGATTTTACAATCTGCATTACTTAATTACATTTAAAATGTAAATGTACTCGTAGTTCGTGTTTATCATTGAAACACACCGATCAAATCTCAATTCATATGGAACAGTAAAATCGCTCTAAAAGTTTTAAAACATTTATCGTACATATGAAGTCGTTTAAATAAAGGAGGTATAATAACAGCTTGTTATAAAAAAATAAGTGGACCTTCTTTCCATTGGAATAGCCTTATAAGTAGATGTTACGTTAGGATAACACATTTCTAAAGTTTTGTGAAGTCCAATGAACCTATGTTTGTTACCCACCAAAAAGGTTGATATTATAAATAGATTTTAAATATTCTATTGACACCGAAAACCATCTTGGGACTCGCCACTTTGTAATATAATAGGGTGTCAACATACTTCCATGATAATATGTGGTAAATACTTGTATTATATAAGTCAGTTTCTACTTTAGTGTATACATTCAATACGTAAAGTTAATACTTCGACACAATCAGTTTCACAGTGTAATCTATACAATGACATATTTAAAATTAGTAATAGTTGTTTGATAAACTTTGCTATATGCATATTTTAAGCCTATAAGTAGGCAAGTCTTTTTTCTATTGAATTTTGTTTCAATAAGTACACAATAAATAATGTATTTGTATCACAATACGGTTAAGGATGGCCTCGTCTTTCACAATTCATGCGACTGACAGACTGACTGAATAACAAATTAGTCAATGATATTATAATGTACTCGTACAGTTCCACGTATACTTTAGTTTATATACGTAAGTTCTAGGTTTCTCAGAAACAGGTGAAAGAAGGTTAGGCTGAAGGTAAAGTATTTTAAAGAAAATAAGCTACAACTGTAACCCGTGGTTTTACTCTCGATTTTCCTCTTACTTTCAGGGGTAAGTGTGTCCTATGTCCGTCCTTGTGATATTCCCAAGCACCGTGATAACATTAAAATCGATTCAGTTAAGATATAAATTGAAATCACACTGCGCTATACTATCAGTTAGGAGAAATCTATTTTAATCAGAAAATATATAATAAGTTATCAACATGATAATATTTTTTTATCCATTTTTGTATTTCTTTTAATTAATTAATTAATTAATTGATAATTTATTGATAATAATACTTATCTATTACATTATACATTTATGTCTAGAATAGTATACAAATAATATTTTTTTTGTTTTGCAGTACCATTGGGCCCCAAACTAGGCAAGCCTGTATCTTGGTGGCCCGGTTCACAAGTTGTAAAACAATAGAGTTGAGCGCGACTTAGTGATAACAAAATTTAAAAAAATTTAAAAATTTGAAAATATTTTAATTTACGGGTTACATCTACACACAAATATAAAATTTAAAATAATTAATTTTTAATTTAGGTAAGATATGTATTAGTGTTCAAAAGTGTACATATTAATAAATAATATAAATAAATATCCAAGCAATACAAAAAATACACCCAAATTATGGAAGGGATAATAACTATAATGAGTCAGTGACAACAATGGTTTATCTAAGTGCATTCTAAAAGATGTGCTGTTAAAATATTGTACTATCATAAAATATACATACATCTATAGATACTATACAATTTAAGTAATATATATGGTAATAAATGTGCGAATGGCTTAAAATTTGTGTATTAAGAGATCGAGAAGTTGAAAGGAAAAGGATGTGATAATCAAGGAGGTTAGGGAAAAAGGTGGGAGGAATGGCTGCATCGTGACTTGGACAGAACGTTCTTTAAAGAAGTTGATCATATACTTTAACCAAAGATTCAGTTTCATCGTAGTTTAATGACATTAGCCATTTTCTTGCTTTTATCATAGCTTCTCTAAGAGAGTAGTCCTTTAAATCACATAGTTTAGAGAAGCTATTGTATGCAAATATATGGATATATGGTGGCAAACGGGAGGCAAAGACCGTCTTGACGCTAGGGAGTGGTAAAATTATGAGACGGGCTGATCTTTTTTGTTTTTTCTTGGTTATTTGCGAGCTCAGGTGTATTCTTGAAACTGCTTTCATCACAAACAACTGCCTCACGCTGAGGACGTCAACCTTTTGGAGTAGTTGCTGTGTTGGGTAACGGCGTGGCAACCCGAGCATCACTTTTAGCACAGCCCGTTTTCTTTATATGTCATAAAATGAAGTAAAAAGAATTAAATTAATAAAGTGTTGTTTATTGTTGTCTTATCTAAAAAATATATGTTAAGTTATTCTCATCGATATCAGCATTTATACTGATACTACTGAATTTGGCAATCAGGGCTGATTTTCTCACTGCGTTGATTTTGTCTCAGTTGGCGGTGTACACGATCTGCTGCGTGCTGTGGGTGGCCCCGGCGACGTGTTCGCAGCGCATCACGCTGTTGGTAGTACTGACGGCAGTGCACGCGTTTCCAGCCGCTTGGTACCCGGTACTGCTCGCGCCGCGCGCCAGCCTCGACAAAGACCCCTATCTGCACCACGATAACCTCACCATGGAGTACGACCCTGAAGTTATTGACATATTGTAAGTATCTAAAATTGGTTACAGTGATATTTTTATTTACGGGATTTCTATTCGGTGCAGTTGCATGACCATGCAGTAAACTACCGTAGTAGTTTGAAACAGCGCTTTAAAATTATCTATTTAAAAATCTGCATCAATAGTATTCATCATCATCAGCCATCATTTAAGACGGCTACTGCTGGACATAGGCCTCCTCCTTGGAAATTCATTGGTATATTTGAATATGTCAACATAATATAATAAATATATGGTCAGCATTATGGGACATCGCCCAATTACCCTTCAAGGGTAGGCCTATATCCAGAGGAGAGATGTAAAACACTGACGCAATAATAGTAAGTATCGCGGGCCGAACCAGCATAAGACGGAAATAAATGGCATCCAAATAAAACTGTAGTGAGTGATTATGAGTGTTTATGGTTGATGAGTTTGGTACAAAATACCAAGAACGTGTACATAAGCAAAACAAGCAAAGTGATTATAAATATAATACCTTAAAAGCAAAACTACTGCTTTCAGGGCACAGATTCATCGCGGACGCCATATACTCATGCTGAGTTTGATTGCGCTAGGAATCATGGTGTTCGACAGATATGTAAGTATACAATCTAAATATATATAACTCAAAGGTGACTGACTGACATAGTGATCTATCAACGCACAGCCCAAACCACTGGACGGATCGGGCTGAAATTTGACATGCAGGTAGATGTTATGACGTAGGCATCCGCTAAGATAGGATTTTGATTAATTCTACCACCAGGGGGATAAAATAGGGGATGAAAGTTTGTATGAAACTTTGTCAATTTTAAACCGATCGGGCTGAGACTTTGCATGCATAAAGCTACTATGACGTAGGCATCTAGCGCGGGTGAAACCGCGGGGCACAGCTAGTACATAATATTATGACCTTTTTATTGAACACAACATGTAACACAGCTTAGATGTTTGTGGATAGATTGTGTTTTCTCAATTACATTGCATTAACATGGTGTTTTTGAAAGTCAAATGGATATAAACACTACGTTTTAAAAGTCGACACTACCTAACAAGCAGTTTTTGTATAAACGTATTTTCCTCAACCTTGCGAGGAACATTGCATAGCTCGTCCAAACTTAAAATCATGTTACAACCACGTGATACCCTGTAAAACGTTAATTTAACTTTATTTTTATTTTGTAGGATAGTATGCTTTGTTTGTTTTGTTTGCGTGGTGGTAGGGTACTTTCTAGTACTTGGCTGGCTAGCTACCACCCTCAAGTTGAAAATCTGCCGCCAAGCAACTAACAGTGTGTTCCGGCAGCCTCACTTGAGAGCCAGTTCCGTTCCAGGCTAGGTGTGCTTTACCATCTTCGACAACACCGTCACTTAACATCAGGCGAGCTGTGGTCAAATACGTATCCAGTCAGCCATAAACAAAAAAATTAGGTCAGAATATTGGTACAAAGTACGTTAATATTAAGCTTTTCATTTCGTTCTTCAAAGTCTTGTCCGTCCGGTGGAAGGTATCGATAGTTACGGGCTGCTGACGTGGGATACTACGTCCCGAGCGCTCGCCGTTGAGAGCGAGAGTTGCGTGCGAATGCGGTAATACCAGCTCTCGCGTCTCGCGTGACCCGCTATTTATAACATGTTTATATGTAGTACTTTAGGTGTTACTGTTTATACTGCAGCGAGTTGAAGCTTAATACTTACTATCTTAAAAACTTAATTAACCTTCTCTCACCCTTTTCACCGAGGCAAGAAAGAGAGAGACAAAATCTTAAAGTAGTTTTTTTTTTAATCGCTTACAGGCTATGTGTTTGACCACAGCTCACCTGATGTTAAGTGACGGTGTGGTCGAAGATGGTAAAGCACACCTAGCCTGGAATGGAACTGGCTCTCAAGTGCGGCTGCCGGAACAAACCGTTATATGCTTGGCGGTAGATTTTCAACTTGAGGGTGGTAGCTAGCCAGCCGAGTACTAGAAAGTACCCTACCACCACGCTATGGTTTCCTCACGATGTTTTACCTTCACCGGCAGCTCAAGCTCATTGTTGGGGTTTGAACCCACGCCCTTCGGCATGCGAACCGACCGCGCTAACCACTGAGCTATCATCGCTACAAAAGAAGAAGAAAGAAGACAAGCTTTTTTAAGATGATGCGCGCTGTTTTTACTATGACACGCTGTTTATCACGTGATTATAATCACGTGATAAACAGCGATAAATTTTAATCAATAATTATTGATTAAAATTTCTCCACTCTTATTATCCCACGAAAACGAGACAGATGCTATTAGCTTTTTCATGTTTCCGAGCAGTGCAAAGACTGTTGTTCCCGGTAGTGTACTAGGGGGCTGGAGTAACCACTAACATTGCATCTCATCACAACCTTTATTAAAGAAATATGGAAATATACCTACCTAGTTTTTATTACATATTTCTGGGTTACTCTAACTTACTGAGGCTGTACCGTCGTATCGTTACGATCTGAAATTTTCGTGGTTATAGCCGTAGGTAATTACATTGTTGTAATGGTCAGAGCGTTCACATGACGTAATGGTAACCTAATGGATTGATAAGTCACGGCAAATATGTATGCTGGATTTCGTCAATCATTCGATTAGCTTCACGTTTGCACGCAAAAAGAATAAAAGAAATGAAGATGTTAAATCAGTCTCAGTGTGAGATTTTGTCTTTATTTTAACTACAGAAAAGAGGAAGGTTCTCAATACAAGCCATATTATATACCATCTATGAAAGTGCTATGGTAATATGTTATTATTTAAAAATGTTGAATGTAGAAACTTGCTTGATCGAGCAACGTTAAGCCCGGATCATTCGGAAAAAATTGTCCAGATATAATGTTGGGTAGAAAATTGGTAACTTGGCCTTTTAATTTTCTCTAATCATACGCTAACTAACCGCACACAAAAATGTCAATGACTTACGTAACGATATATGTATATATATTATATACACAATATACATCTGTGTGCGCGTAGATCCCGTATTCGAGCGGAGTTGTAGGCGAAAGGAATCTTCACCCATTTTTGTACGCTACATGATTTCCTATACTACTTTTTAAATACTTCGAACTATGACAAGTCTTATATATTTCTGGATTTTTAATGTTATGGTTTCGATACTTACATAGTTATAGACGTAAAGAAATATATTTATAACAGTCTTCTTACGGGATCATAAAACGATCGCGTAATAATCCAAGTATATCCTTCAGCTGGAGTCCTTGGACCGTGCGCGGCACTCGCGCGGAGAGCGCATGCGACAACAAGCGGAACAAGCTGGCGAGATACGTAGAAGAAACCAGGTAAGTAACATCAAATTAGTTTGACTCATTAAGACATCTGTTTCTAATTATTGAGAATTGAGTATATGATATGAATTTCAGCTTGATACCTCCACGCGTTCCTGAGAAAAAAGGTCTTGACAGACAGACAGACGGACAAAAAAGTGATCCTATAAGGGTTCCGTTTTTTTTTCTTTTGAGGTACAGAACCCTAAAAATCGTGTCACACACCAACTTCTCATATTTTAATATTAAATAAAAATAAATTGTTAAGCTGAGTTTAATTATTTGGATTTGACTAAGGAAATAGTACATGAAAATCCAATTATCGTACCTAATATAATAGACAAGTTCAAAAGTCTTGGTTGTCTGACAAACCTTAAAGTATATTTGCTGCACATTCATCTTAATTATTTTTTGCTGAAAATTTCGGTGACATTATTGAAGAGCGTGGAGAACGGTATCATGAAGACATAAAATAGAAGGATATAATTATCATCAATCATCAAATGATTTATATTCTAAAATCTATGATGTATTTCTTGCATAGGCGTTGGTATACAACGTTCTGCCGCCACACGTGGCGCGACACTTCATGGGCGCACATCGGCACCACCGCGACCTCTACAGCCAGAGCTACGCGGAGGTCGGCGTGCTCTTCGCATCTATGCCTAACTTCACAGGTCGGCGTTCACTAACTCATGATCTTAACAAAGTGCATGTACATTTTAACAGTGTACATATCTTTTGCATGAACAGTGTACATATTTTTTATAGACTAAAAGTCTATAAAAAATATGTATAAAGTAGTAGAGACTTTATTAGAAGAATCTACAGAGTTTCGGATATAACACGAAAAGACAGCACGTTGCAGCACTACAGCACTCATGCGCATAATTCAAAACTTTGTGATTTCGAGACGTCATAATTTAAAAATAAAAGTAAAAAAATGCAAGTTCTAAGAATTTATACAATACATGATTTTTTATTGATTTTGATTTTTCTAACGTACGTTATACTATCCCTGTAGCACGTAGGTAAGCTTAATTAGTACATTACTTTACGTATGTAAGGAAATTGCATCTTCAAAATCCAGCTAAATGATAAAGTAATATAAAATAATCTCGGTTTTCTCTACCGAAATAAAAAACAAAATAAGTGAAAAACAACATACGACAAGCTTTATTAAAAAAAAAAAACAAAAGCTGTTCGTACAAAAAAAAGAAATGCCATAGACCAGTTGTTATGCTAAAAATTAAAAACACTAGGAACAAAAAAGTGTTTTTTTAATATTTTCGACAACATTTTATTCAAATTGGAAACGGATCACAAGAACATTTCCCGTGTCCTGCACGGATGAAGAGGTTTTTCTTACGAGTTTATATTATATTGTACAAAATTTATGAAAGTTAAAGAAACTATGTGTTAACATACAAATAGAAAGTGCATAAGTATGCAAAAAGAGTCCATCTTCATGTTATTTTAACTGAGATAAGTATGTAGGTGAGTACCGATTTTTCTCAGTCAGTAAATTTACTTTTAAATTTACATTGAGAAAGTAGTGGTAAATCTCAGACAGACAAGAGAATCTTAGAAATATATGTACATATGTACGTTACAAATATTCTGATAAATATATGAGAAAATGATTTAAATGAGAAATATAATTTTTAGTATAGCCCAAGGTTTATTCATGGAATAGTTGATCAAAGTTAATAAAATTTAAATAATTTAGCTCAAAATATAAAAACTAAGTTAATTACTATTCTACTATATATACATATCATATAAAAAATATATACCTAATTAAAAACTAATAACAAAATATAAATTAATACTATTTAAATTTTCAGTACATCGATTACAAGACAAAGTATTGCATACTAAGACCGAAATACCGTGAGAGTTTCTGAAAAAAAAATGTGTTTTGGAACAAAGTTGGTTCCTTCTCTTGACTAATTACCTATTTACTCGCGTGTGGATGTGCCTAATTGTCTTTCATTACGATCTATTACAGAATTCTACTCGGAAGAAACGGTCAATAACCAAGGCCTAGAATGCTTACGATTCCTCAACGAAGTAATATCGGACTTCGATTTGGTATGTTTTCACTATTTTTAATTTAGATTCTAGATTCCAGAAAAAAAGTCATCTCTCTTTTTTATAGCTAAACTAAAACGGAACCAATGCACTAATTATTATCAGCTGATTAGTACCTCCTAAAAACCAGTCCTAGTCCGAAAGAAAAAATTAAAACTGATTTATTTTTCGCAGTTTTAATTGATCGCACGGTGAAAACCATATTATTAGATAAGTGAATAGGCTATGTGTCTATTTCAGCCGAGGATAATCAACGATTATGAAGTCCGTCCGATGTAAAATAATATAATTAGAACAAAGACATAAGACCGAAAGAGTTTTTTTTTTAATATTATAATTACGTATGGCCATTAACTAACCTGGAACGATTTGACCGAGGACGGAACAAATTGATTTAAAAGAAAGTTATATTCACTTTAGCCTTAAAATGCGTATTACTCACGAAAGAAGGAAGATAGCAGTAAGGTAGGGACTTCCAATATTGGGAAGTACGCATGCAAGAATGTATAGAGGTAAAGAGGAAAATCCGTTGTTTATACTTTTTTCCCATTTACAGTTGCTGGAAGATCCTAAATTCAGCAGAGATATCATAAAGATAAAAACAATAAGCTCCACCTACATGGCTGCGTCAGGCCTAAACCCCACGCGACAGATGCAGGTACGAAACATTCTGGATGTAGAAGTTAAGGCTGAAGCGATAACATAGACTCATAAAAAATATCAGTTATTTTAAGAATTTTATCAGTTATTTGGTTCCCGTTGTAAACTTGCACCTTAAATATACAGCTCGATCGCTATCGGATATTCCGACAGCTTTAATAAATTGCATAAAAACTGAGTGAAAGCAACGTATTTTGATTATTTTTTTAGCTTTTAATCACTTTTTAATACTATGAAAACTGACGTGGTTTTGACACATTTTTGTTTTACTTATGCGGGATTACTCACGGTGGCCGGTGGCCTTCGTCAGGGAGACAAAGCTGAGTACAACGCGCGCGACCTCGTCGCGGATGTGGCTGAAACTATAGTCAGATTTTCCGATATAATTAAACGTTAATCCGATTAAGTAAAACAAAAATGCAATTTATTACTTGGTATAGAAAAACTATGAAATAAAATTAAAAAAAAATATTTTTTCATTTTTGGAAGAAAATGTAGCTTTTTCTTAATGAACACGAAACTTATAAGCAAGTTTAATTTAACAGAACATTATTTTGTAAATATTCTATTTTAACTAAAATAAATTAAAATGACTTTTATTGACATAAAAAAGATGAGATTTACTTTTATGTCACAAAAACACAATTTATTTATTTCATTAACACACAAAGCAGAATGTAATAATATTAATTTCAATTCAATTCAAAGGATAATAGCCGTAGAGCTTTTTATAAAATTATCTCAAGAAGGCTAATCGTAATCGTATAAAATCGTACGGATCGATAAAATCAGCTCGATTGGCTTGATTTTCTTGTCATTATCTGTACAATTAAGATATGTATTATTTCCAAGTATCGTCAAGTTATTTTACATTAATTAAGAGGCCAGATAAAAAATCCATGAGTAATGCGACTTGTTTCAGCCATCGGACGGCACTCTGGTCCGCTGGGCGCACCTCGACAACCTGGTAGAGTTTGCGCTGGAACTGCAGCGCGTCCTCGCAGCCATCAACGAGCAGTCGTTCAACCACTTCGTGCTACGCATGGGGGTCAACCACGGACCCATAACCGCGGGGGTAATCGGCGCGCGCAAACCACACTACGACATATGGGGAAACACTGTCAACGTCGCCTCCAGAATGGAGAGTACAGGGAAAGCAGGTTGCATTCAGGTCAGATAATAACTAAAGTAAACTTGTAATCAAACGATTTTGCTCTTTTTGTTATTACAAATATAAATAATATAAAAATACATTTAAAAAAAATATACCGCTGGGTATTCAGTATAAAAAGACTTTTAAAAATAATGTGTGGACGGACCGAGGTACTTATGTATTTTTTTTATGTGATAGTAATGAGCCGAACGAATCACTTCCCTTATGGCTTACCATAAGGGGTAACCATAAGTAGGCATCGCTACTTTAAACCTTATTACTTTGAAACAGCGATTCAATGCGAAAGTGTCAACAGCCCTGTAATTTTGCTAGCTGCAGTACCCTTCAAACCGGAACACAGAAATACATAAGCATAACTGTTTGATTTAGTTAAAATTTATTTGTCATTTATGACACGATTAAAAAAATGTAATGTTAGAGAGTTAATAAATTCACAAAATTAGTTTTTAGTTGAGTTGATTGATTGTGTTTACTTGGATTTAACTGTTAAAGATACGAAGGTCTAATATCGGATCTGTGCTCATAATCAGGTTAAAAATTTATAAGCTGTCTACAATTCAGTTGCATTTTTAATTAATATTAGTTACGTTTTAGTTAAAAAATAAAGATAATTATTATATTCATCAAGATAATTGAGTGTCTGTGATGCAATGACACAAAACAACAAAGTCGCTATTATGTTGTTACATATACTTGGCAACAACAGCATAAGTCATTCAACTTGGTTGCAAGCACCTACTTCACGCCTCGCCGCCAACCGCACGACTAGGTGCGAATCCTATTGCACGCCACGGGAATCATGAAAATCGCATGGTTTAATTTTTAGGTCAATGCTATCTTTCGAATACCTTGTTATTAAAAGCAGTAAGTATGTACTTGCATTACAAAATAGAGGGCCCGTCTACGGGTAGTTCAACATTACAATGAAGTGGTTCAGCCGTTTCATGCATGGGTGCAGCAACTGGTACTTGTTTTGTACAAATAAACAAAAAATTACATTCCGCTAAGACGGAACTCACAAGAATGTCCAATAATATAAGTTATTTAATGACCAATACCCAAATCCCTTTTTGTTAATATTTTTTCAAACTTAACATAGGTACCTACTTATATTTCAAACGGTGCTAATGAAATAGACAAACAACGACCAATCAAGCACGACGAACGGCAGCTAGATCTGAAATGTGTTTTTTTTGTAATGTTTGTTGAACATTTTGTATATAATTAAAATTTTGCTTCTCTTTTGGATGCGAATATATTGGATATTACAAAACTTGTCAGAACTCCATACTCAGAATTTTGTTCAATGTTCTGTATAGATTTAGTTACTGTTTCTGACACCCTCTTAGGAACGTTATTTAAAGTAGGCAGTCTCGTTTACAAGCGTGACATTTCATGTTATTTTTTAATTTTCATGACAGGGTAGGTATTTGACCACAGCTCACCTGATGTTAAGTGGTGTGGTCGAAGATGGTATAGCACAGCTATCCTGGAATGGTACTGGCTCTCAATTGAGGCTGCCGGAACGCACCGTTAGATGCTTCGCGGCAGATTTTTAACTTAAGGGTAACTAGCCAGCCGAGTACTAGAAAGTACCCTACCACCACACTATGGTTTCCTCACGATGTTTTCCTTCACCGGCAGCTCAAGCACGTGGTTGAGGTTTGAACCCACGCCCTTCGGCATGCGAACCGACCGCGCTAACCACTGAGCTATCATCGCTACACAACGTTAGTACCTAAGTAGCTGTAAAGGGCATGAGCAGGTGTTATATCTTACCATCGCGAAAAGGTTTCGTCCGTGTCATTACATGTTACCATAAAAAGTTCTATATATAAAATACCTGCATGTAATTTAATAAGCTTTGCCTTATTTCATTAGGTGACAGAAGAGACGTGTCATATTTTGGAAGAGTTCGGATATTACTTTGAGCAACGTGGACTGGTTGCCGTGAAAGGCAAGGGTCAGCTGATGACGTACTACCTACAGGGCAAGCAAGAACGCGGCACCACACATAAGCAACAGGTTAGTCTATTGTGATTGTAAGGCTGACTATACTAGCCCTTTATGTTACTCATGTATGTACACATATGATACTCTTTACCAAAAATTAAAAAGAAAACAAAAATTAAAAATAAAATAAAAATATATATATTTTTATACAGAATAGGTTATATACATATATAAGATCATTATGAGTTAGTGCCAATGAAAGAAGTGAATAAGGATTTTTGTTCGTAGTTAAGAAATGAAATGATTAGTAACATTTTTAAAATTAATAAAAAATTGTACTTGTGTAAATACCAGTAAATTAAGTGAGATTTTCGTAATTCTCATTTTTGTGTAAGAAAAATAAAATTGGTCAAGTGCGAGTTAGAATCGCGCAGTGAAAGTTCCCTACTACTTTACAAAATTTACCTATAGTGATGCAAAACATTTTTTTTAATTTTTTTTTTATTGATTAAGTTCTTAGCTTTACTCTGACTCGTACTTGGGTAATTTTTTTTATATTTAGTGGGATAATATTTACATTTTTGACTCTCATACGGTTACTGTTTTTACGATAGAGTAGAAAATAAAGATAAGTTTCTATTTTTATTATTAGTCAAGATATCCACTATAGTTACGCATATTTTGTTGGGTCACCTATTAAGTCGGAAGTTATAGCTAGATCAAAATATGTTGAACAAGAAACAGAGGTAAAAGAGCAAGATGGACCCGTTGAACACTTCGGGTACGCAACCCTAAAAACTGGTATATTATTAATTTGTAAACGGCAGTGTCTGATTTTGTTAAATTATTGTTCTTCGTTAAAAAATAACTCCTTTGACACATCATTATCATCATCATCTCAGCCGTTGGATATCCACTGTTAGACATAGACCCAATAATTTCCATGAAGACCGGTTGGAAGCGGCTCGCATCCATTGCGTTCCTACGGTCTTCATAAGATCGTCTGTCCATTTTAAGGGTGGACGTTCTACGACACATAGCAAAGGGCATAGCATATTAACAATCGATATAACTATCTCTAGCGGATAGCGTTCCTAACGAAAGTAAATGGAATCAGTTTTTTTTTTCACATATTTAATTTACTTTACGTACTACACAATCATTACAAATTAATATGCTAGAGCCACTGATACTGATTTCATGGCTTGTCGGTTGCTATTGAAGCCGCTTTAGCCTTCTTAGCACACAAGCCGTGATGAAAGACATAAAAGTCTGTTTTCCGCGAGGAGACGTGACAAAGTTTGGTATGGATATGTTTCTTTTTCGTGAGTAGAAAGTATTTATTACCCACGTCCTAGGCGGTTTAAAATGATACAATAGCTATACTCATTTAACTACAAAAAGAAATTTAATTTGTTGGTGGAACAAACACGAGCTGCTATATTAACAGCAAGCGTTGTATTATATAACAAAACATTAGATATGTAAGTAGATAGATACAACATTATCTTTCACTGCCAATCGCCGACCAAAACTGCATGCTAATCGACCTATAACGTGACCATAATGGACGAGTTGCACTTGATCTAAAAATGCAACCTTCAGAGGTTAGGGTCGAATTAGATGCTTTGCAATTTATGTAAAACAATACTTTAACCCCTGTAAACGAGTCAGTAGCCATGGAGCATTTATTCAGTGTTTTGCATTTCCCTTTAGTAACTTTAGAAAAAAACAAATAGATATAAAAAGACGAACAGATAAATAGACTTAATTAAACGGATAATCAAATAGGTACTTACCTGATCTTTATTGAGGTGAAAGATATTCCTACGGCCCTCGCTAAGCTTACTAGAATTGGTGTCTACTAACTGAAGATGGCAAGTTCATTTTTCATCAACTATCATACATTTCTACATGGATATTCATATAATTGTATATTTCTCAATATACTCATCTAACCGCAGAAATCTTAATTTGTTAAAGCATAATACAAAAATTTCTATACGTATTTATCCACTCTCATGGTCATAAATAACATTTTAAGTTGGAGCGACATCAACTTTCAAATAAAGTGTCAAATGAGTTATCGGAAAGAAAGTTTAACATTCAAGTCAATGTGAACTCTGTGATTATGCCTATGTATGCATTATTTTACATAAAAATCCACATATATAGCAGTGTTGAATAGTTTTACTAGTGAAATTTCACTTGATGAAGAAGATTCAGAAGAATGAGAAGATTACGCAAACGATAGCATCTGAACAGTCTACTAGGACAAGCCCACGTTCCAGTGTTGGGCATGGCCTTGCAGATTGCTTGGACGTTATTTGCCAATCATCGAAGATGATCTACATCCAAGAAGATAGAAGATTGGGATTACAGCGATGGCAGTAAAAATGACTTATAAATGTTTAAAAAATAACTATTTTATAGATTTTTGTGTTTATTAATAACACACACAAACACAAAAACACAAACACACAAAAATACACAAAAAGCTACGGCACTCAAGTTGTGAAACGGCCTGGCTTCCAACCTGGAGGTATTGGTTTCGAATCTCAGGATAGTAATTTTGTTTTTTTTTTATGTGATGGTTATTGACATTAACTTCAAACGGTAAAGGAAAATATTATGAGGAATTTACATATCTTAAAATTCTTAAAGTTCTCGCGCAGTTTGCCAACCTGCACTTGGCCGGCGTGTTAGACTATGGCCTTATCCTTCGTCGTTTTCATCGATCAACTGTGCCGCTCTGGTTATCAAATACAAAGATGTGTAAATTTCAGTGAAATATAAAATAGGGTAAACTATAAATATAAATAAATTACTTTATAACAATAAATACAAAAGTTTGTGAGTGGATATGTGTCTGGGGTAATATATCTGTTTCAATTCGCCTCCTTACGGAGGCGAAATCAGCTGATCAGATTTAGTTTACTGCTTGTAGCCGTAAAAACATTGCTACTTTTGTTTCCTTTTTTTTTAAATTATGGAAGTTAGGGCACAATTATGGAATGCTGTTTAGACAAAGCAAAAGAAATATTCAATTTGTTTAATCGTACGTCTTATCCATCTACTTGTGTAAGTAACCCAGGCAATTAACTTTCAGATCCACATCTTCGGTGGTATTTCACCAAACGCCAGCCCACAAAATAAAAATAAAAACTTATTAGTTTTTGTATGCCCATCAGGCATTGCTTAGATCCATCAAAATTAGGTTAGACATGGATCTAAGTAAATAAGTAGAGATAAACTGAGTAGAAATTAATGAAATAAACAAACTATATAGTTCACGCCGATTACTGCGATGCTACGATTTCACTTTTGTTTTCTGGGATAAAAAGTGACATATATGTTAATCTAGCACATAAGCTATCTCCGTTCCAAATTTCATGCAAATCTGTTGATTCATTTCAAGGTGAAGAAGTAATAATGTATACATGTAAATTTAAACATAAACAAAATTTCGTATTTATATTATTAGTGTGATATGAAAACTTAAAAATATCTATCAAAAGATTCCTATAGTTTCTTCCTCTTTAAATTTTATGTTATTGTCTGACAGAGTGGCCACATAGCGGAAAACCTCGAGCCGCCGGAGGCAGGCGCGGCAGACGCGCTGCTAGCCAACGGCGCGCCCTCAGTCGACAGAATGGACGACACGGGGCCAGACAAACCTCTTCTACCATAAAACCTGTCTTAACATTCTTAAACCTTGAATTTCTTCTAAGCCTCATATAGGCAGATCGCTGTCTTCTCTTTCTATTCTCCTCTCCGTTCCCGCAAGAAGTCGAGTTAAGTAAGTTCGTCAGGTTACGAGGCCAACCTCGATGTTTGCGGTTCAGGCTCTGAGTATGGAGTAGAGACTGAATTTTACTGGAATCCCTTACATGTAGACTCTGATTTGACATCGGTTGAACTTACCTAACGATATTATTTATCTTCTTAGCAGAAAAACTAGACTAAAATTAAGACCGTTTGTAAGTTATATTGAAGCGAGTATCATATTTAAACAGAATGACGACACCATTGTTTCACTACCTACAACTGGCTGCAAAGAAGACACGAAGGCCGGTTGGTTGAATGAGCAGTAATTTTGATGCTCAAGCTTTTGCACTGCCTACTGATATAAAACATAACATCGAGGCTACCTTAATGATAATCATTTATAATTGCGCTTATGTCACGTTAGGGTAAATTAACCACCACTAAAAGAACGTCACGAATTCAATCAACAGTGCATGATGCACGCCCTCACTTGACGATGTAATGAATTTTAATAAAAAAAATATGTTTGACAGGCTAGTTGTTTGACCACAGCTTACCTGATGTTAAGTGACGGTGTGGTCGAAGATGGTAAAGCACACCTAGCCTGGAATGGCTCTCAAGTGAGGCTGCCGGACCACATCGTTAGATGCTCGGCGGCAGATTTTCAACTTGAGGGTGGTAGTTATCCAGCCGAGTACTAGAAAGCACCCTACCACCACGCTATGGTTTCCTCACGACGTTTTCCTTCCCCGGCTCAAGCTTATTGTTGGGGTTTGAATCCACGTCCTTCGGCATGCGAACCGACCACGCTAACCACTGAGCTATCATCGCTACAAAACATAAAACCGACATTACCGACATTTCATAAAACACGCAAAGAAAAACTTAAAACGTTTCATTTCTTGCCAATACTAAATAATGTGAAAGAGAGAGAGATTCAAATCATCATTGGGTAAATGTAAAAAAGAGAACTTATAATTTAAAACATTCAGTCTCAACTACGAAGATGTAGGAAATTCCGAAAAATCGAGAGCTATTGTGATTTTATAATAATTACAAGTGTTTAGTACAGAAATCAACATTACTTCAAACAATAGACACACTCATATAATTTACGAGATACCTATATGCTGAAATATCGGAAGCTCGTGTTTCAAAATAACCACGGTAAATATCATATAAATTTAAAAATGTCTAAGTAAAAACACAAGACAATAGAATTTTACTAAGTGTATTAATATCAATATTGTTTTATGTACTAGTAGTGACTTCTCAGTTGCAAATTAATAGACTAGTTCGTATAACAAGCCATCATGATCATCGCCGTCAGTCAAACTTAGTCTCATAATGGAGATAGTTTTTTCTCACGCCCACTTCCCGCTCTATATCCGGCGTTTCTTTTTTTGTAGATATATTTATTACATTGAAACGAGTACGTACGTGTATCTACGCTTATTATAAGAACATAAACAAATAAAGTGATAATTGCTAGATGAAATATTTTAGAGTAACACTGTAAGAAATATTTATTAAAACATTTCAAATATACTTTACCGTGAAAATTTCGTTGATGTATGATTAAAACTGATATTATTTAATGCTTTTAATTTGGTATTTTAATTACTGCTGACTATAATCTGTAACTTATTGTGTTACAGATAATGAGAGAAAGTAGTACGAATAAAACATAACGTAATAACAACACTTCCCTTATGACATTCCATACCTGTGACTATTATAGTTTTCATGAAATATGCAAGTATTATTTTTATTTATTACGTATGAAAGTAGGTACTTAACCTCTGATCTGACGATGGTGAAACACTTTTATGATAATATACATTCAAAATATGTTTGATTAATTATTTATTACTAAACAGTAACTATCTTCAGCAGATACTTGTGGATATGAATCAGTATAATCACGGCAAGTGTCTGCTTATGTTTTAATTGTAAAGTGTCTCCTGAAAGATATTTTAACCGACATTAAAAACAGGAGAAAGTTCTCAATTCGTCGGAATGTTTTTATTATGTATGTTCCCCGATTACTCAAAGATGCTTGAACCGATACGAGAAAGAGAATCATCATGATCTAATGATGGGATCCCAGAAAAATCGAGGAAAACCCTCAAATTTTATAGGGATGCATTATGTGGTATATTTTTTTTTATTGGTTCTGTAGAAATTATATGCAACACAGTTAGAGTAGTTTGATTTTTAAACCATAATACCTAAAACCTAGACGTGTTCGAGCTCAGGGGCATGGAGTAATATTTTTTTTAATTGTAAATTTATACTTGTATCTGTTCTGTACGCCTCAACCGCTGTGGGTACAGATATACATCATTTGTAAGAAAGGATACAATGAGGTGTAATAGATACCTTAGATTTAAATAAGAAACTAAATTTATGCCCAGTCGTCAATGTATAATTTCACCACAATAAAATTTAATTTGATTTAGTTTGAATATTTACACATACAACAAAGGTATAAAACTATATTATATGTATGTCGCCGGGATATATATAGCAGATATTAAAAAAACAGGACTAACTACTTTATTAACATAATTATGGGTGATGGGCAAAGCTTATCCATATTCACAACTCACATTATACAAGACGGTGACTGTGGTTGAAGATGAAGTAGTTTCAGTATTCTGCATGTTTTTATGATTAAATTGTCAAAAATTTGCCATCAAGATATATTCGTAAGACGAACATATCTAGTAATAAGATGCACAATTCGCACAATGTGGGCACTGATGATGGCTGCTGTCTTTTGAGTTGCATAATGATCTTCTTTGCTAGTAAACCTGTAATCGCTTCATTGCTTCATCATGGAATCTTTGTGTCTTTAAATAACTATATTGTGATAATGGTTGTTAGATTTGTCAGTAGAAGAATTGTCGATTAGGATCAATGTCGCTTGACTTCGAGTGACTGTATCTTTTAAGGAACTTCATATTAGATAACTAAATGTTAGAAATAATGTTCAACAACATAATTCTATTTATACAGCTGGGTAAAAAATAATAAGTGTATACCTATTTAGTTCACAGGACTATCAGTATTTTTATCAAGTGTCATATTATGTATTAATCGTATGAAATAAATGTTATGTATCATAAATAATTAAATATAACAACGTAGTTAAATGTACAAGTAGGATTCACTAGGACGCGCTTATTAAGTTGCCTAGAATTCTTCTTAGCCTAAATACCCGTTTAACATGTAATCGTATGTTAGGGAAGAAGTACCTACCTATCTATAATAGGACAATACCTATGTACGTAGATGTCATTTTAGAATAAAGTAATACCTAGCAGTTTGCATTTGTTCGGATTAAAAATCTATAAGTCTTATTTTGTTTAATACCCTAGGTATTTCCGTGGTGATATTACCTTTGTAATGCATATTTAGGAACAAGTGTATAGAAAATTTAGTTTCACTCTCTAGTGTACTTACCTACCTATACTTATTTGATTGTAAACAATGGAGTTTTCTGTGATTTGTGACTATTGATAATTTTATACATGTTTTAGCTCAACAATGTGAAGGTTGAAAATGTCTTGGCTATAATTTTACTAAATAAAGCAATAATCTGAGAGATTTTGATTGTATTTTATTTTCTTAAAAAAATTAACCCTCACTACGACATATATAAGTACACCTGAGGTTGTTGTTTATTATTATTCCTACTGAAATTTTACTCTTTTCATAATTTTACTATAGTGGGAACTAATATTATAAATGTGAAAGTTTGGATGGATGGATGGATGGACGGATGGATGGATGGAAGCATGGACCGATGGATGGATGTTTGTTACTCAATCAAGCCAGAACGGCTGAACAGATCTGGATGAAATTTTGCATGTAGATACTTTAGGCCCTGGAATAAAACATAGGATACTTTCATTATCATCATCCATCACCACGCGAGTAAAACCGCGGGGCGCAGCTAGTATTATATGAAAGAGATCAATTTTTACACACGAGCTTAGGTTAGGCTGAGGTTATATTATCAGACAACATCGAACAAAACTAAATAGCTATACTGTTTTTACCTGATTTTGTACTCAAGTAAAGCATTTAATTCAAACACCTACGTAGTTAATTCTAAATAATGTTGCCGAAGGTCTTGAAAAGCATAGAATACTAAAAAAACAAACTGTACTGTGTACTTATTTACTATAGAAGTACTCAAAATCTACTGCAATTTAATTCGAGAGTAAGATTTTTGTCTTTCAATAGCTGCGATGCAGAATGTAGAATCCCTAGATCAATGAGAATGATTATCGCAGATGAGATGATGTGCTATCGAATTTTGCAGAAACATAAATCGATCTGGATTGCACCTGGCGTATTGAATTTATTTGATTGTATGTGATCTATATGCATTCCTATTATGGATGCAATTCTTGGAGATTTATTACACTAATGTTTCAATTGCAATAGATTGTGTTTGTTTATTGTAAGTTACTTCGTTTTATTACTATTTAACTAGTAAATATGTAAAGGGCTTGCGTTGAATTGATTAAAAAAATGCAAGATAGGTTTTTTTATGGCTGACCGGCTAGGTGTTTGACCACAACTCACCTGATGTTAAGTGACGGTGCGGTCAAAGGTGGTAGGGCACACCTAGCCTGAAATGGAACTGGCTCTCAAGTGAGGCTGCCGCAACATACTATTAGATGCTTGGCGGCAGATTTTCAACCTGAGGGTGGAAGTTAGCCAGCCGAGTACTAGAAAGTACCCTACCACCACGCTATGGTTTCCTCACGATCTTTTCCTTCACCGGCAGCTCAAGCTCATTGTTGAGGTTTGAATCTACGCCCTTCATCATGCGAACCGACCGCGCTAACCACTGAGCTATCATCGCTACTACATCGCTGGAAAGAACATACACAAAATCTTATAATACATAAGTAAACATAGATAGGTAGCTTAGCCAGGACTACCAGAATCCTGTATCCTGGGTTTCCGGCAAGAAGAGCATAATATAATAGGTACTCAAAACATTTGATAAAGTAACTACCTAGTTTTTTTCGCATGCTATAGTGTTCCACACAGGTAAGCTTGTATCGCGGAACCGGATTATAAACAACACATAAACGAGGCCTCGCAGATTAAACAGTAATTTAAACAAAACTAAAATACATTTTGGAAAATACTCTCCGTGTTTACATGTCAGCGTTTTAAGCCATTTTTAGTAACGCGTTTAGCTTCACAAATTTTGTTATTCTAGATGTGACAGTACTTTAGTGTCACAATGGTAATGTTTAATTAAGGAATCGTATTCTAGATAGACTTTCTAGTTTAAGCTGCTTCAGTAAGGTATTAAGAATTAATTGTTGGTACACACTAAGCACAACTGTCTCTTCATAAAATTTTGTAGCTTGGTACCTAAAGGGTCGAGACGATCAAACAGTTTGATTCAAACTTTACTTGTTTGATGAAACTGTTCTATGTCGGTTTGAACGGTTGTCAAACGGCACTCCGCAGTTTGGCGTATCAAACACAACAAAAATATGAAGATTCATCGATCAAGCTCCAAACCCGTTAATGTTTGACAAACCGTTCAAACTAGCTTCGTAAACGATCAAAATGGTTTGAGTCAAATCTAAATTTACGTGTTTGTATCAAATCGTTTGA
This sequence comes from Biston stratarius, assembly GCA_950106695.1. Lineage (NCBI taxonomy): Eukaryota > Metazoa > Arthropoda > Insecta > Lepidoptera > Geometridae > Biston > Biston stratarius. The sequence goes on along the minus strand of OX467115.1, from coordinate 18,341,006 downwards.
TCGTCTCCCCTTTAAAAGTTTTCTAAGCATTACCTTTAAAACAGATTTCTGCGCCACTTCAACTTTTAACACCCTGGATTAACATTTAACCTATTTTTTAACTGACTTCAAAAAAGGAGGATGTATTCAATTCGACTGTTTTTTTTAAATGACCTCAGAACTTTCGTCTGGGCCAATCGATTTTGATGACTTTATTTTATTTAAAAGCTGGTGTTTCCGTTGTGGTTCCATTTCAATTTGGTCCAGCTCTGACAATGGCATCCATGAGAAAACCAAATGAAGTCGGTTTTTTTTTTGTTAAAATCTCAAAGTCCCTTAAAGTCCCAAAAAAATACACAAGCACTGAAAGTGTCGCTAGAGCACTGCTATTATTAAATAAATAAAATAGAAAATAATGTTTAATTCAATTCACTCTATTTTACAAATAGCAAAAAAGTGGTTAATTGGCTAAAACGAAAAAATTCATAGTGTTACAATGAGAGTTTAATTAAATTATTGTTGAAATAAATAAAAGTTGAAAACCCTTGGGTTTAAAACCTCAGAAGTTCTTATGGTTTATTTTATTTATTTATAATTTGTGCTACTAAACTTTTCGTGTCCTTACATTACAATGCTTTGGGAAGCACTAGTAGTACGACAGCTGAAAAAAGTTTAAAAAAAACTGAGCAATTAAAGTTAAGAAAAGTTGTTTGAAGTACTATGTAGAGCGTTTTAGGCAATATTGGGACGGTTTCTCTTGGTAATTCTAGGAATAAATGAATGCAAATCGCTAAAAGATCGTGCAGGTGCGTTTTTACTGAAATTATGCTAAATTCTGGCATAAATATTTTGTTATCATTATTTGTATGAACAGCTAAAATATGCAATTTCTTCAATATTTTATGAATGAATGAGTATGAAATAATAAAAACTAGTATGGAGTTAAAGAATTGGATCCTGGGTGGAGTGGGGACTGGCGATGGAGGCTGGTCATGGTAGAAGAGTCGAAGCTGCAGGTGAATCACAGCTGATGAGTGCGAAGGGTGTCGGCAGAGGTGCAAGCACAGTGGGCGAGCGGGGCGGGCGGGGCGCAGATTGAGGCCACTATTTAACCGCTCGACGGCCGCGCAACGACCTGTTGTGATCCCGTCATGGCGCGCTACGCCCGTGTCGCTACTCTGGCCGCGTGTCTCTTGTTCGCCTGCGGTGAGTCCTAACCTTTATATTACGCCTCCAGGCGCCGTCCATCTCGCGACGTCACGGGTCACACAACGTCACATCCGCTCATCCGCTAATTACTCAGTGATTGCAATTGCGTCAATGCAATAGTGTTGCATACAGTGAACAGTGAAGTTGATCCGAGTTCGACCGTCGTGAGATAGACCGTGTCTGTGACCGTTTACAAATGAATGCAGCCGGCCGAGAACGCCCTGCAACCGGAGACCAAAGGACATGAACATGCATCCACTCAAACCTTTCAAGGATAGTTGCTACTTTACTCTAATTGCCTGTGACTGTGATTTTGTGTTCTGTAGTTGAAATAATTTTAAAACATTCCTTATTTAAATCATAATATATCCCAAATGTGCTATGAAATTTTATAGTCAACCAAAGAGTCTGATATAGTGTCAAATTGTTTGAAAGTTGTCATCCCGCCTTTGTCGGTAAAAGCAAAAGTGAATAAAAGACCTTGATAAATTTATACTGACGGCTTTTGTAATACGCCTTTCGTACAACTGGTTAGCACCTGCTGCGGTTACGGACTGAGGCTGCAAAGAACTTTCACATTCGTTCCGTGTTGCGCTGCTAGCGCTTGTGACGTCACAGCTGCTAGAGCCTGCGCCCCTGCCACCGTCAGTGCCGTTGGCGCTGTACTCTGATGGCGGTAGTCGCAATTCTCGATACTTCCATGTCACATAAATATTTCTTTCTTCAGATTTGGTCGCAATAAAATTTATTCCTATGTAACAACCATTACAGAAAAAAATTGTATGCGCTTCATCACATATACGTGAAGTACCGTTGCAAATCAGACGATGTTAAATATCATATATAAACGTAGTTTCCGTTGTTCGAAAAAAAATTAGTATAATAGTCATTGATAACATCGTCGTAAAAAAATTACTGCGTGAATTTGCCTCTGACTACGATCTCGTGACCTCAATTATCTTAGCAACCCTTGGACCAATTACGCTAATTTTTGAACATAAAATTGCATTTCTTAGAATTACTGCTCTTTAAAATTTCACAATAATGAGATCAGAGATACACAACTATCGAAAAACAAACATGCATGCAAACAGACTTCCAGACACGTTATGATTCCGTATCACGGTATCAATTGAACAAGAAATGAACTTATAGAACAACCTTGAAATTTCTATAAAATGTAATCGATTTATTTCTAAAAGTCCAAAGTGTACGTCTGACCAAATTGATTATTACGTCATGAAGTACTTAGTTTGCAATTATGTTCTTCCAACACATCATTTCCTTGTTATAAATCTAATCGATATTCATAATCATAACATTTACGCGAGACGAGTAACTTTTAAAATATACATGATTTAATAGATTTTTTACCAAGACTCACTTTTAGGTCACCACGCCGACGTAATGAGTGTGTACGAAATTTGATTCCAGTTGTATATCAGATAATTTGGGTTGGTAGCTTTAGCTAAAAAACACTGCATCTGCTTCTGAAATTCCACAGCTAAGTTTCACTTCGCCAAGCAAGTCCGGTGTAAGACAGCAGATTCACATATGTACACTCTTGAATTTCTTCCCAATAACTTTCAATTTAGGTGGTAACGAGATTAAATCGCATTTTTTAGGTAAGCATGCTCCATCTTCACCGGTCATATGAGATGAAGGTTAAACGCAAGCCTATTCAAATTAATAAAGAGACAAAGTTTCCACACGAAATTTAAAGAGAATTAACATAGTTTACAAACCTTAACCATGACAAGAATTTCATGAATAACGTAGTACGATAACGTAGTAATTCTTTTAAATTTTTGGTAACAACAATATTCACTACCTCCTGCGGTCAGTTTACGTAACTTTTGCCAATTCTACGTATTTAATATTTTTTGCAATATCAACTATTATTCATAATATAATTATCCTTATAGCCCTGTGATCCTACCCGCGAGGTGATGAAATAACGATGTAACATGTGGTATGTAGCCTAATACCACATGTTCCGAGAAAAACAACATCTCTACCAAAATGACGTTAATCCTTTGTTCCATTGCTGCATGAAACCAATAACATACTTTGGCATTTATAAAAACAGGATAGGATTCATACCTACACCATAATAATTTTAACATGTAATGTTCAACAATATTATTTTACTGAAATAACTTCACTTTTATCTAAAGTACATACCAGTATAGTAGTTACTATACCTTTACTCTGATAGTACATTCTCAAATAAATTGCAACCATCAATAATGGTGATAATTTTATAAACGCACTGATCAACAATGGTCAAGTGTGAACAGCGGCTTGCATGTGCCTCGTAATGCACGCAATATTGCCGATAGTTTTGCAATGTTTGCAACGATTGCATGTGTTCAATCTTGTTTTCTTTTATTTATGTAATAAGGGTAGTATGTCAGTATATTTGTCACTGCTTAATCTATTAAAAGAGGTTGCTATTTCTTTTTTTATGTGCATTCTTATTTGCAAATCTATCTATATACATAAAAATTATATAATCTTCGTTATTAACATAACTTAAGAATGGAAATCTATTTAGCTGATACTTTTTTTTGTGATATTTTGAATGAGGTTTAGATGCAATGTCGTAAACGTAACGCACCGAGTATGAACCATCCATCGAACTAACATGTTATAGAATTTATAGGGTTATATGCTGCCAATTAATTGTTGACTACCCTGTTAGCTCATTGGTATTATGTCTGCTTCAAGAGCCGTAGGAGTTCGATTCCCACTCAGGACAAGCATTTTGTGGTATAAAATTTTTGTTCTGTGTCTGGGTGTTCTATACCTATGTATTAAAAATACTATTTGAGTATTCTATCAGCTATCTGACTTGCATAGTACAAGCTTTGCTTAGTTTGTGTTCAGATGGCGCTGTGTGTTTTCCTACGATATTTATTTATTTAGGAACTGAATGCTATTTACAGTTTTAGATAACTATATATTAGTAAAGTAAAGAGTTGGATATCGTTCTTGGTAAAAGGAACACCAGTGATATAAATGTTCTAGGTACTAGCTGATGTGAATCGTTCACTCTATTCGTTCAGCTCAATTTCGGAGAAGTGTATATTGAGAATTTCGGAGAAGTGTATATATACGAGTACATAGTACGTATACACTTCTCCGAAATTGAACTTATATAGTTTACTACTTCAAAAAAATATTGTTAAAATTATTTTTTCGATCAATAAAAAACATCACGAATGACATAACAATCACACACGTTTCTTTATTTTTAAGTTCTCTTCTAGACCCTAACATAGAATCTATTAATTTACATAAATCGATTGATAGACATTAATAAAATAGTACATGCTCTACTGCTTTACCAAGAGTAAAAAGGGAAAAGAAAAAGATGAGATAAAAACAACTAAAGCTAGAAATTTTATCAGCACAAGATTTATAATTACATATAATCAAGATATTGTGCTATTTTTTGTTTACATACTTCAAGGGCTATAATCGATACATAAATGTACGATGTTAAACGGTACACAGCGTAAACAGAAAGTCTGTCCTTATTCAAAGTTAAGGCCATACAAGTTCGATTAATGGCAAAATAACATTTCCAAGGTGAATGGCGCCACTTCCGTGTGCGGATACGATGATCAGGTGTTATCATAAAATACAAATTTTTAAGGGAGTGCCACTGTAGATGGAAAGTAGTGTGTTGTAGTAAATATTCATAAGGTCGTCACGTCAAATGTCGGCATTCGAGCGCCGCGCGGTCGACGGCCGTGCTCGCCTGCATACCTATCTGCTCCAAGTCTTGACCATCAAACATTTTTCTACATCATGTTTCGCCAGCTGTGGAATTTCTCGTAAAACACTTACAACAAGTACGCATAATCTGTTATACTTTGAATCTTTTGTCTTCGGAAATACTTTCATTCATTTATTGTTGCGAATAACATAAAACAAATTACTTAATGCTAGCGTAACAATACTTAACTTTGAGAAAGTTTCGTGTCAAGGTTATATGTTTGTAACGCTAATTAAGTGACAAGTTAAATACAAAACTAACAACAAAAGTATCATTAGTTTTGCATGTTAATAGCATAATATTTCATTTAAAAATCTGTTAAGTGCGTGCCGTGACATCCTTGCAGTAGAATTTCATATTCTAATTATTTATATTTATATAATATCTTTATGAAACGCCGAATTCTTAAACTACTATTTTTGTATTTTATCGGATAGCTCTGTTTGGATCCATGGATGGATGAATTTGAATAAAAGTAAGACTTATTAAGCTTTACTTCTAGTAATTGCCTTTAATATTTCACCTTATCTTAAATAATATACATTCTTAAGAATTGAAAACCAATTGATAACATGACATAAAATCAAAAATAGTTTAACGTTGTAAAAAAACGAAACATTATTTTGAAAATAATTATTATAAAAAATTATTCTTTTGCTTTTCTTTTCTCAATTTTTTTAAAATATACTTTGTATGATAATTTCTATGATGATTATATAAAGTGCTTCGTCCCGAGGGGTTAGTAACATTAGGTTTTATTGAACACAGTAACATAATCTTGAAGACGAAGCACAAGTATAATGACGACACATTATCACGTTTGTCTATAAACGCTTCTCATGTCAGTCTCTATTAATCTTCTGTCTCCATCTACATAAGTCTAAGAGTTGCAATATGGTAGGCAATCAATAGCTAACCGCAAACTTTCAAACAATTTTTTTTTCTTGTTACCTATCAAAAAGATTTCAACATGACCATTAAGCATCAGATGATACTAATGTAATCGCAAATACGGAAATGTTATAATCGACAAACATCTTAAGCAACATAAACGTTTCTGAAAACTTTTACTTATTACTTTATCTTAAATCTAATCGAACTTGAATGAACATCGAAAACACAACCTTATCATTTTGTGCTTAGAATTTTAATATTAAACACATTACAATTTGACAAACAAGAGCAGCGCTATCACCTACAACCTAGAGCAATACTTGCAATATTACAGAAAAACGATTTACATCACACACATCATCAGCCATAGGACGTCCACTTCTGGACATAGGCCTCCTCCTGGGGGGTTTTGCCAATACTCGCCTCGCTTTGCAGGTGGGTTGGCGAGCGTAGTTAAGTGTGATTGTTCAAGGAAGACGCTGCTGCCCATCTTCCGGATTACATCCCTTAGCCGACTCTTACGGCAACCACGGGTAGAGGGTAGGGTGCTATTCTAACGCCGGCACCACCACGGAAAAACGATTACATGATTTTATTATTCAATCAAATTCATGGGATCGTGAGATCGTAGAACATATTTTTAGAGTCGATTTCTAGATTTCGATACTTTTAAATTACTTGATTAAACTAATAAGGTAAAACTTTAAAATAACGTATTAGATCTGATGCAGTTTTGCACAGAAACGACAATTATTATTCGTAGACAGAAACAGAGAATTTTCTGTACGGTACAAAAGACATCAACGCGTTCTATGCTACGTCAGCTACGGTGCAATTAATGTTTTATTTATCAATTATTATAAAACTATGTTACTTTGACACATATTTAATTTAGTTATGCAGAATATAAATGTAAGTGGATTACTCACGTTTATATTTATAAGTAAAACAAAAGTATAAATGTAGTTTTCTAGCTGCAGGTTATATACCGCCTTTTGTGCTGTCCGACGTTTTGGGTACCTTTAGACCCGAGTGACTTTTGAAATAAGTAAATAGGGTGAAACAATACTAAATATTTTTCTCGACAAAATTAGCATTTATGGATTAAATAATATAACTAAGCCTAAATCTATTGTAATTGAACTTTATTAGCATCTGTACTTTCGCATTTATTTTGATTTTTTTTTTATGTGTTGTTATTAGGTGTTTTTAAAAAGTATAATTGGGTTATTCTTAAAATCATTATCAGGAAACATCAACTGTTTATCTATCAACTATTGAAGTTCAGCCTTTGCCAATTTTCACAGACCAATTTTCTTGTTTTCGAATCTAGCTTTTGCGTGCACTTAACTTTAGAAAAGACAGAGGTGCTTGCCGTAGAATGAAAACCCTTAGATTAGAAGCCGCACGGTCTTTTAACTAAGCTGCCGAAACTTCACTATCCCACGCGTGTGTAAAATTAATGTTGCTTATAAAGTCTTCACTTTATAAAAACACCAAACCTTTTTTATACATTTTTGTAATAGTATGCAAAAGACAATAACTACACAGTTAATGTTTGCATGTTACGTATCACAGTACACCTAGCTACTACAAAAAACATACCCGACACGCCATCGTGTATGAATTGTGTTTGCGATTGCATGTTTGTTAATGCCTAACCTAGTTCAATTGTTCAAAGATTTCTAGCGCCGACATGCCTTACCCTGATGCAAGCACTCAAAAATTTTCACCACAAAATTCAATAGAACGACAATATGTGTGAAATAGGTGTAATACGAGTATTATAAATGAAATATTAAGATATTTCCTTAATTTTGTAGTTAAATATTGTTTTCAACTAGTGTTAGTGAAAACTCTAATATCCCTTTAGAAATTCAACTCTTTCCCAAAGACAAAGGATTGGTGACAAAACCAGCATTTTACCAACCACAAGTCACATACGTGCCGTGGTCACAGGCGCAACACTATTTAATTAGTTAATAGAGGTTAGTTTCCTTGTGTTACGTTTACATAATCTATTCAGCTTATCGAGCACACAGATATATGTACACATTCTAGAACTAGATAATAAATATGCTGTACATATTTCTATAGCTGATTAGCAAACATTACTTAAGCGTAAGCTAGAATATATGTTAATTGGCAAATATGACAGCGTTCACAACATCTATTCTATATCTTGCTGTGGTAAAGTGGAGTAAATTTTAAATTATTACTTTAACTTTTTTTTTTATTTACTTGTCTATTGTCGGGACCAATATCAACGTTCTTATATTTTTCATGTTATCTTTTCTATTTACTCATACATTTTCTGATAACTTTTATATTTTAATACGAAATTTTGCAAACAGGTCGAGGCACAATTAAATTAATCGACGTGCGTATCGTTAAATTTCCTGAAACATAATGACGATTCAAGGAAAACAACTTTTATATAACCTTTTTGAATTATAATAATTTCGTCACTCTAATCGCCGAACAAATCAAATGCCATGCATAATGTACATTCCGTATAGATAGAAGACATAGAAAGAGTCGTCCTTGTCGCTTGCCCAAGCGCTGACATTTGGAAGCGAGTCAAATGTCACGAGTGCTCGGCGCTCACCCAACCTTTGGCATTTAGATACTCGTACGCTTCCAAGTGACATTTGACTATAACGTGTAAAAACTGTAAATATCTAGTAGAATTTTGAGCAGGAAGATTATATACTTGCTTAGAAAATCTGTTATTATTGCTATTGCTATCTAGATAATTACAGTACTCTACTATACATAAATTTACAAATTACTTCCGGATTTGTACTGTTTTTACTGAATTATGCTAAGCACTGGTTCTTATATTAATGGTATGTTTATTGATGCAGCGGATGCTGGAAGCCGATGGCGGCGACAGGCGGACGAAGCGGTAAAGAAAGACGACAGTCTGGAGCTAGAGCTATGCAAGGACAAGGACGCCGGCGAATGGTTCCGCCTGGTGGCTGGCGATGGTGACAACTGCCGTGACGTCATCCAGTGCACCGCCTCGGTATGTACTTATGTTCTCGCTGTGTGTTACATGCCGCGCCTGCGCTGCACTCTCTCCGATACACATGACCTTATCGGCGCCAATTCTATTATATTCCATACCACATAGGCCATCTAGTTAGTTTGCATCAAATTCCAATTAATTTATTACTGCGTCAACAAATTCTATATACCTAGAAGAGTACTTTAGAATAAAGAAGTATGTGCAAAACGGCGAACGGCAAACTACATGATTAAACGGCAACCTATATGATTGGTCTGTAGATGACTTTATCATACGTTACGTTATTTATGATCGAAAAAATAAACAAAATAAATTTCGTATTGTATCATGTTACAAAATGTTTATTTAAATCACTAAATATATTGATACTTTTTGTTTTTAGAAGTACTGGACACGGTTTATACGCTCTGTTCACTTAAGGCGAATAAAGATAGTGTCCAGAATCGTCATCTAGTACACAGTACATACATCATTACTGTATATGTACACCATTATTTTTCCATTTTTCTTTCCAGTGAAACGGCTAGAAATATGTTGGCCTAAAATCTTAGCCGATTTTACATAACTTCTTAAGTTACGTAATACTTGCTTTCTGCATGTCCTTGACACTATTTTTCAATAATGTGATGAATCGTCTACGTTAAAATAACTAAGGAAATTATATAATTCACAGGTATTGCATTTTTAGGAAACCTTGAGTATCGTTATAAAGCTATTCCATGAGCAAACTGCCGTAATTTTGCGCTATGTCTTTATTATAAAGTATTAATAATATTTTTCATGATGGATTCCGCTAAAAATGAAATATAAATAAATTAAATAATGTTAACTGTACCTACATACTAAACTTACATATTCCATACATTTTACGATGCGATTATCTATTTTATTGCTCTATCAATATTTTAACTAAAGATGGACTTTACAACTTTGACACGAGTCTTTGTCCTTGTCTACGTTTGATTGGTTGTTATTTTACGTTACCTTGCTCTTTGTGCAGGCACTCGATCTATGAAGTTGCACATAGTTTATAAGTAGGTAGGAACTAAATTAGCTTCAACAGATTGATATATACAGCTTTAAATGTTAATTTACATAAATTCAATGACTAGAACGTATTCAAGTCCAACAGTAACCAGGAACTGAATATTAAGAATATAGTTCTCGGTACTATTGGTAGGTAATGATTCATGCATTTATGAGCATTCGCACAGAAATTTATGTATTCAGAGAGCGTCACAATATGAAATTTGTAACTGTACATATAAATAGGTACTATAAAATAATATACTCGAGTACTTAATATTGGCCAGAGTAGATAATTAACCGAGCGTTACAAAGGTCTTAAATTCTGCTAAGACAAGAAATATCTATATAATTATCTTGTTTATTACAACAAAATTTTTACTTTTTGAAGCGAAGCTTAGAAATGTTTTTGAGCTACGACGTCACCATTTGGGCCAAACCACTAATATAGTTAATATCGAAATTTTCGATTTAAACGAATGCTTTCTTACCTAATAAACATTATGATTATTATGATAATCTTGATTTCGCTCTGTCGGTCCTATTTTATTACTATAAGTCAAAAAACGATTTGGGTAGATAAAATTATAATTTCGTAACTTGGTTTTCATAGTGATATAATTGTATACGTTTCGTAACAGGGTATCCAAGCCATTCGATGCCCAGCCGGTTTGTTCTTTGACATCGAGAAACAGACCTGTGACTGGAAAGATGCAGTCAAGAACTGCAAACTGAAAAACAAAGAACGTAAAGTAAAGCCTCTCCTATACACCGAGGAACCCCTCTGCCAAGATGGTTTCCTGGCTTGCGGTGACTCTACCTGTATCGAAAGAGGACTCTTCTGTAACGGGGAGAAGGATTGTGCTGACGGATCCGACGAAAACTCTTGTGGTAAGTGTAATTTTATTGCTATTATCCAATCCTAAGATCAAATCATACACATTTACACAACTTAAATGTAACTTTCTCGTTCAGCTATTTAGTTAACTAGAGAAAATTTTAACTCACACACACAAACGACTGACTCGGTGAAATAGACAGTCAGTTTGTTTGAATAAAATCTTTAATATTTTTATATAGCAACGCACTGATAGTATAGTTTATTGTTTTGTTAAATAATATAGATCCATGCACATACATAATTATTTATAATAAATAAATATGTTTTGGTAACCATCTACGTATATCTAAATATACAATTATACAATCGAGTTTTCGATTTATGTTCGTTTAAGATATGTCTCTCCTCCTGCTGTTGATTAGTTAAATACGCGTAAGTAAGTACGTCTTATGTGTAAGCTTTTGTAGAGAAATTGTTTTCAAATTAACTATTGGCCGATGACCCCGCCGTGGATAGCTCGTCGGTATGCGCGAAGTATCTCCATTCAACATACCTATACAGTACAATTCCCCGCGTCGCTATATAGCTCGAAGACACTTTGAATTGTAATTAAGTACATGACAAGGATACAAAATTCCATTCACCAGCGGTGAAGACCCTGGACTAGATGTAAAATATAAAACTTGCGGTTCATATAGTTAATAGAAATAGAAAACATAGTGCTACAATAACAAAAATTATGAGTATTTGTGGCAAAGATTTATCACATAGAATTAAGGATAGATGCACTAATAAGAACAAACACATCTTGATGTCTTGTACGTGTGTATAACTTACAACATAACTTTACATTACATATCTACAAATAAAGATATTATTTTCTGTACGCATCAACAGGACATAATATTACGTATTACGAAAATGGGCCATGTTGACGGGTACAATAAATTTGAATCAAAAGTGAAATCCACAGAGTGTGAGTGATTTGTCTGGGCGAAAGTACCCACACAGGTTTCAAGTCACGCCCCGTCCGAGATACATGCGCCTGGGATGCTGCACGTGTCTTTAGCGCTACACGTTTCCCGATTACAATCATGAAATCAAAATGAGAATTTTTGAGATATTTTTTAAATTCACTTCATATGATACTGTTTCTGTAAACACGGTTTATTTTAAATGTAATAGAATGATCTTGTTTGAATTCGAAACTCTTTTGTGACAGATATCGACAACGATCCCAACCGAGCGCCCCCGTGTGACTCGTCGCAGTGCGTCCTGCCTGATTGCTTCTGCTCTGAAGACGGCACCGTAATTCCCGGTGATTTGCCCGCCAAAGATGTTCCCCAAATGATCACTATTACCTTCGATGATGCCATCAACAACAACAACATCGAGCTGTACAAAGAAATATTTAATGGAAAACGTAAAAATCCTAACGGATGCGACATTAAGGCTACTTTCTTCGTTTCCCACAAGTACAGCAACTACTCTGCTGTTCAAGAGACTCACAGAAAGGGTCACGAAATCGCTGTCCACTCTATCACGTAAGTCCATTTGATTAATCTCTAGGGTGTTTTAGATAAAGTTGCATAGTGCATTATATTTCAAAAATGTGGCCCAATACCATTTTTTTTTACAATATCTGTTATTTTTCTTTAGGCACAATGATGACGAGCGTTTCTGGAGCAACGCGTCTGTTGACGACTGGGGTAAGGAAATGGCTGGTATGAGAGTAATCACCGAGAAGTTCGCCAACATCACAGACAACAGCGTGGTGGGAGTTCGTGCTCCTTACCTGCGAGTCGGCGGTAACAACCAGTTCACCATGATGGAGGAGCAAGCTTTCTTATATGACAGCACAATCACAGCACCTCTCTCTAACCCTCCTCTATGGCCATACACCATGTACTTTAGGATGCCTCATCGTTGCCACGGAAACCTCCAGAGCTGCCCTACCAGGAGTCACGCCGTGTGGGAAATGGTAATGAATGAGCTAGATCGTCGCGAAGACCCCAGCAACGATGAATACTTGCCCGGTTGCGCTATGGTGGACTCCTGCTCTAACATTCTCACTGGTGATCAGTTCTACAATTTCCTCAACCACAATTTCGATCGTCACTACGACCAAAACCGAGCGCCGCTTGGACTTTACTTCCACGCAGCTTGGTTGAAGAACAATCCAGAATTCTTAGAAGCTTTCCTGTACTGGATTGACGAAGTTCTCCAAAGCCACAACGATGTATACTTCGTAACCATGACTCAAGTTATACAGTGGGTACAAAACCCACGCACGATCACCGAAGCGAAGAACTTCGAGCCCTGGAGGGAGAAGTGTGCGGTTGAGGGCAATCCAGCATGCTGGGTACCACACTCATGCAAGCTCATCTCCAAGGAAGTTCCCGGAGAAACCATCAACCTACAGACTTGCTTGAGATGTCCCGTCAACTACCCCTGGCTGAACGACCCCACGGGCGATGGCCACTATTAACAGAGCCATGATCTCGCGCCGCTGCTGCAGCGTTATAACTAATTGATGACCAAAATTATTATATACTTTTATAATAATTTCGGTGGTGTAATTGCATGAATAGCATATTCAGAGTCAACAATCCTGGTTGAAACGTTCTTAGAGCGTCCATAAACTTAACTGTGAATATGTTTTCCTGTAATGGGAGAGTGTACCGGGTTACAATCCCGTCCTTAGTCTAAGCACCTACTCTACTGTATGTAATATAGACTCACATAAATATTTAATAGGCTTGTTTAATACTTTATGTGATTTTCTAATGTAAGTCTGTTTTTTAAATTTAAAAATACAAAATACAAAAATTTATACACCTTTATTTAACCTGACATCCAACTGAAAATTATTCCCTCTACCAGCTCGGTAGGAAGAATGGCTAAAAATCTAAGTAACATTTAGGAATCTTATTATTTTCTATCTTGATTTTTAATTTATTTCTAGAAACTTAAGCATAATAATTAAGGTAGCCAGGTAATAGTTAGGTAATCTAGTAAATAAACTATTAACAAATAAGATTAATATGTTTATTACATTCCTACTAGTTCGAGAATATACGTTGTCACGTATTAGTAATACAAATACTTGTACAAATTTCATGATAAATCCTAGTAGATTGTATTTCGCATTTCAATTATTTATTTGTAATTTATGAACAACGAAGCACGTCCTTGAACGTCTGTAGGTACATATGTGTGTACGTGTTTGAGTGGGATGTTTTTAAGATTAAGTTTTTGCTATAAAATCGTGACACGACTTGGCAAACACTTTAATGGACCGTTAATTGAAATGAATCAGACTAATATATTTTTATCGAATTATTTACTTTAAATATTGTGTTGCAATCATGGATTTTACTTTTTCGAAGTCTTAAATATGATTTAACGTGCAATATCTGCTATCTCTCAAATGGAAACAAAACAACTAATACCAAATGTATAATCGCCAACAAACCACTGGAAAGTCACGGCAAGTATTTCAATGGCAGTCCGCACACGACGCAACAAACAACCAATCACAAACTGGTTAGTCAGCATGTCACGCCGCGTACCACTGACTTGTAATATTCAAGATTCGTTTATTTGTCCGAACATGGTAAGTTTACAGACATGCAAAGCAGCGTACTGATAATATCTTTGGTAATTTTTAACTTCTGCGTAGAATATAAGGCCTTATTAATACGAAGTACGAGTATACTTGATGAATACGCAAATGTTTGTTCAAAATGAAAAAAGACTCAATTCATACATGTAGTAGCAAGTATCGTGTAGTGCTACGCCGCTACGCAAATGTTACCTGCGCGCGTTGATGTCTAAGGAATGCAACTAGAGTCCTACAGTGACATTTATTTTACACACATGTATAGTTCGAGATCGATAGATAATTAAAAAAAAAAAACTGTTCCGTTTATTTCTAGATTCACTCACGAGAGAATGTATGGAGCAGCATATTTAAGACTTGAATACATATTTAAACTTGCTTCCATAGAAGGAGGCAATTCGGAAAAGTAATGGAAACAAAATCGGGGGCTATAGTTTAGTGTTCAAGCTACATGTCTATCGTCTATGTCCAAAATTTAATGACACCACTCGATTGCTAAAGGATCAAAGAATTTGTCACGTTGAACTTGAAACATGGAAATTCGAAGGACTTTTTAGTATTCAAATAAGTACACGTATAGTCACACGGCATAGTCACAAACCGACTTTTGTCATACTATTTTATTTTATTATGATTACTATAATCCTTAAGTCGCTTTAAAATTTCATCTCTGAACAACAGTGCTTAGCAGTAGAATTTTATTGAGTATGTGTTCATCGGCAGATACAATCTGGGGTGCTTTCGAGTCACGAGTGAATCGGTTTCTTCTAGGCAAGCGTGCTCCATCGTAGCACATTTTCTCTTAACATCAGGCTAGATGACGGCCAAACGTCAGCCATGTGTTAATATAAAAAAGTAAAAAAATACCAATTACATAATAACTGTAGTTATAATTAAAATTTACATACTTGTTAGTTAGTCAAGTAACTAGTATATAATTGAGGATTTTGGCGTGAACGCGGAAAAATAATGTCGCTGCATTGTATTTATTTCTAAAACTTTTTTTTTATGGCTGACAGACTAGTTGTTTGACCACAACTCACCTGATATTAAGTGACAGTGTGGTCGAAGATAGTAAAGCACAGCTAGTCTGGAATGGAACTGGCTCTCATGTCAGGCTGCCGGAACACACCGTTAGGTGCTTGGCGGCAGATTTTCAATTTGTGGTTGGTAGCTAGCCAGCCGAGTACTAGAAAATACCCTACCACCACGATATGGTTTCCTCACGATGTTTACCTTCACCGGCAGCTCAAGCTCATTGTTGGGGTTTGAACCCACGCCCTAACCACTGAGCTATCATCGCTACAAAACTACTAGTGTTTCAATCTTAAAGTGCCGTATTATACCCACGAGTGTGAACAAGTTATATAATGTTGTGGACGTCTTTTTATTTTGTTTCTAAAACTTCGTAGTAGCTTCTAGTAAGGTCACCATTAGTTTACTAAAGCATGGACTGGATCATGACTTTACGAGATTTTGATTGTGTTTAGAGCAGATGAAAACTTCTTAGCATTCAATGGTATCGTCGTGCGGATGCCGGGTCCATCGCGTTGCAGGGGCAAGAAGTTCAACCTTGAACTTGCGACCTAAGTGTAGGTTTGAGGAGATGCTTTTAATACGTATTAACGAACACCAACTTTTTACTTCATTTTATCTTGAGATTTTTAGCTTACAGTTAAAGTTCCGTTGGATACTTATCTGCTTCTATTGGAACTTATTAATAAATTCTTAGCCTATTCTTTAGTGACTCGTAATTGTCGAAATTTCAACACGAGTTAAATGTGATGAATTAGTTTACAAATAATTGTTTTTAAATATTTTTACATTATCACGTAGATTTTTTAATAAATTTCAATAATTATAAAAGCCCAAAAAGAATAGGTATCTGCAATAAAAAAAATTGTACAGACATATACATATTTCCTCGTGTTGTTTTCTAGCACCAAAAAGCCAGTAATATGAGTTTCGAAATTCATCTGTGCTTTTTATCCCTGTATAAAAGTTTTATCCTCTTAAGATCGAGACTATATTTAAATAACAATAAATCAGGCTTGTTCGTATCATGAAGTGATCGAGTATTTGCTCGTCGCGCCAGGTCCTGAGTCGTTAGCCCCAAACAGAAAGTTTTTTACAGATAAGCAAAAAAATACTGCAAAGCAAACCTGAATTTATGGCGCAGAAAATAAAGCGTACAATGAATCTCAGTAGGTATATTTTATTTTTAACGGAACCCACTCACAAACTAACAGTGTCAAGAGAACATTTGCAAATAAATACTAAACTCGTCTTCAGAGGGTACTGACCACGTTAAGTAGGTATACAGTAGAATACTGTAGGTATGGGACTGCTACCCAGTTTTGCCAAAGAAAGATATTTATATATGTGATGTAATGTGAATTATTTGTATTTTTTTTTTTTCAATTTTGAGCTTTTAATATCGTGTCCTCATCATCTTCGTCATCATGACTTCTACAAATTAATGGAGCTCTTTCTTTAACAGCTGCACACTATAAGTTAAAATTAAAATAAATATATTTTTTAAATATTGTAGGACACATTACACACAGCGCCATCTGACCCCAAACTAAGCAGAGCTTGTGTGATGGAAGTCAGATAACTGATAGCATACATAAATACTTTTTTTGTTGTTGTAAATACATACTTATAATACCTACAGAACACCCAGACACAGAACAAACATTCGTTTATACCAAAAAAACATTTGTCCTTGGCGGGAATCGAACCCACGCCCACAGCTCAGGCAGGCATACTCCCAATGAGCCAACAGAGCTGTCAAGGCTGTCGAATGTTATACTGCCCTTTGGCGTCTGGTGAGTAGAGCACGGACAATGTAGCCATCAACTTGTCAGAGAACATGCTCACAGTCAAAGAGCTGACCTCGCATTGTTTCGTCTTCTTCGTTTTTCATACACACATTCTATTAAGTTGTTGTAAACATCTTTAGTCAGCTATATACCTACCCGTAAAATGACATTTCTTCAACCCAATACAAACACAAATAAAAACACTTATAAAATAAAAGTTGTGCCGAACAAATAACTTGACTTTTCTCATCATGTAATTTTAAAACTTTCGCGTTTGAACACATAATTATGTTTATCACTAGGTCCTAATCGCGCACAAAATGCTATGAAATAAGTTGTATTTATTGACTTCGCCATTTCAGCCAAGTTGCAATAGCCGTGGTCACGAGTTGACAGGAGAGTGCGGGTCGTCTATATGACAAAAATGAGGGTGTTGCGATCTTCTTGGTCTTATCTTGGTCGATCATTTTGGTCTTATTAAAACGTAAGGTTTGTGTAAGTATCGCCACGGCATACTATACTGATTGTATCAGCAGACCGGCAAACAAAACTAATTTCATAGTATTTTGTGCACGATTAAGACACAATGATAAACATAATTATGTTTTCCCATTATATACATAAACATAGAACGAACCCGTGCCGTAAGTCGTCATGATTTCCTTCTTTCCCGTGTCGGCCCTCAAGAATCATGGTACGAAAAAACGGAAGTTGGATGGTTTTATGTATGTAATTTTGACTTATAGTTTTTCCTCCAGGCCCAGAATGGTTAGAGATATTAAGAACGCAAAATGACACCGCGTTGCCGCGTAGCGTCACGGCAACGCGTTGTTTCGCAAGATGCCGCGTTCAAATTTCACTGCGCTTTGAATTTTTAATTTTCTCTTAGAGGTTATAAATAACTAACCATCTTTTAACTCGAAACTGACACATAAAAAATTCTTAGTTGTCACTTTTTCTTTATTTAGATATATGTTACTGAGGGTCTAATTTAGTATCATTTAAATTAATTCTTTAAGTTCATTAAATTATTCAAAAAATTCTCATACTCTTGTGCAATATTCATGCGTATGGTTCATAATGAAATAAAGATTATAACTTTAAGAAAATCCTTTAGTCTTTCTGTTGTAACATTAATTGTGTGCAATAAAGAATGAATAAATAAAATAATGAAGCGCATGGGACAGATAGTTTAATAGCAAAGAAAATGTCATTAGCACATTCTAGGTAAGGTCATATAAATACTCTTAGTTCCTGTGGTCGAGTGATCATATGTTAATATCATACTTCCTTTATTAAATCTACTTCTTCTTGTAATACAAGCACGTAAGGCATTCTACTTTTATAGCCTTTAATGAGACATTAAGACGTCTAAAATGTCACTTACTGCTTTTGACGAGTTTGAACCATAAAATATGAAATTATAAAATCACACAAATATTATAATAGCGAAATATTGTCGGTATGTTTGTGTATTTTCGTGTATTTTTACATCTTCACGATGTACCAGCTGGGTGGAGGATGGATTTGGATAGAAATTTGGAACGAAGATAGGTTAGATATAGGCTACTTTTTATCCCAAAAAATGCAGGTGAAAAACCGCGGGGCGAGGCTAGTGGGTCATAATTTTGAAGTAGATTAATGTTTCCAGAGGGTGGGTAGGTACTATAATATTAATGATTGCGATATATTGTTGATATTGACCGATTTTTTAATTCTACCCAATATTAAAAACTAAACTTGTCTATATAATAATCTTGAAACGATTCACGCGGTGTACAACGGACTCACGACTACGGAATAACTATTTTGGTAAGGCAGCGACGCCGACGTCATGGCAGTTAAAGCGACTTATTTTAAAAATTAATACTTAAACTAACGAAAGTCAATAGTAAACATAAATTCAGGATGGTTTAAAATCTCGTTTTAGAAAGAAAATTTACGGATTAAACTTAGGATACATTTATTTTTGACTTTTACATTTTACTGATTTTAAGTTTATATTACAATTGTATTACTTAATTTTGTAATTGATTGGTTTGTAAACACGTAGCCTATTGATGAATATTTTACATACTTGTACCTATTACATCAATTAGAGCTATAAAAATATCTCTTAAATTATTTATTGACGATGATAATAGTTCAGATAGTTTTGGCGGGAAAGCGGAAAAATCATGTCGCTGCATTGTATTATTTTTTTATACTATATTTTTGTTGTTATGTTTAAAATGGTTATAAGTATTTAAAACATAAAGCGACATATTGTATGCAAGAGTGTAGGCACGTGATGAAATTTGTATTATCGTGTTGTTTCTAATACTCCGGTAGAAGCTTCTAGTAAAGCCTAGTATGAGCTGAACTTAATTTTACGTGACTTTGACTGTGACTAAGAATTATGCAACCTGATTTTATCTTATGAATAACTTGCCACTGGCAGAATACTCAAGATAAGATGCCAAAAATAAAAGGAAAAAAAAAAGATAAATGTTCTCGAAACCGATCCTGTCGATTGATTTGAAGTAGGACTCGATATTCAATTTTGTGTGACACATGGTGCGGAATGCAGTAGGTATGTTATACGTGCACAAGTACTCATACGACAAGAGACGGCATCAGCGAACAATAGGCGGCGGGTGCGGGGCGCCACCAACACTTTGATCTCCCTGACATCTGTGGGCGGGTTGCATTGCACATCATCACCTCCGACCATGTACGTATCCTCAGAGCTATAACGAACTTTCCATTTTGTTTTGCAACACAAGGCGTTTATCGACCCGAAGAATAAGGACAATGAAAAACAATTGTATTGTTTGCGGTATCTAAATAAATAGAGAGTTGAGTTGCGCTCGGCGTAGGTATAGCATTATGAAGAAGCGCAATGCAGGCTGCGTCAGTGAAAGCAGTGAAAGTCTTCTTCCAATACGGCGACCACTCGTGGTAGCACTCTATGTTAACACCTATTATTGAGATGTCAATTATATTTTAGTTACGCGTAGTTATCACTTCTCGGTATGATAACTTGCTGACTATGTACCTAACAGAAGTTTAGTTAGCGCCTACACGTAGTATAAATGCATTTAAAAACTTTATCAGTGATATCACTTTTTACTAATTACATCCTGAGGTTTAACCTCGTGGACAAATCTCAGAATCACCCAGCGCATACTAAATAATAACACTTTTTACTATAATAATATCTTGGGCTAAAGATGAATATGCTTTCAGTTTTAGCTACAAAAGTAAACTTATTATGGTTTATTAGGAAAATTTTATTTAAGCAATGGCAAACAAACATTCCCTGCTTACACCGAATAAAAATATAAATCCAGCTCAGTTCCTTTAAATACCACATAAACCATCTAAAATTAATGTTATTTATTTGACTTATACCAATCCTGAAGTTAACCTAAGGCAAATCGTTTTATTTTAAGATGTTAACGTTTTCCTGGAGTATACCAAAGATGTAAACTTTGTATATGAAGTGTATAAGGAAAAATAAATTTAAATGAAACCTTACTCACCGTCAAACCTCGATTACTTTTGTGGCAACAAATTCTGAATTTTGTGTGAATAGTAATACAAATAAATACTTGATGATACGTTGTATAATATGACGTACCAGGAAGAGGCGCAGGCGAAAGTAACTGCTTCTGCCATTCTAATGCTAAGATGCCGTCCTCTGGAAGTTTCTAAGCACAATTTTCTATTTTGTTTAATTTACAAATAGGCTTGCGTTTGACCGCCATCTCGCTTGATGTTAAGCGAAAATAGATCACGCTTGGCTAGAAAAAACCGAATCACGCACGACTTGAAAACGCCTAGATTGTATTTATCGGGGAACATCCACTCGGGAAAATTCTATTGTTTAACGGTCCATACGACGAAGAATCGAACCGTTAAGTTCGAGAGGTGGACTCTGAAAGCAGCAGATAGCGGGCACATTGATGCTTTTGAGATGTGGTGTTAGAGGAAAACGCTCAAAATACCATGGGCAGCACATCGGACCTACGTCTCGATACTTTAGCAGCTCAAAGTCACAAAAAGATCGTCTACCATCAGTGTTAACCGTGTCTACGAGTATTTGGCCACATAGACAGATAAGAACGCGACAACCTTGAGAAATTGATAGTTACGGGTATG
Organism: Biston stratarius; assembly: GCA_950106695.1. Lineage (NCBI taxonomy): Eukaryota > Metazoa > Arthropoda > Insecta > Lepidoptera > Geometridae > Biston > Biston stratarius. The sequence goes on along the minus strand of OX467115.1, from coordinate 18,319,652 downwards.
TCGATGGTAAGAGGTCACGAGGCCCCACAGCCGATGCGTTGGTCCAACCAGATTCGCACTACACTCGACACATCACATTATGCGCGCTGCTTGTCGCCTGTGTTAGACGAAGATGGTGTAACATCATACGTGAACGGCTCCTGGGAGAAGGAGGTCACGACCCTCAGACATGTGGAACTCGACTCTAGAAGGAGCAGGAGGATAACCAAAATCCTATAAAGCCCCTAGTATATTACAAATACCTATCTACAAAGAAATTACATTTGATACATAATAAACATTTACTCGTATTACGAGTTTATCCACACTATTCTCATCAATCAGATGTCAACAGAACTGTGTGTTCTATAAAATATTTACTTCAAGTCTTTTTTTGTGTTATTTATGACCCAAATCAAGTTAAAGTTTCAGTAAGAACATCGAACATGTTACAGTTGTGAAACGTGTTCTATTATTTGTTTAGATTGCGAATGTGAACATGCCATAATTAGAATGCAATAGCATAGATAAGTAAATTTATACCCACGAATGATGTAAAAGAATGTTCGAAACGGTTCCCACAGTTTACAATGTTTTCATCTTTTACTTGTATGTGGCATTGCATTTAATGCATGTAATAGATTTACACAATAAAACATATAAGTACAGTATAAGTGCGTTGGTACCTATAAAAAAAAAGTTATGATAGATACTATATATTTCTAGTAAACATATAAAACTACGCCATTATTTAAAAAAAAAATTGCAGTCGTAGGGACTGGCGACCGAAGTGAAAACTTAAATCGTCACATTAGCATATCGGTGACGCGAACCCGTAAATTTTACCCTCACCAAAAACCGCTTGACGCGGCTAAAGAAGTTTTCCCCCAAAAAAAGGGTTGGAAATATTTTAGGGTAATATATAGGGTGATGCAGTTCTCACCTCATATAACTGAATGAATAAACCGGCCAAATTCTCTGACGAAATGGAGAATTAAGAAAATCAAATTATCAATTTGAAAACTAAACTATAGAAAACGCTACATACAGATGCACAGGGGACTATTATCTATTATTTTTCATTGGATGACATACAACATTTATCATTTATTTTTTCTACGCTAATATACCTAACAAAGAGATGCGAATTTTAAACGTAGAGAAGGTAATCTCTGGCACTTTAAAAAACGAATGCCACAATAACAATAGTTCGCAAGTAATTTGTTGCGTTTCGTACACTACGCGAGTGAACCATAGGATAAAATCCAGCAGTAATCTCAACAAAAATAAAAGATATAGAAGATCGTGAACCCGCTAAGATCCGTTCTTCATAATACGTAAATACGTAAAAACAAATCTCCGAGTTAGTATAAATATCGGTATAATGAGTAGGCATGCATTGTCGCAAGTGAAAGGAAATATCTTGCTGAATCCTTGAGTCGCGCGCGCCTACTTGCCTCGGCAGCGTGCCGGAGCGGCCCCGGCGCGGCGCGCGGTGGCCCCGGCCGGCGCCGCGGCTCCTCCGTCCCGCACTCACTGTATCTTATGAAAGATCGTGTTTCATACTCACTATCGAGAGAAATAAAGGCGTGCGTAATGCCATTGTAATTATTTACAGCTAAATTCGTCAAGTACGATGAATCACTGACAAAAATAATGCTGTAGCCGAAGTTGCAACAACGCTCACGTAAGTAGGTAGTGCGTTTGTTAAAACTGTTCAAGGTCTCAATGATGCACAAAACATTTGGCGTTTGCTAAACGCCGTCTGTGAATGCATTAAGTAGGTTTAGGATCTACCATTCAGGTCAAATGTGCACGTAATGACCACATATCGACTGGCGACTCTCCGACACCGTTCAAATGCTAAATCTTCAAATCTTATGCAACTAACGCATCATTCGAAAGTACACATCTATATGCCCATCTCAAATCAATAGGTACGTGTGTATATCTGAGACATAAGTGGGAGACTTGTAAAATATTTCAAGTATGATAGTCTAAAATTCCACTGGTGATATACATATAACAAAAGATTTCCTAAAAAAAATAATTAAAAGAATCTCTCGTTATTGTTTTCGGTTGTTGTGTAACCGGACCAACCTAGAGCGTGATTCTTGGAAACTGCTTTAAGTAGATGAGGTGTCTGGTCTATGTAAAGTATGTACCAGCAGCGAAGTGGTACCTACGTACGAGGCAGACGCAAAACACACCACGGGCGGTGGCGGCGCCGCGGCCGCCGCGTGGCCTACCGTGTTTGCGAGCCTCGCTCCTCTCATTACATAACCTGAGAGACCCGGATGTGGCCGCAAGGCCAACTACACATACCTAAAAGCTAGTGCACTTATCTCTGAAAAAATCACTAAATTCAAAATGTTAGTACGTTACTCTACTGCTCATTTTGCCATAGCATTACTGTAGAAAGTTATCTATTATGTAGTAGGTACTTATAACTTGTAATAAATAATATCAAACTGTTGTTGTTCCAAATACCTAGTTTGTTCAGTGCTATGAGGTCGGCAGTTGCATGATTGTAAGTCTGGGAGCTTTTGATTTCAGTCGGTAACGATTATAGCTCAGGGGTTAACGCATTATCGATTCAAATCCTAATTACGAGCTTGAGCTGCCGGTGAATAAAATCATCATGAAGCGTAGTATATTTACTGTATTCGTAGGGTACTTTCGAGTACTCGGCTAGTTAGCTTCCAAGTAAGTCTAGCGTCAAGCACCTAACGATGTGTTCCGACAGCCTCACTTGTGTTTCCACTCCAAGCTAGTTGTGTTTACCACCATCGACCACACCATGACATAGAGAGCTGTAGTCAAAAACCTAGCTAGCCAAACATACTAACATAAAAAATACTGAAATTAGATTGGTTAAAGAAACTCGCTATGTTCCATTTAGGTAAGTACCCATAGAACCCATACCTACATAGAAGTTAGAATATACTCGCATGTATGAAAGTGTGAATGATTAATTTAGATAATTACACTATAGGTACTTACCTAATTCATACATACTTTAACCTTTTTTTTAATCAATTTTGTACAGATGTGGACAAAAGTAAATAAATAGATGATTTTCCGCCCTAGTAGGTAAATAAAATAATATTTTTTACCAGAACTAGGTAGGTACCTACGCTAAAACGAGAATTATAATTTTAGCAGTCTATGTACATATATACATGTCTATCTACGTACATATATTTATTATTTCCCTCGTATCTCCTAAACTAGTTATTTGATTGAATCTCGACAAGCAAGTGTCTATATTGACAAACCTTGGCAAAACGCGTATCATAGAGTATATGACGTCACAATAAATGTAATATGGCACATTTTATAACCTACATTTTTCAATTAAGATGTTGTTTGCTATTAACAGAAAGAGCTCAATATGCTCATTTTAAATATGTATTGATAGCTGCGACATTCAGTTCCTCCTACTTTTCCAAATCTGTTGAGTCGTTTCAGCAGTGGTGGATTTACCAGCAGGCTGAGTAGGCTTGAGCCTAGGGCGGCAGATTTTTGGGGCGGCAAATTTGGGGACAGAATTTTTATTTTTTGCTGCTTCATAGAAATCAAAAAGATTTTTGTATGAAAGTTTTCTGATGTCTATAAAAGAGAGAGAGAGAGAAGTCTGCAACACAACTTGACTATGACTTTTCCCTCTTGCTTTTTATTGTAAATTCAACGGTGCAGCAAACTTCTATACTCTATAATCAAACAGCCAGTTATTAATACCAATAATATAATCTAGGAACTGACAATTGTAGAGGCAAGGGCGGCAAAAACTTAATAGCCTATACCTTGAAAATGTGTAAATCCGGCACTGCGTGTCAGCGTGAGAAAGTAATATACATCCATACAAACGGACAAACTTTGGCATTTCTAACATTAGTGTGATTTGTCAAGCAAAATGTAGATTGGTGTAAATTACAATTAAAATTGTGGCACAGCGTAAAGAAGTAAACGGATTTTAGCCTTCCGAGCTTTAACTTGTTTGAACTATACTTAATAGTAGGTACATATCGTGAATACCTACCACTAGCCTACCACGAATAATGTTGAATGACGTCAAGTACCCGCTACTACTACCCATTTAACCTTGACTTTTGACAAATAGGATGGTACCACTACTGGTATAGCTAGGTATCATTTAAATACACATAATATATATGACCTCTGCATATATTGACATTTTCATAGAAGCTCTCATTTAGTAGCTATTTTGAAATTCGTGGTTAGTTTCTTAATAATTAATACAGTTTTATTCTTATACTTATAGTGTCATCAATAGGACTCGGGTATGATATGATTTGCGTAAGTAGGGTAAATAAAAAGCTGAAATTTTTAGCCCTATCCATAGCTCCCTGACAAAATCCTTACGTCGAGAGCCAAGAAACCACATAATTATGGTGATCAAGCACATGATGATTAGAAGTATCTATCGGGCTATCGTGTAAAAAAATACCTATTTTGTTATTCTAATTATTTAAATTATACTTAGAAGATCCTCTTTCCACCTTTATTTGACATTGACATATTTTATATGAACAGGTTCGATCATTAATCGAAAGTGAGTCTTACCGGCTCACGTCTCACCAGACAGGTATTTAAAAAACGTGTGTCCTCTCTTAGCCACACGAACTAATTTAATCGTTTGATATGACAAAAATATCTTTTAAACTTATTTTTTGTAAATTAACATACCTTTGAACATATATGCTATGTACATTATCGTGAATAAATTATGTAGATTGTAAATTATTCTATGTAGATTTGGCATATAAGAGTCTCTTATAGAGAGTCTTATCTTATATTCGAGTATACTATATAACTAACTAGCTGCGCCCCGCGGTTTTACCCGCGTGGTTATGGATGATAATGATGATGATGAAAAGTATCCTATGTTTTACTCCAGAGCCTAAGGTATCTACATGCAAAATTTCATCCAGATCCGTTCAGCCGTTTTGGCGTGATTGAGTAACAAACATCCATCTATCCATCCATCCAAACTTTCACATTTATAATATTATAGTGGGATGGGATAAGAAAATTAGCATGGATGATAGAACCATTGTAATAATAATTACTATTGAAACGTACGTACGTTCGTATATTCGCGATTATATTAATTTATTTTAAATTAATTATAACAAAAGCGTAAGTAAAATCACCTTCCTACTGGTACTGGAAACGTGTTTTTGCACCATCGTATTAACGCGTCAAACTCTTTATTTTATCAGTGCAAACTCTAAAATATAAAGAAGGATTCAATAAGAGTAAGTAGAACTTATATTTTATCTATGAAATTACGCTTATATAACACGCTTACGCTTATAAAACACATTAAAATCGAATCTTAAATTATCCCCAATTCCACGTCTTACTTGTTTGGTGAAAAGCGTTAGTTAAAATTCCGAAACACTTCGAAGAACAACTTTAGACATGGTTTTGTAAAGAGAAATCCAGCGAATCGAATACTTTCCTATTGTTACCAAATTATGTTTGTGCTTTAACTCTTTATTGTAAATGTTTATGATTAATCTATGACATATGTATAGGTAATTCAGAATATTACCAATCTTTACCTAGGTACTTTCTTGATTTTACATGTATTCTTGATTTCTAAACATTCATAGTTGTGTCATTTACGATTACATAATTATAATTGCTTGATGTGCCCATATCACAAAGGAATGGTGATTTATTAAAAAGCGAAAATAAGTATCATTATGATTTGTGTACATTGTTTTCAGTAACAACGAGGTGCGCTTTTAAAAGCTGTGATGAGGGTGCATGCAGTTATACCGTGCGGAGGTGCTGCGGCTATAGGACGGCGTGTCAGAACGTGGTGTGACGGCCCCGTACTGACTGGTTATATAAATACAAATAGGTGAAGAGGGGCAGTGGAAATCTCTTGCACTTCGCTGAGGGAGCCCGCTACAGCGGCCAGTCCTCGCCGAGCGCCATGGCTCGACACGCGTGTCTGTGTCTCAGTATATTGCTGTTCGCCTTATTCGGTGAGTACTTCGTGCTCTATAATCTACATGCAGACGTATTATTTACCTTCTCATCTGTCACAAATGTCAATCACTCATCAATTTCATACTAAATAATTTAAATGTGTATTTAACATTTTTTAATTATAATTTAAAATGACCTTAGATTTAAATGTTTTAAATTTATAAAGAGATTGTACTACACGATTTTTTAAATAACGGTTAACTTGTTTTTTAAATTTATTTTATTTTACATGTTACTGAGTTGTAAACACATTTCAATATTTTTGTAACAAGTATTTCGAAAGCTTTTTTAGCTTTTTTATTTTGCACTTATTTTTTACTAAATTGTGATATTTATGTAAAATATTTCGTATTTAAGTGTTTACGTTACATAACTCATGTTAGCTAGGTCTTATGTAACGTAAAGAGAAGCATAGAAGCTTTTATGTTTTGTTCCGTCGTTTGAAGCAACACTTTGTGCGTCTCGCGCAGCACGGGTACCGCTGTTCTTACTACGACGTGGCAAGTTATTCGTTTGACCTCGATTTCTTTCAACCAACGTTTTAACTTTCAATGCCGCCTTCGAGTCGTTCTCGGAATGCAGTTGCGCTTCGATTTTATTATGCAGCAAATTTGCAATTTTAGTAGGAAAATACTATTGCATCACAATTTCGGATTCTTTGTTATTTTTTTTTTTTTGTGAATATGTTTTTTTTATATAACAAAAGCTACAAACTGCGTTCAAGTCACAGAATAACGAAATGCAATTAAATGCTCTTGACATATTGTCAATAATGTACATACATAATAATATGTATTGAATGCTCAGTGGTGTGCTGCGCTGGTACGAAGCGGCTCGTGCGCCCCTTGCTACACGATACTTGCGCGATGTTGCAACCATTGCTTACGCTGAGCACGTTACCTAATAAGCACGTTCTTAATATGCCGCATTTCTTACGCCCAAATCGGATAGGTGATTGACTTCTCGTCGCATGCGAATAACATTCAGACCACGAATCGAGGCTACAATGACATAACAGCAATAACAAATAACTATCTGTTTCCTGCAGTAAATGGAGAGGTACGCGTGAAGCGGCAAGAAGACGATGGGGCAGACGAAGTAAACCCGGAGCAGCTGTGTGACGGCCGCCCCGCTGACGAGTACTTCCGACTCTCCACCGAAGGAGACTGCCGAGATGTCGTCAGGTAAGGAGTAGACACGCTCCGTGCTACGATGCCGAACTCTGAGCTACACTCGATTACAACCTACCCATACCATATATACATTGAAATATCTTTGATAGCATAAAACATGTACATCTACAGCCACAAACGGCTACGATTAGATTGCAAAACTTATACAACATTGCTGTTACCGCAATGTTGTCACGTTTCCATTAGAGTCACAGAGAAAACTGGTTGGCAGCCAAACGAGTTTCTCGAATTGTCGTAACTGAAAGCTCACAAGGCCGTGTCTATGGCAATTGCTATTTATTCACCAAAAAATTATACGAAGTAGATAAAAAAAAGGTTGACTATTTTTATTTCAACTTTTAAAAATTGTTTTTGTTTATTTGTCCGTAGGTTTTATAAATGTCGCTCGTATCTAACAGCTTTCAACAGAGCGCAGCGGCAGCACGGCGAGGCAATGTTCATTGTCGTTTGATTTATTTATAGGTTCGCTCTAGGTACTTGGTATGCAGTAACTTTATATTCCAGTTTGAGAGCAGAACGGTCACCGACGTGCCTTGAATGTAACGAGTGTTTTTGTGGTCGGTTGTCAAGATTTCTAAAGTTGGTACCTACTGAAAACAAAATATAAGTTTTATTAAGTACTCAATGTTATTGTACATTACGTAAAACCACTGGAATGTGTTAATATGTATATCAACAGGGTATTAAAGGAAGTAAGTTAAAGTGGCTCGCTGTGTACAGGTGCGACAAGGGCGCAGAGAACGGCGTCACGAGACTCGCCTCCGTGAAGTGCCCCGGCGGGCTTGCCTTCGATATCGACAGGCAAACTTGTGACTGGAAAACTCATGTAAAGAATTGCGATAAACTAGAAAGTAAGTTCCGTCCGACTGAGGAAATGGTCATGCGGAGGGCTACGCTTCCGTCTTGATGTTGCACCGTCACCAAACCGCCACCTCCACTCCGGTCGATCGCCGCAAACCTGACCGGCTAGCCTTCCGAATGCCCACTTCCTGTTCATAATCATTTATCTTAATTCCTCATTTCTTGTCAATGCAGGTGCACTAGGTCAGGTCTTAAACAGATCACTTGCCCGTCTGGACTGGCTTTCGATCTCGATAAACAAACCTGCGACTGGAAGGGTAAAGTGAACAACTGTGACAAACTGGAGAGTAAGTCCGAAACAGAAGCTATTGACGCGTAGAGAGCAATGACGCTTGGGTGAAGGGGCCGCGTCGCACTGTAGACTAGGTGTAGGCACGGTACGAGTATTGCATGAGGCCCCGGGCGCGCCCGGCGACGTGGCACCGCCGCCGCCATCGCGCCACCTGCGCATTAACATCGGCTACAACAAACATTACTTTTAAAATCAGAAACAAAACAGTATTTTAATTAGGAAGTAAAACTGTGGTTTGACTGTAACTTGATAGGAAATCGATGTCAACCTTTATCTACCTACCTATAGAATTCGATAAAATTATACAAAATAGTAAGTTTCTATTTTATGTAGGTAAATGTTAAACCGTCAAATATTAAAATGAGATCGAAGTGTTTATTGACTAAACCGGAACATTAAAAAGAAAGTGGTCATTAGAAGACCGTTTTCACGATTTATTGCTTCCAAATAGTAAAAAAATTACCTTCGATAAAATTAGCCTGTTTTGTTTTTGCGTAATGAAAATAAAAATGTCTAAATACCGAGATGGTATTATAGGTAAAGATTTTTTTATACGCACAATGATGTCAAACCAATTAATAACACAATTTACGTTTACCTAATGCATATTGAAAAGGTATATAACACTTCGAAAGAAACAGTGAATACCTAAACAAGATACATGAAAATAAGTGCCTACTCGAAATATTAGGTACCTACAAATAAATTAAAACACAATCAAATACAAGAAAAAAAAACAATAAAAACATTCTTCTCTAATATCCACTTTACACTAACCCTTACGCTTAAGCTTCATTACCATTAAAAACACTTGCTAACATAGCAACACTAGTAGAACTTTAATACATCTGTATGATAATGGCTTCGAAAACTATTAATCTTATTATACTTGTGTAAATAGGTTCCTAATTGGTTTCTATTTACTACTTGACCTGCCGAACATATTTAAGCTCTACTTATACTATACTAATCTAAATCCACGGAATAAATACTGAAATTCTTTTTTTTTTAACCTGTTTTACACAAATAGCTTCATGAATTATTTGGTGCATTTTGTAACGCTTTTCAAATTATTTTAAATGAGACTAAGTGGTGGGTTCTTGTAACTATTTTCGGCCTATTACAATCTAAATGTAACACCAATCTACAATCTATCCTTTACCATCGAGCAACACTAGAAAAGGAATGAATTCTACATTGTTTAAAAAAATATATATAAATATAATAAAAGCATATTATTATTATTTTTTTCAAATTTACTTTTATTATCATTTCCTTTCTAAGATTGCTCAACAAAAGTCTTAAATTTACTTATTTGTTATTTTTTAAACATACATATTCGTATCTCTTTCTACCTAATTTTTCCATTGTCATTATAGTAATTCTTTTAAAATACTTCGTTCAATTGCACATGTCACCCTTTTCTACTTAACGTATTTTGGAACTAATGAAGTTAATTAATTCTTCTCTTTAATATTATTGTCGAAATTTTCTTTCTTCATTACTAAAATATAGATCCATTTTAATTTTTCAACTTCAATTCTTTTACTGTTCATACACGCATGCTTAGCTCAGTCTTTCTTCTCTTTTCTTGTTTACCTACCCTTATCGACACAGAAATATAATCACCAATACAAATAAATTTTAAAAGAATAAACCAGTTTAAACTGCGTAGGTACCTATAATGATTACTCATAGGCAAATCATGAAATATCGCAATTATATTGTGACTTTAATTTACTTCTATTTTTCAGAACCGAGGAAGATCTTGCCTATCTTGAAAACTGATGAACCTATCTGTCCGGAAGGAAAATTAGCATGTGGAAGTGGAGATTGCATCGAGAAAGAATTATTCTGCAACGGCAAACCCGACTGCAAGGATGAATCTGACGAAAACGCGTGCAGTAAGTATATAGAGTTTACATTTCGAAGTTCTTAAAAGTTCCATGATCATAGTTTTTTATGCGTTATCTTACGATTACAATCTTTCGCAGCTGTCGACGTGGATCCAAATAGAGCGCCTGACTGCGACCCTAACCAGTGCATCCTCCCTGACTGCTTTTGCTCCGCTGACGGCACCCGCATCCCTGGCGCGATCGAACCCAACCAGGTCCCTCAAATGATCACTATTACCTTCAATGGAGCCGTAAACGTAGACAACATTGATCTCTACGAACAAATTTTCAATGGCAATCGCCACAATCCTAACGGCTGTCAAATCCGTGGTACATTCTTTGTGTCTCACAAATACTCAAATTACGCGGCGATACAAGAGCTGCACCGCAAGGGTCATGAAATTTCAGTATTCTCGATAACTCACAAAGATGATCCTTTGTACTGGACTGGCGGAACTTATGATGACTGGTTGGCGGAAATGGGCGGCGCCCGTCTCATTGTTGAGCGTTTTGCTAACATTACTGACTCCTCTATCATTGGATTACGCGCCCCTTACTTACGAGTTGGTGGAAACAAACAATTCGAAATGATGGCCGACCAATATTTTGTGTATGATGCATCTATCACTGCTCCTTTGAGTCGTGTTCCTATCTGGCCCTACACTCTTTACTTCAGAATGCCACACAAATGCAACGGAAACGCTCACAACTGCCCCTCTCGTAGCCATCCAGTATGGGAGATGGTAATGAACGAGCTTGACCGAAGAGATGACCCGACTTTCGATGAATCCTTACCTGGTTGTCACGTAGTGGACTCTTGCTCTAACATCCAAACTGGAGATCAATTCGCGCGTCTTCTTCGCCATAATTTCAACCGCCACTACTCTACCAACCGCGCTCCTCTCGGTCTTCACTTCCACGCATCATGGCTTAAGTCCAAGAAAGAGTTCAGAGATGAACTTATCAAGTTCATTGAAGAAATGTTAGAAAAGAACGACGTATATTTCACCTCATTAATTCAAGTTATCCAATGGATGCAAAAGCCTACTGAACTATCTGCGCTCAGAGATTTCGCAGACTGGAAACAAGACAAATGTGATGTTAAAGGTCAACCCTTCTGTTCATTGCCAAATGCCTGCCCCTTGACCACTCGTGAACTGCCAGGAGAGACACTGCGACTTTTCACATGTATGGAGTGCCCCAACAACTACCCCTGGATATTAGATCCCACGGGAGAAGGGTTCAATGTTAAGAAGTGATCTCTTTAAGTTATGATAAAAGACTGTACACATGTAAATAATACTCAATATGTAATGATAATAAATAATTAAATTACTTTGTTCAATTATGATGAATGTGTGACAGGATGGTCATTAGAATTCATAGTTTAAGTTAAAACAAATCATGGCCGCACATTTTATTACCGATAATCCTATACCTACATATAAATTAAATTAAACCATCCAAGTTGCACGAAAACTGCGCCATTGCCAGTGAGCTACTTGACACATCACATTCTTATTGTTTATCTACCAAAATAGGTAAAATTCATGTGTTTTATGCCTAGACATTAAGGTTTATACAAATAAAAACAAAATACTTAAATTAGATATTTTTGTTTTTAATCATAATTAATCCTAATCAAATTGTGAACAGTTCCCACAAATCTTTTATATTTCTGTAAATGTAGGAACTAGTGGAAACTGCATGCCCAGTACAATCCCGTCTCCCTTTACCTCATCTAAATACTTGTACTATATACGTGTAGGTACTACACTATATACGGATACTAACGTTGGTATCTGCGCAGTAGGTAACGTTAGCGCCCGAGACCCATTGGCGTAGTTTGGATTTTGACTTTTTAGGGGGGAGCCGTCCAGCTAAACTACCCACAGTTATTCAACGAGAGATCTTAAAGGACGCCTAGTAATAAATAATAATGCATTTCATTCTCTCTCCTTTTAATTTTATGGCGTCTTTCTTTACCTGAGTAAAGAAAGACGCCATGAAATTAGAGAGTACAGAAAGACTGAAAGTGGGGTGCAGCTAAATCGATAATAATATTCTATAACAAAAAATCTTTTCACGCTTTAAAGTTTAGTTTAAATAGATGGTTAATTAGTTTATTACTCGAGGATTGGTATTTATTGAATCTTAAATTTAAGCGTTTAAACAGCAAATCATTCTTCAATACTATAAATTTTGCTAGAAGTGTTACAGAAATAAGTTTAAAATAAAATCTGGGTTAGTACTTATTAAAGTATATTATTTCTATTTCAAAGAATATGACGAGAATTTTCGGTGAACTGCCCTTAGTCTAAAGTTTCATTATTTTTGGTGTCGCACTTTGTAAATTTACCGTTTACCAGTATCAAGTATTTCATTTATTCTATTTTATGAAAAATCAAGTTAATTAAAGCTACATAAAGTAAGTTATAGTCGAGTTCGAGCATGTCTCATTAAAATAGTGGTGACTTTACCATAAGCTTCGTTGTAATTTCAGCAGCAACATAAAAATTCATATATTACCTTATTAAATCATTTTCACTCACACGCTATTTGGATCTCTATGAATAAAAATACCACCAATTTTATTAATGGGGCGACACGGCCTTTTCCGCGCTCCCGCCAAAACTCTTCGTGTCTCTGTAATTTATTTATTTTTTATAATTCCTCGTCAAACTGATACGGAGTGCTTGATGTTTAATCTATTATTATATGTACATACTTCGATTTTGCCATTTATATTTTATATCTAACATAGTTCCAGACAAAGTCCAGTCCGTGCCGGTCGAGTCCAATCATGCAGTGCAAGTAGTAGTGGCTTTACTATATATAAGCTTCGATAGAGTTTTGGAAGCAACACGAAAATTCATTATTCAATGCTTTATATCACTTTCCCACACTTGCACATGTAGGTAATTCAGCACTCTAAGAATAAAACACAACTATTTTATACATTTATATTCGAAAAACACGGATGACACGACTTTTTCAGCGTTCCCGCCAAAATGCTACCGTGGTATTTTTTTTAATGGTTTGGCTATAAAGGGCTTTATCCATATAAAGGCTTTTGCCAAACTATGTCATTGTTTGTGAAGAACTAGTACTCTGATTATTTTAATCACAACACTTCACTAAAATTTTGTCACTGTCTTTATATATTTATATAGAGCTTTAAAAGTATCGACGTCTTGTAATAATTGTTCAACGCTGTCCCTGTTATTCTCCTTCAGTGATGCAAGAATGAGGGAAGATCCATGCATATTCGGAGATTTCGGTCTCTGCGGGGAACTTTTCTTTAGGGGTTTTAATGGGTCTTTACTATTATAGTATGTGAATATTTCAAAATAATGAGGTACTTAAGTCAGCTGATAGAGTTGTGAACGTCCATAAACTATTTTAATCTATGATGTCTTTATTTTTTATATTCGTCACAATTTTATACCTTTCACATATTCATTGTTACATAATTGAATGTTCAGTAATTATTTATAGTCTACCACAACTGCTGCTGCTGGGCTTGAGTCGTCTACAATCTATATAAAACCCATTATTCTTTATGGTAATTTAAATATTCTGCATATTGTTGAATTTATGATCGTATGTTTGCTTTAATTTCATTAAAGAAATACTAAAAAATATCAAAATTCTTTACGTGAGTGAATAGTATCAGTAAAATGTGTCTACGCTACATAAAAGGTAGTATGCATAAGCAGGTTTCTACAGATTACTTTATATAGGCTCGCACTTGTCATCATCATCATCAGCCTATCGAAGTTTACTGCTAGATCTATTTTGTAGGCCTCTTCCAAGACACGTCACAAAGCCTTCGGCTTTTCGCTTCCATCGACCGCCAGCTATCGTAAGTATATCATCACTCCATCGAGTCTCAGGGCGTCCTACGCTACGTTTGCTCTAGTATCCTTTAACAATGTTTCTCAAAGTGGGGTAGGTACGCGTACAACGTACGTATGCGTAACGTCTGTTAATCGTAAGGAGTACGCGACAAAATTTACGTGTTGGCTATGGTTTAGGAGGTTTCATAAAATTGAAATTGACTACAAAAAAAAACAAACACTTATCACATTAATTATTAAATTATATATGCTCTTATGTATTTTTTTAGACAAAATATCTTATTTGTTCTATATATATTCAGTTTTTTTAAAAGGTTCGCTGTTGTCTTGAATATATAATATGGGTTGAGTTTGTAACTTCATTGGGGGTTTTTCATAATTATTATAACCTATTTTTCGGAGCATTAAGAATGAAATATTGGGAAATTCCATACAGTCACCTGGCAGCACTGCCTCCCTCATCATGTCGTGTTCGGTTTCGGCTGAAGTAATAAATCTATGGTAGAGGTTTGGCGGGAACGCGGAAAGAGACGTGTCGTCCCATTGTATTTAATTTCAAAACTAGTGTTTTTTTTTTAAATTGTTTATGTATAAAAATAGAGGTGTTTTATTTATAAACGAGTGAGGGAAAGGTATATAAAGTGGTAAAATATGACTTTTTGTGTTGCATTCAAAACTCCATCGAAGCTTATAGTAAAGTCACCACTACTAAGGCATGACTGGATTTGACTGGCACGGACTGGACTCTTGACCAAGACTGGACTTTGATGGTAACTAAAAATGTTAGACATAAATTACAAAAACCGAAGACGAGGCAATAAAGATAAAGAGACTGAAGACTCCACACAAAATATAGAAACATTGAAACTGGCAGAATACAGTGTGATGCCAAGAAGAAACAGAAAAAAAAACCATGGGCAAGAATAAATTTAAAAAAGTCATCTGTCATGTCGTGTCACGGTGTCAAGTCAACCGAGACAAGTGTCTTGTTGTCGGCGTTTTTATTCAATAACTTTTTGTATCGGTTTATGAAAAGATCTCGAATATTAATCTCTAACTAAATCGTTTATAATATAATTTAAGATTCTAAGTGTTTTTTGTCAATATTATCATGACTTCGCCATTTATTGATAAGTTTAAACAATTTGATGCGTATGCGAAAACTTTAGAAGATTTTAGGGTAAAGACTGCTACAGGGGCAGCAAGTAAGATCCATGTTTCTTGCGCACTGGAGCTAAGAAGCTCAAAACACATCTGCTTCATATATATAAATGAATCTATTAAATTTCAGTAACCGTAACCGGCGGTATCGTCATGCTACTACTATTTCTGTCCGAACTTCATACCTACATGTCTCCAAATATATCAGAAGAGCTGTTTGTTGATACATCCAGAGGCCATAAATTACGCATAAATTTAGATATTGTTGTGCCTTCAATCTCTTGTGACTGTAAGTTATTATTAATTTTCAAATACAGAATAATAAATACCATTCCTAATACTTTGTACTTGATAAGAAAGCCTATCTACACACAACAGGCCAATAATAGTCTTATGATGCATTAAAGGGAAAGGTTGTTAGCTCAAAGATGCCTGCGCAGGACTTCCCAGGTGTTTTCCAAGGTGTATGATAAATTGTTCTGAAGGTCATATATACCACAAAGAGAAAAGTGATTATATCTGGTAAATGGATGGTGGTAAGTAACACTATTATGCTTTTTACAGACTTAGTGCTAGATGCTATGGACTCATCTGGTGAACAGCACCTTCAAATGGATCATAATATACATAAAAGGAGATTAGATTTAAATGGAAACCCTATTGAAGAACCAAAGAAACATGAAATTGCAACATCTACAACAGTATGTTTTATATCAACAAAAGTTGCTATTAAATTAGACTAACATAATGTGAACTAATTATATTTTCATTTAAAGGTAAAGGAAAATAATACAGATGTGGCTAGAGTAACTTGTGGTAGTTGTTATGGAGCTGCATTAAATGAATCTCAGTAAGTGATCTTTTAATAATGCAAAAATAATTAAGTTAAAATAGTATTATTTTTTTCCAATATAAGTTTAACTTTCCCAAGCACTACTGAATCACATTGTTTGTAGATGCTGTAATACTTGTGAAGATGTGAAAGAAGCATATAGATTGAGACGATGGGCTCTCCCTGACTTAGCAACTATTGAACAATGTAAGAATGATGAATCTATTGAAAGAACTAACTTAGCCTTGAAGGAAGGATGCCAAATATATGGATATATGGAAGTCAATCGTGTAAGTACCTTGGTCATGTAATGATAGAGTACCTGGTTGACCGAGCATTGCTCGGTTGAAAACATGGATAAAACAACATTTTCTGAAAATGAAACCTAGCTAGATCGCTTTTTCGCCCCCAAAACCAGGGGGGATACAAAACTTCATTAAAATCGTTGGAGCCGTTTCCAAGATTCAGAATATATATATATATACAAGAATTGCTCCTTTAAAGATATAGATAACTTATCAATTCAAAATTAATCGTGGCAAGGAAAAAAGTCCTTTCTGAATCTGGCCTCTTTGAGTAATCACAGGTTCTTTGGCACAGCTAAATATTACCTTTTACTTTGATAGATCATAATCATATTAATGTGTTATTGATATGTATTACTCTTTATTTAGGTTGGTGGTAGCTTCCATATAGCTCCAGGCAGAAGCTTCACAATAAATCATGTGCATGTACATGATGTCCAACCTTACTCATCATCAGTTTTTAATACCACTCACATAATCAAACATCTATCATTTGGCACTGATATTAAGAGTGCCAATACTGCCCCTCTGGATGGAGTTACTGGACTTGCCAAAGAAGGTAAATGTTCAAAACTTTATAAAATAATATGTCCCTGGATCAACCTTATTTTAAAAATCTGTCCCACTACTGAGTGCAGGCTTCTCATTATGATCAAGGTATGACCATAGTCCACCAAAGTCATCAAGTGTAGGTTGAGACACTTCACACATCTTGTGTTACTTAGATAAGACAGAGGTATATATCTTGAGATTTTAGCCCAGAATCGGCAGATCATCAAGCAGTCTACCATGACTTCTAACACTTATATATATTATTTAAAATAGGTTCATGTTTGACCACACTCTGCCTGATGTTAAGCAGTAATGAGGTCTAAAATAAAGCATGCTTACCTAGAAGAAACCTATTTACTCTAGATTTGAAGACACCCATATTGTACCTAACAGGGAACACAGACTCCTTATCTACTTAATGTACCTACTCACATATGTGTCAGTTATATAACGCGATCTTAAATGTCATTGATAGTAATTAAATTTTACTTTTTACGGATTAATATTGGCTGCTTGACTGATTTTTAATTACATAGTTGAACAACTCATAAGAAAGATATTGTAGGCAATGTTTGATCTAAAATATGGTGTTCTACTGGGTACAAACAACAGCATAGCAAATATTTCAAAAGATGATTAATATAGTTTTAAAATGTATCATATCACAAACCAGATACCTAAATAGTCTGTAAATTTTTATAAGCCAAGTGTGAAGACATCTCTCATATCAAAGTTAACATAGCATAATAATTACTGATATTGGACAAAATAAACCAAAACTAACAAATTAATGTGTCATCTAAGTAGTGCCCTGGTAGTGCATACACGTGTGTGAAGTTAGCATCTCAATAGTCAGCATCTCAAAAAAAAACTTCAGATTCATTGGCATCCAGCATAGTTCTACAGTTCTCGATAAGATTTAACAATAGTTCTATCGATTTTGCTATCAAAACCGGACTTTGAAAAATGAGATGCTAACTTCACATATAAATCATAGCATCTCATCGAAATTCGCGGATTTCACGTTAGTAGAGATGAAATTCACTGAGTTCTACAGTTCTTGATAAGTTTTAACAATAGTTCTATTGATTCTCGATAATTATAAATAATTATAATCATCACAATCACCAAACAGAGGTGAGATGCTGGGGTATAAGTGCGAGTTCTGGGTTCAATATGGCTTTTAAATGATAGCTGCGGGCTCTTTACACGAGTTCCGAAAGAGTTCTACTCTTTGGAACATTCTCAGTAATTATAAATAATTATAATCATGAAAATTTTCGAAAAAAGGTGAGATGCTGGGTTATTATTTTGAGTTCTGCGTTCAATATGGATTTTAAATGATAGCTGGGGACTCCTTACATGAGTTCCGAAAGAGTTCTACTCTTTAGAACACTCTCAGTAATTATAAATAATTATAATCATCAAAATTTTCGATAAAAGGTGAGATGCTGGTGTATAACTGCGAGTTCTGGGTTCAATATGAATTTTAAATGATAGCTGGGGACTCCTTACACGAGTTCCGAAAGAGTTCTACCCTTTCGAACATTCTCAGTAATTATAAATAATTATAATAATCAAAATTTTCGAAAACAGATGAGATGCTGGGGTATAAAGGCGAGTTCTGGGTTCAATATGGATTTTAAATGATAGCTGGGGACTCCTTGCATGAGTTCCGAAAGAGTTCTACTCTTTCAAACATTCTCAAAAATTATAAATAATTATGATCGTCAAAATTTCCGAAAAAAGGTGAGATGCTGGGGTATTATTTTAAGTTCTGCGTTCAATATGGATTTTAAATGATAGCTTGGGACTCCTTACAAGAGTTCCGAAAGAGTTCTACACTTTCGAACATTCTCAGTAATTATAAATAATTATAATCATCAAAATTTTCGATAAAAGGTGAGATGCTGGGGTATTATTTTGAGTTCTGGGTTCAATATGGATTTTAAATGATAGCTGGGGACTCCTTACATGAGTTACGAAAGAGTTCTACTCTTTCGAACATTCTCAGTAATTATAAATAATTATAATCATCAAAATTTTCAAAAAAAGGTGAGATGCTGGTGTATTATTTTGAGTTCTGGGTTCAATATGGATTTTAAATGATAGCTGTGGACTCTTTACACGAGTTCCGAAAGAGTTCTACTCTTTAGAACACTCTCAGTAATTATAAATAATTATAATCATCAAAATTTTCAAAAAAAGGTGAGATGCTGGTGTTTTATTTTGAGGTCTGGGTTCAATATGAATTTTAAATGATAGCTGGGGACTCTTTGCACAAGTTCCGAAAGAGTTCTACTCTTTAGAATACTCTCAGTAATTATAAATAATTATAATCATCAAAATTTTCAAAAAAAGGTGAGATGCTGGTGTATTATTTTGAGTTCTGGGTTCAATATGGATTTTAAATGATAGCTGTGGATTCTTTACATGAGTTACGAAAGAGTTCTACTCCTTCGAACATTCTCAAAAATTATAAATAATTATAAACCTCAAAATTTTCGAGAAAAGGTGAGATGCTGGTGTATAACTGCTAGTTCTGGGATCAATATTGATTTTAAATGATAGTTGAAGGCTCTTTATACGAGTTCCGAAAGAGTTCTACTCTTTCAAACATTCTCAAAAATTATAAATAATTATAATCATCAAAATTTTCGAAAAAAGGTGAGATGCTAGGGTGTTATTTTGAGTTCTGGGTTCAATATTGATTTTAAATGATAGCTTGGGACTCCTTACAAGAGTTCAGAAAAAGTTCTACTCTTTAGAACACTCTCAGTAATTATAAATAATTATAATCATCAAAATTTTCAAAAAAAGGTGAGATGCTGGTGTTTTATTTTGAGGTCTGGGTTCAATATGAATTTTAAATGATAGCTGGGGACTCCTTACACGAGTTCCGAAAGAGTTATACTCTTTAGAACACTCTCAGTAATTATAAATAATTATAATCATCAAAATTTTCGAAAAAAGGTGAGATGCTGGTGTATTATTTTGAGTTCTGGGTTCAATATGGATTTTAAATGATAGCTGTGGACTCTTTACACGAGTTCCGAAAGAGTTCTACTCTTTCGAACATTCTCAAAAATTATAAATAATTATAATCATCAAAATTTTTGAAAAAAGGTGAGATGCTAGGGTATTATTTTGAGTTCTGGGTTCAATATTGATTTTAAATGATAGCTTGGGACTCCTTACAAGAGTTCCGAAAGAGTTCTACTCTTTAGAACACTCTCAGTAATTATAAATAATTATAATCATCAAAATTTTCAAAAAAAGGTGAGATGCTGGTGTTTTATTTTGAGGTCTGGGTTCAATATGAATTTTAAATGATAGCTGGGGACTCCTTACATGAGTTCCGAAAGAGTTCTACTCTTTAGAACACTCTCAGTAATTATAAATAATTATAATCATCAAAATTTTCGAAAAAAGGTGAGATGCTGGTGTTTTATTTTGAGTTCTGGGTTCAATATGGATTTTAAATGATAGCTGTGGACTCTTTACACGAGTTCCGAAAGAGTTCTACTCTGTAGAACACTCTCAGTAATTATAAATAATTATAATCATCAAAATTTTCAAAAAAAGGTGAGATGCTGGGGTATTATTTTAAGTTCTGCGTTCAATATGGATTTTAAATGATAGCTTGGGACTCCTTACAAGAGTTCCGAAAGAGTTCTACACTTTCGAACATTCTCAGTAATTATAAATAATTATAATCATCAAAATTTTCGATAAAAGGTGAGATGCTGGGGTATTATTTTGAGTTCTGGGTTCAATATGGATTTTAAATGATAGCTGGGGACTCCTTACATGAGTTACGAAAGAGTTCTACTCTTTCGAACATTCTCAGTAATTATAAATAATTATAATCATCAAAATTTTCAAAAAAAGGTGAGATGCTGGTGTATTATTTTGAGTTCTGGGTTCAATATGGATTTTAAATGATAGCTGTGGACTCTTTACACGAGTTCCGAAAGAGTTCTACTCTTTAGAACACTCTCAGTAATTATAAATAATTATAATCATCAAAATTTTCAAAAAAAGGTGAGATGCTGGTGTTTTATTTTGAGGTCTGGGTTCAATATGAATTTTAAATGATAGCTGGGGACTCTTTGCACAAGTTCCGAAAGAGTTCTACTCTTTAGAATACTCTCAGTAATTATAAATAATTATAATCATCAAAATTTTCAAAAAAAGGTGAGATGCTGGTGTATTATTTTGAGTTCTGGGTTCAATATGGATTTTAAATGATAGCTGTGGATTCTTTACATGAGTTACGAAAGAGTTCTACTCCTTCGAACATTCTCAAAAATTATAAATAATTATAAACCTCAAAATTTTCGAGAAAAGGTGAGATGCTGGTGTATAACTGCTAGTTCTGGGATCAATATTGATTTTAAATGATAGTTGAAGGCTCTTTATACGAGTTCCGAAAGAGTTCTACTCTTTCAAACATTCTCAAAAATTATAAATAATTATAATCATCAAAATTTTCGAAAAAAGGTGAGATGCTAGGGTGTTATTTTGAGTTCTGGGTTCAATATTGATTTTAAATGATAGCTTGGGACTCCTTACAAGAGTTCAGAAAAAGTTCTACTCTTTAGAACACTCTCAGTAATTATAAATAATTATAATCATCAAAATTTTCAAAAAAAGGTGAGATGCTGGTGTTTTATTTTGAGGTCTGGGTTCAATATGAATTTTAAATGATAGCTGGGGACTCCTTACACGAGTTCCGAAAGAGTTATACTCTTTAGAACACTCTCAGTAATTATAAATAATTATAATCATCAAAATTTTCGAAAAAAGGTGAGATGCTGGTGTATTATTTTGAGTTCTGGGTTCAATATGGATTTTAAATGATAGCTGTGGACTCTTTACACGAGTTCCGAAAGAGTTCTACTCTTTCGAACATTCTCAAAAATTATAAATAATTATAATCATCAAAATTTTTGAAAAAAGGTGAGATGCTAGGGTATTATTTTGAGTTCTGGGTTCAATATTGATTTTAAATGATAGCTTGGGACTCCTTACAAGAGTTCCGAAAGAGTTCTACTCTTTAGAACACTCTCAGTAATTATAAATAATTATAATCATCAAAATTTTCAAAAAAAGGTGAGATGCTGGTGTTTTATTTTGAGGTCTGGGTTCAATATGAATTTTAAATGATAGCTGGGGACTCCTTACATGAGTTCCGAAAGAGTTCTACTCTTTAGAACACTCTCAGTAATTATAAATAATTATAATCATCAAAATTTTCGAAAAAAGGTGAGATGCTGGTGTTTTATTTTGAGTTCTGGGTTCAATATGGATTTTAAATGATAGCTGTGGACTCTTTACACGAGTTCCGAAAGAGTTCTACTCTGTAGAACACTCTCAGTAATTATAAATAATTATAATCATCAAAATTTTCAAAAAAAGGTGAGATGCTGGTGTTTTATTTTGAGGTCTGGGTTCAATATGAATTTTAAATGATAGCTGTGGACTCTTTACACGAGTTCCGAAAGAGTTCTACTCTTTCGAACATTCTCAAAAATTATAAATAATTATAATCATCAAAATTTTTGAAAAAAGGTGAGATGCTAGGGTATTATTTTGAGTTCTGGGTTCAATATTGATTTTAAATGATAGCTTGGGACTCCTTACAAGAGTTCCGAAAGAGTTCTACTCTTTAGAACACTCTCAGTAATTATAAATAATTATAATCATCAAAATTTTCAAAATAAGGTGAGATGCTGGTGTTTTATTTTGAGGTCTGGGTTCAATATGAATTTTAAATGATAGCTGGGGACTCCTTACACGAGTTCCGAAAGAGTTCTACTCTTTAGAACACTCTCAGTAATTATAAATAATTATAATCATCAAAATTTTCAAAAAAAGGTGAGATGCTGGTGTTTTATTTTGAGGTCTGGGTTCAATATGAATTTTAAATGATAGCTGGGGACTCCTTACATGAGTTCCGAAAGAGTTCTACTCTTTAGAACACTCTCAGTAATTATAAATAATTATAATCATCAAAATTTTCAAAAAAAGGTGAGATGCTGGTGTTTTATTTTGAGGTCTGGGTTCAATATGAATTTTAAATGATAGCTGGGGACTCCTTACATGAGTTCCGAAAGAGTTCTACTCTTTAGAACACTCTCAGTAATTATAAATAATTATAATCATCAAAATTTTCGAAAAAAGGTGAGATGCTGGTGTTTTATTTTGAGTTCTGGGTTCAATATGGATTTTAAATGATAGCTGTGGACTCTTTACACGAGTTCCGAAAGAGTTCTACTCTGTAGAACACTCTCAGTAATTATAAATAATTATAATCATCAAAATTTTCAAAAAAAGGTGAGATGCTGGTGTTTTATTTTGAGGTCTGGGTTCAATATGAATTTTAAATGATAGCTGGGGACTCCTTACACGAGTTCCGAAAGAGTTCTACTCTTTAGAACACTCTCAGTAATTATAAATAATTATAATCATCAAAATTTTCAAAAAAAGGTGAGATGCTAGGGTATTATTTTAAGTTCTGGGTTCAATATTGATTTTAAATGATAGCTTGGGACTCTTTACAAGAGTTCCGAAAGAGTTCTACTCTTTGGAACATTCTCAATAATTACAAATAATTATAATCATCAAAATTTTCGAAAAAAGGTGAGATGCTGGTGTTTTATTTTGAGGTCTGGGTTCAATATGAATTTTAAATGATAGCTGGGGACTCCTTACACGAGTTCCGAAAGAGTTCTACTCTTTAGAAGACTCTCAGTAATTATAAATAATTATAATCATCAAAATTTTCAAAAAAAGGTGAGATGCTAGGGTATTATTTTGAGTTCTGGGTTCAATATTGATTTTAAATGATAGCTTGGGACTCCTTACACGAGTTCCGAAAGAGTTCTACTCTTTCCAACATTCTCAGTAATTACAAGTAATTATAAACATCAAAATTTTCGAAAAAATGTGAGATGCTGGTGTGATATTTTGAGTTCTGGATTTAATATGGATTTTAAATGATAGCTGGGGACTCCATACATGAGTTCCGAAAGAGTTCTACTCTTTCGAACATACTCAGTAATTTAAAAAAAATTATTTACACAAAATTTTCGATAAAAGGTGTGATGCTGGTAGATAACTGCGAGTTCTGGGATCAATATGATTTTTAAATGGTAGCTTGGGGTCTTTTACACGAGTTGCAAAAGAGTTCTACTCTTTCGAACATTCTCAGTAATTATAAATAATAATAATCATCAAAATTTTCGAAAAAAGGTGAGATGCTGGTGTATAATTTTGAGTTCTAGGTTCTAGGTTCTAGAACTCTTTCGGAACTCGTGTAAGGAGTCCCCAGTTATCATTTAAAAGCCATATCGAACCCAGAACTCGCAGTTATACCCCAGCATCTCACCTTTTTTTGAAAATTTTGAGGTTTTTAATTATTTATAATTACTGAGAATGTTCGAAAAAGTAGAACTCTTTCGGAACTCGTGTAAGGAATCCCCAGCTATCATTTAAAATTCATATTGAACCCAGACCTCAAAATAATACACCAGCATCTCACCCTTTTTCGAAAATTTTGATGATTATAATTATTTATAATTACTGAGAGTGTTCTAAAGAGTAGAACTCTTTCGGAACTCGTGTAAAGAGTCCCCAGCTATCATTTAAAATTCATATTGAACCCAGACCTCAAAATAAAACACCAGCATCTCACTTTTTTTCGAAAATTTTGATGATTATAATTTTTTGTAATTACTGAGAGTGTTCTAAAGAGTAGAACTCTTTCGGAACTCGTGTAAGGAGTCCCCAGCTATCATTTAAAATTCATATTGAACCCAGACCTCAAAATAAAACACCAGCATCTCACCTTTTTTTGAAAATTTTGATTATTATAATTATTTATAATTACTGAGAGTGTTCTAAAGAGTAGAACTCTTTCTGAACTCTTGTAAGGAGTCCCAAGCTATCATTTAAAATCAATATTGAACCCAGAACTCAAAATAACACCCTAGCATCTCACCTTTTTTCGAAAATTTTGATGATTATAATTATTTATAATTACTGAGAGTGTTCTAAAGAGTAGAACTCTTTCGGAACTCATGTAAGGAGTCCCCAGCTATCATTTAAAATTCATATTGAACCCAGACCTCAAAATAAAACACCAGCATCTCACCTTTTTTTGAAAATTTTGATGATTATAATTATTTATAATTACTGAGAGTGTTCTAAAGAGTAGAACTCTTTCGGAACTCGTGTAAGGAGTCCCCAGCTATCATTTAAAATTCATATTGAACCCAGACCTCAAAATAAAACACCAGCATCTCACCTTATTTTGAAAATTTTGATGATTATAATTATTTATAATTACTGAGAGTGTTCTAAAGAGTAGAACTCTTTCGGAACTCTTGTAAGGAGTCCCAAGCTATCATTTAAAATCAATATTGAACCCAGAACTCAAAATAATACCCTAGCATCTCACCTTTTTTCAAAAATTTTGATGATTATAATTATTTATAATTTTTGAGAATGTTCGAAAGAGTAGAACTCTTTCGGAACTCGTGTAAAGAGTCCACAGCTATCATTTAAAATCCATATTGAACCCAGAACTCAAAATAATACACCAGCATCTCACCTTTTTTCGAAAATTTTGATGATTATAATTATTTATAATTACTGAGAGTGTTCTAAAGAGTATAACTCTTTCGGAACTCGTGTAAGGAGTCCCCAGCTATCATTTAAAATTCATATTGAACCCAGACCTCAAAATAAAACACCAGCATCTCACCTTTTTTTGAAAATTTTGATGATTATAATTATTTATAATTACTGAGAGTGTTCTAAAGAGTAGAACTCTTTCGGAACTCGTGTAAAGAGTCCACAGCTATCATTTAAAATCCATATTGAACCCAGAACTCAAAATAATACACCAGCATCTCACCTTTTTTCGAAAATTTTGATGATTATAATTATTTATAATTTTTGAGAATGTTCGAAAGAGTAGAACTCTTTCGGAACTCGTATAAAGAGCCTTCAACTATCATTTAAAATCAATATTGATCCCAGAACTAGCAGTTATACCCCAGCATCTCACCTTTTCTCGAAAATTTTGAGGTTTATAATTATTTATAATTTTTGAGAATGTTCGAAGGAGTAGAACTCTTTCGTAACTCGTGTAAAGAGTCCACAGCTATCATTTAAAATCCATATTGAACCCAGAACTCAAAATAATACACCAGCATCTCACCTTTTTTCGAAAATTTTGATGATTATAATTATTTATAATTACTGAGAGTGTTCTAAAGAGTATAACTCTTTCGGAACTCGTGTAAGGAGTCCCCAGCTATCATTTAAAATTCATATTGAACCCAGAACTCAAAATAACACCCTAGCATCTCACCTTTTTTCGAAAATTTTGATGATTATAATTATTTATAATTACTGAGAGTGTTCTAAAGAGTAGAACTCTTTCGGAACTCATGTAAGGAGTCCCCAGCTATCATTTAAAATTCATATTGAACCCAGACCTCAAAATAAAACACCAGCATCTCACCTTTTTTTGAAAATTTTGATGATTATAATTATTTATAATTACTGAGAGTGTTCTAAAGAGTAGAACTCTTTCGGAACTCGTGTAAGGAGTCCCCAGCTATCATTTAAAATTCATATTGAACCCAGACCTCAAAATAAAACACCAGCATCTCACCTTATTTTGAAAATTTTGATGATTATAATTATTTATAATTACTGAGAGTGTTCTAAAGAGTAGAACTCTTTCGGAACTCTTGTAAGGAGTCCCAAGCTATCATTTAAAATCAATATTGAACCCAGAACTCAAAATAATACCCTAGCATCTCACCTTTTTTCAAAAATTTTGATTATTATAATTATTTATAATTTTTGAGAATGTTCGAAAGAGTAGAACTCTTTCGGAACTCGTGTAAAGAGTCCACAGCTATCATTTAAAATCCATATTGAACCCAGAACTCAAAATAATACACCAGCATCTCACCTTTTTTCGAAAATTTTGATGATTATAATTATTTATAATTACTGAGAGTGTTCTAAAGAGTATAACTCTTTCGGAACTCGTGTAAGGAGTCCCCAGCTATCATTTAAAATTCATATTGAACCCAGACCTCAAAATAAAACACCAGCATCTCACCTTTTTTTGAAAATTTTGATGATTATAATTATTTATAATTACTGAGAGTGTTCTAAAGAGTAGAACTCTTTCGGAACTCGTGTAAAGAGTCCACAGCTATCATTTAAAATCCATATTGAACCCAGAACTCAAAATAATACACCAGCATCTCACCTTTTTTCGAAAATTTTGATGATTATAATTATTTATAATTTTTGAGAATGTTCGAAAGAGTAGAACTCTTTCGGAACTCGTATAAAGAGCCTTCAACTATCATTTAAAATCAATATTGATCCCAGAACTAGCAGTTATACCCCAGCATCTCACCTTTTCTCGAAAATTTTGAGGTTTATAATTATTTATAATTTTTGAGAATGTTCGAAGGAGTAGAACTCTTTCGTAACTCGTGTAAAGAGTCCACAGCTATCATTTAAAATCCATATTGAACCCAGAACTCAAAATAATACACCAGCATCTCACCTTTTTTCGAAAATTTTGATGATTATAATTATTTATAATTACTGAGAGTGTTCTAAAGAGTAGAACTCTTTCGGAACTCGTGTAAGGAGTCCCCAGCTATCATTTAAAATTCATATTGAACCCAGACCTCAAAATAAAACACCAGCATCTCACCTTATTTTGAAAATTTTGATGATTATAATTATTTATAATTACTGAGAGTGTTCTAAAGAGTAGAACTCTTTCGGAACTCTTGTAAGGAGTCCCAAGCTATCATTTAAAATCAATATTGAACCCAGAACTCAAAATAATACCCTAGCATCTCACCTTTTTTCAAAAATTTTGATGATTATAATTATTTATAATTTTTGAGAATGTTCGAAAGAGTAGAACTCTTTCGGAACTCGTGTAAAGAGTCCACAGCTATCATTTAAAATCCATATTGAACCCAGAACTCAAAATAATACACCAGCATCTCACCTTTTTTCGAAAATTTTGATGATTATAATTATTTATAATTACTGAGAGTGTTCTAAAGAGTATAACTCTTTCGGAACTCGAGTAAGGAGTCCCCAGCTATCATTTAAAATTCATATTGAACCCAGACCTCAAAATCAAACACCAGCATCTCACCTTTTTTTGAAAATTTTGATGATTATAGTTATTTATAATTACTGAGAGTGTTCTAAAGAGTAGAACTCTTTCTGAACTCTTGTAAGGAGTCCCAAGCTATCATTTAAAATCAATATTGAACCCAGAACTCAAAATAACACCCTAGCATCTCACCTTTTTTCGAAAATTTTGATGATTATAATTATTTATAATTTATGAGAATGTTCGAAAGAGTAGAACTCTTTCGGAACTCGTATAAAGAGCCTTCAACTATCATTTAAAATCAATATTGATCCCAGAACTAGCAGTTATACCCCAGCATCTCACCTTTTCTCGAAAATTTTGAGGTTTATAATTATTTATAATTTTTGAGAATGTTCGAAGGAGTAGAACTCTTTCGTAACTCGTGTAAAGAGTCCACAGCTATCATTTAAAATCCATATTGAACCCAGAACTCAAAATAATACACCAGCATCTCACCTTTTTTCGAAAATTTTGATGATTATAATTATTTATAATTACTGAGAGTGTTCTAAAGAGTATAACTCTTTCGGAACTCGTGTAAGGAGTCCCCAGCTATCATTTAAAATTCATATTGAACCCAGAACTCAAAATAACACCCTAGCATCTCACCTTTTTTCGAAAATTTTGATGATTATAATTATTTATAATTACTGAGAGTGTTCTAAAGAGTAGAACTCTTTCGGAACTCATGTAAGGAGTCCCCAGCTATCATTTAAAATTCATATTGAACCCAGACCTCAAAATAAAACACCAGCATCTCACCTTTTTTTGAAAATTTTGATGATTATAATTATTTATAATTACTGAGAGTGTTCTAAAGAGTAGAACTCTTTCGGAACTCGTGTAAGGAGTCCCCAGCTATCATTTAAAATTCATATTGAACCCAGACCTCAAAATAAAACACCAGCATCTCACCTTATTTTGAAAATTTTGATGATTATAATTATTTATAATTACTGAGAGTGTTCTAAAGAGTAGAACTCTTTCGGAACTCTTGTAAGGAGTCCCAAGCTATCATTTAAAATCAATATTGAACCCAGAACTCAAAATAATACCCTAGCATCTCACCTTTTTTCAAAAATTTTGATTATTATAATTATTTATAATTTTTGAGAATGTTCGAAAGAGTAGAACTCTTTCGGAACTCGTGTAAAGAGTCCACAGCTATCATTTAAAATCCATATTGAACCCAGAACTCAAAATAATACACCAGCATCTCACCTTTTTTCGAAAATTTTGATGATTATAATTATTTATAATTACTGAGAGTGTTCTAAAGAGTATAACTCTTTCGGAACTCGTGTAAAGAGTCCACAGCTATCATTTAAAATCCATATTGAACCCAGAACTCAAAATAATACACCAGCATCTCACCTTTTTTCGAAAATTTTGATGATTATAATTATTTATAATTTTTGAGAATGTTCGAAAGAGTAGAACTCTTTCGGAACTCGTATAAAGAGCCTTCAACTATCATTTAAAATCAATATTGATCCCAGAACTAGCAGTTATACCCCAGCATCTCACCTTTTCTCGAAAATTTTGAGGTTTATAATTATTTATAATTTTTGAGAATGTTCGAAGGAGTAGAACTCTTTCGTAACTCGTGTAAAGAGTCCACAGCTATCATTTAAAATCCATATTGAACCCAGAACTCAAAATAATACACCAGCATCTCACCTTTTTTCGAAAATTTTGATGATTATAATTATTTATAATTACTGAGAGTGTTCTAAAGAGTAGAACTCTTTCGGAACTCGTGTAAGGAGTCCCCAGCTATCATTTAAAATTCATATTGAACCCAGACCTCAAAATAAAACACCAGCATCTCACCTTATTTTGAAAATTTTGATGATTATAATTATTTATAATTACTGAGAGTGTTCTAAAGAGTAGAACTCTTTCGGAACTCTTGTAAGGAGTCCCAAGCTATCATTTAAAATCAATATTGAACCCAGAACTCAAAATAATACCCTAGCATCTCACCTTTTTTCAAAAATTTTGATGATTATAATTATTTATAATTTTTGAGAATGTTCGAAAGAGTAGAACTCTTTCGGAACTCGTGTAAAGAGTCCACAGCTATCATTTAAAATCCATATTGAACCCAGAACTCAAAATAATACACCAGCATCTCACCTTTTTTCGAAAATTTTGATGATTATAATTATTTATAATTACTGAGAGTGTTCTAAAGAGTATAACTCTTTCGGAACTCGTGTAAGGAGTCCCCAGCTATCATTTAAAATTCATATTGAACCCAGACCTCAAAATAAAACACCAGCATCTCACCTTTTTTTGAAAATTTTGATGATTATAATTATTTATAATTACTGAGAGTGTTCTAAAGAGTAGAACTCTTTCGGAACTCGTGTAAAGAGTCCACAGCTATCATTTAAAATCCATATTGAACCCAGAACTCAAAATAATACACCAGCATCTCACCTTTTTTCGAAAATTTTGATGATTATAATTATTTATAATTACTGAGAATGTTCGAAAGAGTAGAACTCTTTCGGAACTCATGTAAGGAGTCCCCAGCTATCATTTCAAATCCATACTGAACACAGAACTCAAAATAATACCCCAGCATCTCACCTTTTTTTGAAAATTTTGATGATTATAATTATTTATAATTACTGAGAGTGTTCTAAAGAGTAGAACTCTTTCGAAACTCGTGTAAGGAGTCCCCAGCTATCATTTAAAATTCATATTGAACCCAGACCTCAAAATAAAACACCAGCATCTCACCTTTTTTTGAAAATTTTGATGATTATAATTATTTATAATTACTGAGAATGTTCGAAAGAGTAGAACTCTTTCGGAACTCATGTAAGGAGTCCCCAGCTATCATTTAAAATCCATATTGAACCCAGAACTCAAAATAATACCCTAGCATCTCACCTTTTTTCGAAAATTTTGATGATTATAATTATTTATAATTACTGAGAATGTTCGAAAGAGTAGAACTCTTTCGGAACTCATGTAAGGAGTCCCCAGCTATCATTTAAAATCCATATTGAACCCAGAACTCAAAATAATACCCCAGCATCTCACCTTTTATCGAAAATTTTGATGATTATAATTATTTATAATTACTGAGAATGTTCGAAAGTGTAGAACTCTTTCGGAACTCTTGTAAGGAGTCCCAAGCTATCATTTAAAATCCATATTGAACGCAGAACTTAAAATAATACCCCAGCATCTCACCTTTTTTCGGAAATTTTGATGATCATAATTATTTATAATTTTTGAGAATGTTTGAAAGAGTAGAACTCTTTCGGAACTCATGCAAGGAGTCCCCAGCTATCATTTAAAATCCATATTGAACCCAGAACTCGCCTTTATACCCCAGCATCTCATCTGTTTTCGAAAATTTTGATGATTATAATTATTTATAATTACTGAGAATGTTCGAAAGAGTAGAACTCTTTCGGAACTCGTGTAAGGAGTCCCCAGCTATCATTTAAAATTCATATTGAACCCAGAACTCGCAGTTATACACCAGCATCTCACCTTTTATCGAAAATTTTGATGATTATAATTATTTATAATTACTGAGAATGTTCGAAAGAGTAGAACTCTTTCGGAACTCATGTAAGGAGTCCCCAGCTATCATTTAAAATCCATATTGAACCCAGAACTCAAAATAATAACCCAGCATATCACCTTTTTTCGAAAATTTTCATGATTATAATTATTTATAATTACTGAGAATGTTCGAAAGAGTAGAACTCTTTCGGAACTCGTGTAAAGAGCCCGCAGCTATCATTTAAAAGCCATATTGAACCCAGAACTCGCACTTATACCCCAGCATCTCACCTCTGTTTGGTGATTGTGATGATTATAATTATTTATAATTATCGAGAATCAATAGAACTATTGTTAAAACTTATCAAGAACTGTAGAACTCAGTGAATTTCATCTCTACTAACGTGAAATCCGCGAATTTCGATGAGATGCTATGATTTATATGTGAAGTTAGCATCTCATTTTTCAAAGTCCGGTTTTGATAGCAAAATCGATAGAACTATTGTTAAATCTTATCGAGAACTGTAGAACTATGCTGGATGCCAATGAATCTGAAGTTTTTTTTTGAGATGCTGACTATTGAGATGCTAACTTCACACACGTAGTGCATACATACATTGCATTCCAAGATCCAAGATATTTATTGTAGAAGTAGGACAAGGTTTTATACAATAATAGTGCCACATATTTTATAATGCTAACCAACAAGTTTTTGCATACTTAAATGATATTATTTATGAAAATTACTAATGCCTTGACAATTAATGAAGGTGGCATACCAATAAAATAATCTTTCTTTCTTATAATGTTTATTATAGCTAATATTTAAATGGACTAAATAAATGAAGAAGATCAATAGGAATTATGTACAAAACTGTCAATATCATTTATGTGTTTCAACAACGGATTCCAGTACCTATAGCCATAAATGTTCCAAATGTACCTCCACCTTGGAGCATCACTTTTCCGACCGAATGAACTAACTCCCTGCCTCTTGCTCCATATCTGCAATCAACTCCAATTACTTAGTAAGCTTTTACACGACACAAATGTACAAGTAATAAGTACTGAAATAATTACTAATGATTGTGAAACACTAAGTCATTAAGATACTAACCTCAAAGCTGTGAATCCTCCGAAGAGGCCGCCGCTAGCCATTCCAACACAAAACCCGATCATAAAGCCCATTTTCATTTTATCAAAACAAGTCGGGCCTTGGCTTTGATATAATCCCCCGGGAACAGGCATTATTGATTTATATACTAATTAGAAATAAGAACTATAGCTGGTCAATATGTATAATATCTTTAAACTATATCTATGTTAGGTATATTTTTATTAGAGTGCAATCCTAACCAATTTATTTATAAAACCCGAAAACTGCATGAAAATGCGAGAAATGAGAATTGAAAAGATAATAAAATTTGATAATAGTGTCAATGTCAAAGTATTTTTTTTTTTTAATTTGGCGTCGCTCATTACTCATTTGTAATATCAAGTATAATAATTTCATTGAAGACCAAACAAATATCACCGCCACGATCACAAAATAGGTACTTTGAAATTAATAGGCGTAATCAAACCAGTTCAAGTGTTGGCAGCTATGAGGTTTATGCGAAGCTTAGATGCACTGGCACTTAGGCTTGGAAACAATGCACTTATCATCATTTGGTTACGCTTGCATGAGTGTAGTTAGATAATACTCATGTACGATGCTATCCGTGCTAATACTTTTTACATATCTGCGCTGTTTATGCATTTTTACCAAAAAATAAAATAACAGATATCACAGTTACCTGCTCATTACACAATTACACCAGAGAAAAACAGCCGTTGTAAAAATAGCAAAAGCCTAATTTTTATACCAAACTGCTTTCTACCAATAACTCGGTAATTAATTAACGTACTAATTGTGTTATTAATGGTTGTGGTGGTTATTAATTAATTTACTTGAGAGCCAGTTCTATTCCAGGCTAGGAGTGCTTTATCTTCGACCACACCATCACTTAACATCAGGTGAGTTGTGGTCAAACACCTAGCCTGTCAGCTATAAAAAAAAAAAAAAAAAAAAAACGTACAAGCTTAGGTACATACTACAGCGAATAGCAACAAATTCTCTGGTATGTGTGAGTGGGACTACATAAGACAAACGAATCTACTATTTATCCCATCGCGCCTAATGAAATCGATGCGTACATGTTCACCTTATTGGTTTGTGGTGTTTTTCTGTTCTTAATGAGTTTGCATTTTCTTTCCGATGTTAAACAACGATTCTGTCTAGGATGGAGCACACTTACCGTTCGCGTATGAGTTCCAGTTCTCTTTTTTTTTTTCAATAAGATTATTTTAGGATAGCTGTGTTGTAATCCATGTCTCTTTTTTTTCCATTAAGATTATTTTAGGATAGCTGTGTTGTAATTCATGTCTTTATCTGCGATCTTACTTGAACAGTACCACCATGCCAAATGTTAAGATAGGTTTATTAGAATTCCAACTTATCACTCCAAGTTAACCATCAATGGTCAAATAGAATAAATCATACAGTCCCAATGAGTGTCAATTCAAAATGTTTTGTTTCAGGTGCTGTGATGTTTCAATATTATTTGAAAATAGTTCCTACAGTATATGTAAACTTGGACAATACAATTCTCCACACAAACCAATTTTCAGTAACTAGACATCAGAAATCTGTCTCTAATATAAATTCAGAATCAGGAATGCCAGGTGCTTTCTTTAGTTATGAACTATCTCCACTTATGGTCAAATACACAGAAAAGGAAAGGTAAATGACTTAGTAATTTTGTTTACTTAAAAATATTTATTTACAAGTAGAATAAATTAAGTAACAATCAATGATTACAGTGTGACCAAAGCAGTTTCCCATGTATTGTATTTACAGCATAACAAGCTTCTACTAGTTTTGGTTACCCAAAAAATTAAATGCTCATGCTCTGTAAAAAGTCTACTCAACAGAAGTTTTGTTACATTTCTGTTTTTATAATGACGTGTTTCTTACCATTTAAAAAAAAAAATTGTTTGGTTTCAGGTCAATTGGTCATTTAGCAACAAATATCTGTGCTATAATAGGCGGTGTCTTCACAGTGGCAGGGATCCTTGATGCCTTTTTATATCATTCATTGAATGCATTTCAAAACAAAAGTCTTTTGGGTAAATCTGGATAGTTTTAACTACAAGGTTTTCAAAAACATGTTGTAATCATCAACAACACTTTTGGCATAATTTTTGCAGAACTCAACATCTGTGTCTTTTATTAAAGCTGTTATTGGGATATAATTTTCTTTTTTTGGATCATATTGAGCTCTTCCAAGTTTTTCTAAAAATAGGTGTCTTTGTTTAATCCTATGCACTCTGGATAGTAATACTTCTGGATTATTTGAAATTGTTTTGTGTGAGATCCTCATAACATTATGAACAAAGTTAAATCTTTCTAACAAAGCTCTTTGGGCTGCAACAAAAATTTTGGATTACTGACATGTAAATTTGTGTTTTAATTACTTGCATATAAATATGAATACTTACTCAACATCCATATTTTAGGGCTTTTCATAAGAATAGCTTTAATTTCATTACTTTCAAATCCCATTTCTTCTTTTATAGTAAATATGTTAGTTCTGACATGATGAAGATTGTAAGTGATAAATGTTGGTTTTCTAGCAGCCAAGTATCTTACCTCTTCACCAGTTAAATCAAAGCATTCTTGAAAGTAGCCTAACCTTCTATCAATTCTTAATGTGCTGTAAATAAAAAGGACATTGTTTGGAAAATATTAAGAAAACAAAAGTATTACAGCTACTTAGAAATTTGAACATACTTAAACATCAACCAATATGGGTTTTTAGCAACAATTCTATTAATTTGTGTCTCATTAAAACCTTTAGAGACGAGGTAATTAATTCTTACTTTCAGATCTTTTAGATCTTCATAGAATATCATTGGGTTCTTTGTGATGTATTCTCCTATTTGCTCCATGTTGACATAATTACTAATGAACACAATGTGATTTTTCATATCTCTCTCAAAGTCAAGTCTCAGAAATTTTTCAACAATATAAGGTTTCTTTTCTATTTTGCTCAAATTTACATTTAGTTTCACTAAATTTTGTAATGTTTCTGACCTATTGACATAGGCAGCTATGTTAAAAGATTGCCGAAAGTTTGTGGTAATATCAGACAAATCTTCTTGAACATTTTGCAATACATTGTTTTCTGTTTTCCTTTTGTTTGTGACTACTAGCAAGTTTTCTTGAACCCTTCGCTGTCCACCATTGTCCGTGTTTCTTTCATTTGTAGCTACTAAACTGCATTGTCGATTAGAATTCTGTGTTCTAGTCATTAATATTGTTCGGGGTGTTAATAGTATTTTTGTCAACATTGAAAATGCAGATGCCATAGCAGCCGCTGATCTTCTAAACAATAGGAAGTCACTGCAATAAAAAAAAATACAGTAGGCATTAGATATTATACATAGATATAAATTTTGCACAATTGCACAAAAGCTTTAAGTTATTTTTGCATACTTAGTAACATTTTCCATTACTAAAAAAATGGCAATTGTGGTTGCACTTTATCATATTTAGGTAATAGGTAATTACCAGAATATTTGGTCCACATTTGACAGAGAAATGTGTGAACGTACATGAAAGAGAAAACAACCAGTTCAGCCTGCTGGGAAAGCCGTATATATCATACCTTATATTTGAAGCATGATGAAGATCCACGGCGCCAGAGATATAGTAATATCTTTAATTGCTTATAAATATATTTTTTTATTGAAAATTGACTGAAAAATTCCCAGAGCGAAGCCATATTTAGCGAGCGTAGTTGTCAACTACCTGATATCCGTTCTATTTGTAAGATAATACTACCCACCTTACATTATTTACTCGATTATTCTAAGGTTTAGTATTATTTTAAACGGGAAACATGCAATGGAATCACCAGTCGCAGAGTGGTAATACTCTAGATATATACTTACCATAGGTTTTATGCAATTTATCGCTTACAGTACAATGTACGTAAAATATTCTCTAATTAGATTATAAACCTTTCTACAAATATAATTATTATTTATTTGAGGTTATATTTACGTACTTCTTTTTCGTTTTTCTTTTTGGCATTACACTTAGGCATTCTGCCGGTGTCAATTATTTCGATGCAGTAAAATCTATTTAATTGATAGACAAAAATGCAAAAAGTAAGTCACAGTCAAGTCCTTTTGTGCCTTAGTAAAGTAGTAGCTACTTTTAGAAGTTTTAGGATTTTTACAAGAAATATTTTACCACATTGTATTTCTCGTGCACCAATGCGGGATTATAATTATTAAGCTGCAAGTTGAAACTCAATGAGATTGCTTACATAATTACGACTGATATTATACATTTTGTATTGATAACACCAAACTTGCATGTTATATTCCAAATACACATTTAAAATTATTACATATCAACACTGGATAGGGAAACTGGCTAGTTGGGAATGGGGAAATTTAAAGTGAAGTTTGAGGAGAAATCCATACCGTCCATCTGGCGACACTGGGTTGCATTACCTTTGCTGGCAGGCCGCAAAATCACCTTTTCTTTTTATACAACTTACACGTCGTTTCGGTGCTACACGTATGTGTAAGACAGAAATCCGATTGTACTTTAATGGTCACTATTTAATACACTCGAGTAATTTTTAAGTCATTTGTCTAGTGTTTACGTTATATATCTTACAAATTCGGCCATTTCAAAAAGTAAGTGTTGTTCGTTTAACTTTGACGATATAACCATATGGTAACTACTATCGGCATTATATTTAAAAACTATAGATGCATATATCATAGACATATCATTTCATAGATGTATAACATTATTGTAAATAACATCTCCAATGATTAGGATTAATGATGCAATAAAAGCCTGCATTGTAACTGTTCCATACTGCAAAATACCTTCATAATTCATCTACATTTAACCCCTTCATTTGAATATTATCTTTCACAGAGTCCAGCTACAGTAATTCCTATGCTTCCCACTATTGATCATTTGATTTTTATAGATTATAAATATACATAATATGTAGGTATATATATATATCTCTAAATTAATTACAGAATATATTACAATTACGGTAAGGAGTTCATATTTGAAAAAGGTAATAAAAAATAGAAACATGAAATATCTGTTAAATTCATAATTTTTAATTGTTACAGAGCAAGGAAAATGGACACCTCAATGACAGCCAAACAGATTAGACAAGCTTACATTGATTTCTTCAAGAGTAAAGGCCACAAGTATGTCCACTCTTCATCTACTATACCATTAGATGACCCAACACTACTTTTTACCAATGCAGGAATGAATCAATTTAAACCTATTTTCCTTGGATCTATTGATCCAAATTCTGACATGGCCCAATATGTCAGAGTAGTTAATACTCAAAAATGCATTCGTGCTGGAGGCAAACATAATGACCTGGATGATGTTGGAAAAGATGTATATCATCATACTTTCTTCGAAATGATGGGGAATTGGTCATTTGGTGATTATTTCAAAAAGGAAGTATGTGCTTGGGCTTGGGAACTTCTCACTGACGTTTTAAAGTTGCCAGCAGACAGATTGTATGTTACTTATTTTGGTGGTGATTCAAAATCAGGTCTTGAACCTGATTTGGAATGTAAAAATATCTGGCTAGGGTTAGGACTTCCTGAAACAAATATTCTTCCTGGGAGTATGAAGGACAACTTTTGGGAAATGGGTGAAACCGGTCCTTGTGGTCCCTGCTCTGAATTACACTTTGATCGCATTGGTGGACGTAATGCTGCTCACCTTGTTAACATGGATGATCCAGATGTATTAGAGATTTGGAACTTGGTGTTCATTCAATTCAACAGAGAAACTGATGGATCACTGAAACTGCTACCCAAAAAACATATTGATTGCGGTTTGGGGTTGGAAAGATTAGTATCAGTTATTCAAAACAAGAGAGCTAACTATGATACTGATTTATTTATGCCTCTGTTTAAAGCAATTGAAAATGGAACTGGTGTAAGGCCTTACACTGGAAAAGTTGGAGCTGAAGATGTTGATGGAATGGATATGGCATACAGAGTATTGGCTGACCATGCAAGAACTTTGACAATTGCACTTTCTGATGGTGGATACCCTGATAATACTGGTCGAGGATATGTTCTTAGGAGAATTCTTAGAAGAGCTGTGAGATACTGTACTGAAAAACTAAATGGCAAGCCAGGATTCTTTGGCACCCTAGTTCACACAGTTGTTGAACTATTAGGTGATGTTTTTCCTGAGATCAGCAAAGATCCAGAATCAGTTATTCAAATTATAAATGAAGAAGAAATTCAATTTTTGAAGACTCTCTCAAGAGGTAGAGGTTTACTTAACAGAACAATAGAGAAACTTGGTGATTCCAAAATTATTCCTGGAGATATTGCATGGCGTCTCTATGATACTTATGGATTTCCTATTGATTTGACTCAATTGATGTGTGAAGAAAAAGGTCTTAGCATTGACATGGATGCTTATGAAAAAGCAAGAAAAGAATCTCAACTGATATCCCAAGGTAAAGCTGCTGGACAAGAAGACCTATTGGCTCTAGACATTCATGCTATAAGCCATTTACAAAATAGTGGTATTCCTGTGACTGATGATTCTCCTAAATATAACTACACTTTCACTTCATCATCCTCAGATAAAGATGTAGTCTACAAATTTGCTCCTTGTAATGGCACCATTTTGGCTCTGAGGAGAAACAAAGAGTTTGTAAATGAAGTTACTTCAGGTCAAGATTGTGGCTTGATTTTAAACCATTCTAGCTTTTATGCTGAACAAGGTGGTCAGATATTTGATGAAGGGTATATGGTAAAAGAAGATGATGACAGTGTGGAGTTCACAGTTAAAAATGTCCAGGTTAAAGGTGGATATGTCCTTCACATAGGTAAAGTAGAAGGAACTCTAAAAGTAGGAGATACACTATCCCTCCATATTGATACTGAAAGAAGAAGGCTTGTTATGAACAATCACACTGGTACACATGTTCTTAATAATGTTTTAAGAAAAGTCCTTGGAAGTGATTCAGATCAACGTGGATCTCTTGTAATGCCAGACAGGCTAAGATTTGATTTCACTAATAAGGGTCCCATGACTGTAGGTCAAATAAAAGATGCTGAAGACCAAATCAAGGATATTATAAATGCAAATAAAACAGTCTATGCTAAACATACAAGTTTGAGTGATGCTAAAAACATCAAAGGATTACGAGCAATGTTTGATGAGCACTATCCAGATCCAGTGCGTGTAGTATCTGTTGGCATACCTGTTGAAGAACTGGAAAAAAATCCTGATGGTCCAAATGGCTTTGAAACTTCAGTTGAATTTTGTGGTGGCTCTCATTTGCATCAGACTGGTCATATTGGCGAATATGTCATTGTTAGTGAGGAAGGGATTGCCAAGGGTATAAGGAGAATTGTCGCTTTAACTGGACCCGAAGCCATTAAAGCTTTGAACAAGCTAAGCTTCCTAGAAAATGAAGTTAATAATGTAGCAAGTTTTATTAAAGATCAAGGTGAATCTATAAATCAAAAAGATATTGTTAAAAAGATAGTGGATCTTACAAATGACATTTCACATGCTCAAATTTCCTATTGGAAAAAAGAAGAACTAAGAAACATGTTAAAGAATTTGAAAAAGCAACTTGATGATAAGGAAAGGGCTGCCAAAGCTGCCAATATTACCAAAGTGACCGAGAGAGCAAAAGAGATATGTATTCAAAACAAAGACTCTAAAATAATTGTTTCAGAGTTGAAGGCTTTCAGTAACACAAAAGCATTAGATGGTGCCTTAAAGCAGGTTAAACAGCTATCCCCTAACACTGCAGCTATGTTCTTTTCTGTAGATGAGGAAACTAATAAAATATTTTGCCTTGCTGCTGTCCCTAAAGCTGCCAATGAAAAAGGACTGTTGGCTTCTGAATGGGTTCAGTCAGTAGTTGCTATTATTGGGGGAAAAGGTGGTGGTAAGGCAGAGTCTGCTCAAGCTTCCGGAAACAATCCAGATTCTCTCAAGAAAGCTATAATTACTGCTGAAGAATTTGCTAATGCAAGATTATCTTAATTTTGTTTATATATTTTAAGTGTACCGAGTACATACATAACATTAATTTATGTCGCTAACTCGTTGTTTGCCGAACTCAGTTATTTATAATTTTTACTAACATATTATAATTCTTACTTATATTATACAATGTTGTTTTATTCTTTAAACTAACACAAGTACATAATACTCTTGGTTATGAACAAATTTTACAATGGAACTGATACTAAAATCGTGAAAAGATCAACTGTTCCATAAAAAAATGTAATTAACGAAATCTATGTAACTGCTATTTTTATGCACTATTTCAGTAATGGTAGTTGTTTTGATCAAAGAGTACAATGATCTTTCGGCTTATTACTCTCGTTCCGATTAATTCTGTATATATAAAAAATCTTTCTTTCCAAAATTCATTAAATATTGTACTATCCTGTCTGAAAAGAATAATATGAAATCCAGTATGTATTCCCTGCGATTTTACACACTTCCGGAAACAACAGTAGCCTTTGTTAATTCAGGGTTTATGCTATATTATTATGCATTCCGAATTTCACCCAACATCAAGAAGTTATAAACATACAACTTTTGGTGTGATACGAAAATTTGTATTTGTTTGTTTTCACAATGTAACGGATTTGATATGAGGATGGCTTGTACTCTGGAGTAACATGATGTTACTCCAGATCCATATTGTCGGTCAGCAACAGAGATCGGGAAGCAGCTAGTCTTCAGGTACATACCTTAATCAGGTAGTGTCTAACCTCTTAGACAAGTCATATGTAGGTATAACCAAACTTTATGTAGATTATGTTATTGCATATACATTCTAGTTGACCTTAACAGACCCACTTTCAATTTGAATGCCAGATTTACTCCTGTAATTTAAATCTGCATTCTACACTACTAACATAAATAGTAAATTTAAATTATGCATTTTGTGTTATAACAAAAAATCCACAGCACCATTTCAAATCATTTAATTTAAATTTATAGACATAATTTTCATTAAATATAGTTGAAACAAATATATCTTAAACTGACAGTTCACTAAATGATATCTACAAAATAATAAGGTGAAATATTACAAAATATGAATAATATAATTATTTGGTTGGTCTTTATTACATTACAGCACCAATTCTATTGGTGAACAAATCCTCAGGGATCAGGCGGTGCAATTAAATGTGATAGTAATAATTTACAATAATTTGCTAAAGCTAATAAGTAGACAATATTACTCATTCCTGGCCGAATCCCTCGGTTTCTTCTATAGCATAGTTTAATTTCTCACACAACTGTTCGTAACTCTTATATGGTGGTAAATCAAGCCTATTGAAGCATGTATGTGATCGAGGCAACCAAGTGTCCTTGCCAACCTGGAACAAAAATGGAAATTACTTTGTCTATTTACTAATTTCACAATATTAATGTTATTTGAAGAATAAATACCAACAAGCACTCAAAGTAACATAACATATACTATACATATTATGTATATAGTAATTATATGCGTTAATATAGACAGATACACTCTTTACTGTTAACACCAAAGATATATTAAATCTATGTATATGTAAAGTCTCGTGTCACGGTGTTTGTGGTCGCACTCCTCCGAAACGGCTCAACTGATTTTTATGAATATTTGTTAGGTATGAGAATAGGTCGTAAAATATATTTTATACCGCTAGGTGATGAGCTATTTTTATACCGAAAAAATGTAGCGGGGCGAAGCTAGTAAACTTATAAATTAGTGTAACAGTTAACGCTAAGACCGTATGCAAAGTATTTAGAAATAAGTAGAAAATGAGGTGTGCCAATAATAAAGATAAAATATAAGCTAAGGATCAGATCAGGTTAACAGAAAACCTAAATATAACATAAACATACATTTAATATACATCCATATACTTGAATTAGAATGATGGACTTATATATTTATATAAATACATATGGAAATAAGACCAAATTAAAAGGTACATCAACATAATCAATTTGAATATACATATTAGAATTATGTAATTATAATAATATATTAATAATTGATATTATTTCATTTCAATATATATATTTTGTACAGGTACCTTTTCAATACAGAAACGTTGCGGTCCATTTGATCCCATGAGCTCCGCGAAGCCGCCGACCGGCACTCTACATGTGCCCGTCACGAACTGAAGCAGTCGCGCTCGTTTCTCGTTGTCCATTTGCCGGACAAACTGTAAATGAATAATCTCGGTAGGATTTTTTACGGTTTGAATGACTGGTTTGAGATGTAAATCAACTGGTAAAACCTAGTCTGGAATGAGAATTAGCTCTCAAGTAAGGCTGCCGGACCACGCCGTTTAGGTGCTTAAAAATGGATTTTCATTTTAAGAATGATAGCTAGCCAACCGAACTTATCATTTATGTATTGTAAAATGGAGACTTGGTATCCCAAGAACAGCAATATCAAAAAGTATAAAAACAGGGTTTTTTTTTTATATCTAACAGGCTAGATGTTTGACCACAACTCACCTGATGTTAAGTGACGGTGTGGTCGAAGATGGTTAAGCACACCTAGCCTGGAATGGAACTGGCTCTCAAGTGAGGCTGCCGGAACACATCGTTAGATGCTTGGCGGCAGATTTTCAACTTGAGGGTGGTAGCTAGCCAGCCGAGTACTAGAAAGTACCCTACCACCACGCTATGGTTTCCACACGATGTTTTTCTTCACCGGCAGCTCAAGCTCATTGTTGGGGTTTGAACCCACGCCCTCCGGCATGCGAACCTACCGCGCTAACCACTGAGCCATCATCGCTACAAAATAAACGCTATAATCGGGAGCTCGATTGTCAACATAATCACGATACATATCCTGTAAAATTAAAGCTACCAAATTTTGACAATTTAGTTTTTGGTACAGATATACACAACTGATAATTCCTCCCGATGTTTTTGCAGCGCGGGAAACATCGATCTACCAATGGCAAAGTAGGCTATATACGCGCGCTATAATCTTGCGCTGTTATTAGTCGATCGATTACGCGTTGACGGGTCGCCCGTGCGCCGTCTTATTCATCATTTTAGGCGTGGATGCATACGGAGCGCACGTCACTCACGGCGCTAAACCACAAATCGTGCCAAATAAACGTTTTTATAAAGTCATATTATGTTTTCGTTAAAAAGAGGACCACTTTAAACAGTCAAACGAGGGCAATAATTTTCAATGTTAGTTTTCGAAAACGAGCCAGTTAAGTACCTACTCTCATAAATATATTAGCAAACCATGTACTTAACATTACAAAAATCCGCAAAGATGTTCAGGGCAACAAAATATTTGGTAAGGGTAAAACTTATGGGTTTACGTCACCGACATGCTAATGTGACGTGATTTAAGTTTTCATTTCTGTCGGCAGTCCCCAGGACGACCTATTTTGTTTTATGAGCTCAGTTATTATTAATTAATTAAAGTACATACTGTAATTAATTTCAGAAAAATATATGATTTTTATTATAAAACGTGAAAAATTAATAATTACTTAGATCAAGAAAAAAAAAGGCCGTCATGGAGGCTGTCCCGTAAAGTACATACTTTAATTAATTAAAGAAAAATATATCATTTTTATTATTTTAAATATATATTATATTAAGCCTTTTAT
The DNA here is from genome assembly GCA_950106695.1 of Biston stratarius. Lineage (NCBI taxonomy): Eukaryota > Metazoa > Arthropoda > Insecta > Lepidoptera > Geometridae > Biston > Biston stratarius. Next base: position 18,275,196 of record OX467115.1, on the reverse strand, counting down.
TTCCTGATATTTACATTTAAACATACATTACAACACTTATTTATACATAGTAAATATCAGGAACCCCTCTCAGGTGAAGGCCTCCCCCAAGGTTTGCCATCTTTCTCTGTCCTGAGCTATTTGCATCCATTGTGGACCTGCAATATTTTTTATTTCCTCCTCCCATCTTGTGTAAGGTCTTCCTTTGCGGCGCTTGACAAATTATTTTAAATAATCGTCTATTAAAAAAACCCCTTTAAAATGTCCGATAGTGTACGAATCGTATAAGTGGGACAGAGCTAAGAATGCATTGGTAGCAAACAATAATCTGCCATTTTGATCTTGCAAATGAAGTTCAACTTAGATTTATTTAAACAACTGGTCTGCGCTTTTCTGCGGAAACAAAAACTGCAAATCGGGATGATTAGTTGTGTAAAACTAAAGAAAAGTGAAATAGTGTATAATAAATCATAATAATATAAATAGTGAAAAAGTGCCATACCTGCCAGAACCACAGCACCTGCTTGCTGGTGCGCGTGTAGTGCCGATAAATGGTGTTCCGCTGCCAATCATCCACGTCCACCTCCTGCATGCCGCACAGCATTAGCTCCAGCTCGCGCTCATCGAAGTACTTCAGCCATTCTAGGGGCACCACCTGTAAAGTAGATCATCTGTAATGTGTTTCATTTATTCTTAACATCACATTTTGTGTCAAGTATTTCATATATTCCGTGTCTCCTCATAAGATATCTCTCCGACCGACACCATACCTTTATTGTCCCAGTAAAAATTATTGGTGGCAACAAAGGTGGCCCAAGTTAAATAAGGAAAACTACCTCCACATCAAATTCAAAATTATCTGGTTTTATTCCAGCCTGCCCATTTACTCTATCGGACCACTAGGATCTCTAAAAAGCGTCACCGTTTCAAATACGATTTTCAAAAAAAACTTGAATAAGACGGTTTGATTCCACTTCCACATCTTATGAATTATCTGCTATCGCTGATTACATTCTGGGTCTCTGTCTTCAAGTCACGAGTCGGAAATCGGGTTAACATCGGGTGAGTTGGAGGTCAAACGTAAGCCTATTTATTATGTAAAAAAATGAAGTCGCGATGATAGCTCAGTGGTTAACGCGGTCGGTTCGCATGCCGCAGGGCGTGGGTTCAAATCCCAACAACTTCGACCACACCGTCACTTTACATCAGGTGAGCTGTGGTAAAACACCTATTCTGTAAAAAAAACAGACATACGTATACAATTTATAAACAATTGTTTTGTTTACTGTTGACCAAAGAAAGAGTGTCAAGTCAAGAGTGAAAGAGTGTCATTGTACAAGAATTGAAAAAAACAACCTGAAGAAGTAAACTCACATAAGAATACAAATCCTGTTTTCAAACATGCACACAATTATGTTCATTATCTTGAACTTATAATATGCACAAGGTCAGAAAATTATATTACTATACATTTGTGTTTACCTCATTGAATCCATCTAGGAAAGCAGATGTTTGTTCTTCAATTCCTCGCGTCATTCGCCATTGCGTCACTAATTGTAAATATTGCTCTTTGTTTGTCTGAAAAACAGAAAGTAACATAACTATTACTATGATGTGTAGATAAAGATCCAACTGAAAATTAATTTTTAAATTCATTAATTTAATTAATGGTAATGAATGACAATATTTTGTTGTCTCATAAAAATCAATCAATATAATTAAAAATAGTCGCAAGTATTTATGACGTGACATAGACTCACATGCCCTAATACGCGCGCTATATAAACTACTAGCTTTTGCCTGGGACTTCGTCCGCGTAGTGGTCTACATCAGACATCATAGAGTATACCTATTTCTAATTATTATTATTATTTTTGATAGAGAATATAATTATACTGAGAGTTTGGAATCGATAACTTAAAAACAAAAGTTCCCCAAACAAACTTGCACCCCCTTTTAAGGGTAGTTTTGAAAAAAAAAAATACTACAACGTTTTTTTATTACTTTTTATAAAGAGTATTTACAGTGAGTTTTAAAACGCTCCTACCAAAAATAACGAAGTTTCATATAAATTTCCAACCCACATTTTGCACCTTTAGGAGTGAATTTTTTTTTAAATCTTTTCTTAGTGTAAGTGTGCACTAAGAAAGAATTTTTAGCTAAGGAACATTTGTACAAAATTTCATGCTTCTAGACCCAGCGGTTTCAGCTGTGCGTTGATCGATCAGTATGTCAGTTTTTTCTTTTATAGATATAGATATTCTAGCACGCTCTGTGCATAAAGCATCGTCTAAACGAAATCCGTTTTAAACGGATGTAAGGGACCGATGTGCTTTATGACATAAATATAAATACGAGTGCAATTGCTTTTTAAAAAAAAATACTCTATGGAATCGTTCACAGAATTATTAGTCTGTGATACTATAAAGTAAGAAAAAATCAGGAGTTTTAGCAGGAACGCGGTAAAGGTCGTGTCGCCACATTGTTATATTCCAAAACTAGTGTTTTTTCGAGTGTTTATGCATAAAAATAGTGGTTTTTGTTCATAAAGTGCTGAATTAGGATAGGTTGGATGGAGGATCACTAGGGAAGGTGATATATTGTGGTGAAACATAACTTTTCGTGTTGCTTCCAAAACTCCATCCAGAAGCTTATAGTAAAGTCGCCACTACTTTACTAAGGCATAACTTGATTTGACTGGTACCAACTGGACTTGGCCAAGACTGGACTTTGACTGTAACTATAGATGTATATTGCAAAAACTGAAGACAAGACGGTTCAAAAACTGTCAATATTATAAAAGTGAAGTGCTGTAATTCCAAATAGAGACATGGTTCAAAGGCCTCTGTAGCCAGACCATAAACATTATAAAAAAAACACACTTACTTCAGTGACGCGCTCTTTATCACCGTTCGGTTTCAGTTCGTGGTGTATCACTTGACCCAGAACCTCGAAGTCCACACTGAACCACATTTCAAGGCCACACTCATCTATATTGTTATCTTTGATCCACACTAAAGAATTGTAGAACTCTGGATCTATCGACTCGATATCTTTCATAGTCAGCTTTTTGTTTAACATTCTCTTGTAAAAAGGCATTGTGAAGCCAGAATATATGAACCTGAAACAAAACATGAAATATTTATACATGTAATAAAATTGTAACTCAACTTTTCCTACACATTGAAAATAAGGTTTTTGGTGTATTAAATGGAAGCAAATGAAACCGAAAATATAGTTTTTAAATAACGTATCTGTTGAAATCTGTTATGAAATGTTGGCATAACGGGGCAGTTTACTGCGGCATACTGCGCCAAGGACTAATAATGTTTTACTCAAGCGCAAACGAAACAGCAGGGGCTTTATAACAACCATTCGTATGTTATGCGTACAAATATAGCTATATAGCTGTATATGTATAAATTTAATTTGTTTATAGACATAAAAACGATATAGTGAGAAGACCAAAAAGGACAAAACCTTTTGAGTTAGTGTATTAAGTTAGTTAACGTCAGTGCAGTGAGTGCTACATATTATAGAACACACGAACAAAGTGTCTTCCCCTTAATAGAGACAGTAAGAAAAGTGTTGATGGACACATTCTTCGATTTACTCAACTTAGCAATTTAAGTTTTGTTAAAATCACTTATTAGTCTCAATTAAGCTAGATTGTATAATAACAATGAGGTATCTAACAACAAACAGATACATCATTAGGAAAAAAAAAACAATTATCTAATATTTAAATGTCATAATACATACATACATATAATATGTAGATCTTGAATGGTATTGTATGATAGTCACAACGATACCTTTTTACCGAATTTAATCACTGTACTTATTTTTTCTTAACCACGCGAAATAAACTAAATGAAGTAGTTAGATACTAACCTGCCGTGATAAAGCGCCATAGCAATGAACCTTCCTATGAACTTGAAGTAGAGCAAGTGATCGGGGTTGACGTAACTGGCCGGATTGATCTGCAGACTGTAGTTATTCTTGTTAGCATACTCGAATAGGCAGTACATAGGGTTAAGCACTTCGTGTGACACTAGGAAGAACCACTCGCGACTGACGCCGCCGTAGTCGAGCCCTTCCTCCCCACGGAATATTATGTACAGTCTTCTGCGCAACTCGTATGCGGGTAGCCTCATTATCTGCAAAGAACACGTTAACGCTTAAGAAAATCTATCCATAGGTTTTTGAGATTTATGATAATTTATGACATTGACAATTCACTGTTATGTTGGGTAGACTTTAATACTATAGGGCAGCGGTCGGTTACATACGACCCGCGGGCCACACGCTTATGTTATATTAATGTAGCGATGATAGCTCAGTGGTTAGCGCGATCGGTTCGAATGCAGAAAGGCGTAGGTTCAAACCCCAACAATGAGCTTGAGCTGCCGGTGAAGAAAAACATCGTGAGGAAACCATAGCGTGGTGGTAGGGTACTTTCTAATACTCGACTGGCTAGCCACCCCCAAGTTGAAAATCTGCCGCCAAGCATCTAATGGTGTGGTCCGGCAGCCTCACTTAAGAGCCAGTACCATTCCAGGCTAGGTGTTCTTTACTATCTTCGACCACACCGTCACTTAACATCAGGTGAGCTGTGGTCAAACAACTAGCTTGTCAACCATAAAAAAAGGTGAGGAATGCGTATTTTAATGGCTACAAATTTAGAATTGATAACGCATCCGCCATACAGTCTGGACCTTGTGACTTTATTTCCAAAAATTTAAGATAAGCAACGCGGTTTAAAATTTACGAATCCGGAAGCGGCGATGACTGCGTTCAACGAAGCCATTGAAGAGGTCCAGACGATTGGTGCCACTGCTTATTACAATGGTTCCAACGAATACAAAAATTCAATAATTGTAAAGGCTCATAAAAAAAATCATAAAATTGCCATGGTGGTGCCGGCGAAAGAATAGTACCCCACCCTCTCTACCCGTGGTTGCCGTAAGAGTCAGCTAAGGGATGTAATCCGGAAGATGGGCAGCAGCGTCTTCCTTGACCAATTACTCCTAACTGCGCTCGCCAACCCGCCTGCCAAGCGTGGCGAGTATTGGCAAAACCCCCTCAGGAGGAGGCCTATGTCCAGTAGTAGACGTCCTATGGCTGTTGATGTACTCATAAAAACAATAAATACAGCACAAGTATAATATCTAGTCTTATTTATTAGAATCCAAAAACTTTCCCCACATACTGTTTCTTATTATTTCATTAAAACAAAACCAGATAGCATTACATTCGTTCAGTACCTATTTTACTATAATTATGATACGTCCGCAGGCAAGTTAAACTATAAGTACCTACTATTATATGTACACCAACTCACCTGGTGATAGGAATCCTCGAACAGAGTTTGCCTCGAGAGTGTTATTTTGATATGACTCGGCAAAGCGTTGCTCTGACACAGGTACCTAAATTGACTAAGTTTCCATCTAAATGACCTTTCGTAGGCCCGCGGTACCCCGTAGGCCCCTTGGGGACCCTTCGGCGCTCCGGGCCTTGGGTCTTGGAATGTGGTAGTTCTCGTATTGTGATCTACGAAATATCTAGTGCCTTCCTCCGTGAAACGGATCTCCCATCCTGGTGGCAGCGCCTCTTCCAATGCGCTAACTTCTTGACCCTGAAAACGGAAAGAAATCAATAAGTGGATTGAAAAGCCTTTTTGTGTAGTGTCCAATTTTGCTTTGTCAAACAAAATCTCATGGCCTTCACAAAAGGAATCTTAAGTACAGACCTAAAAATCTACTCACTCCTAACTTTGGTATAAACAAATAAAACGTTTATCTATCTAACTCAATTGTCTATGTAAATTCAAAATAACTAAGTAGACATTAAACATCCATGACAGTAATTCTTACAATACATTTTGCTTTTAAACAGATAAACAGGTATTCGTGCGTTTTATCTCGCTAACATATTTCAACATTTTAATGAAAATAATATCACACAAATTATAAATGCAGAAAGTTTGTGTGTTTGTATGTAGGTCTTATCTAAATCTAAGGGTATATAAGAAATAAGTGACCGAATCGCGTCCGTCCACCGGCCGAGGCTGCAGTACGGGGAGCAAGCCAATCACGTATCAAACAACCGCAAAAAATCATGTCGCTACATTGTATTATTTTCCAAAAAGTTCAAAGCGTTTCTTCAAGATTTATGTTTAAGAAATTGTGTAAGAATAAGCATAGTATGTTCCCACGCAGTGATATGTGAAGAAACATATTGTTTCCATCGAAACTTCTAGTAAAGTCGCCGCTCCTTTACTAAGGCTTAGTAGAGTGGACTTGACCGTGAGTTACTTTATGTGACTTTGAATAAAATAAATGTTATTTTAAGACATTTTAAAATATTAACTAAATTCTGCCTTGACACTGGCAGAATGCGCATAGTGCAATGTCAAACAGTATCAAATAAAAAGAAGCTAAAGATGAAGTGTTACCTGCGTGCGCGGGTCCTCCCACTGGGTGGTGCGGTTCTTGTGGTTTACATAGTAGACGCGCCCATCGGGCTGCACGCGTCGCTCCCAGCCCGCCGGCAACGCGCCCAGCTCGTCCGCCGCAGCGACGCCCGTCGCCGTCGCGCTTCCGCTACCACTGGGAGCAGCACTACTGCCCGCTGAAACAAGTACAATCATAAGGCGACGAGGTCTCATTATAAAAAAAAAAACGAAAATGCACTAACAAAGAAACGCTTTCTATTGGATTCGATGCTTCACTACTACAAAGTGGCCAACATAAATCCAAAATTGCACAAAGTGCACAGAGAACGTGGAACATTTAGACCTCTCGCATAACAATAGAAAATATCCCGATAGCAAATAAATATTACAGATACATACCAGACCGATTTTTACACGTAAAATTAGGTACTAAAACATACAGGCACACAACGAACCCTTCATATTCGTCCTAAAAACCGCTTATTGACACAAAGATAAAGTAGTAGTAGTTTAAGCTAGCATTCTTATTTTGATATCGCGTGATGCAACTTACAATGACAATTAGTGATCCAATTTAGATCGATTTACAGTTCACTTAGTTTCATCGTTCTCGTGTTGTATGCAAGTAAATTCTATCTTTATCTTTAAGCATACAAATTGTACAATAGCAGTAGCTACTTTGTCATATCTGTCAATACTAAATATTTTCGCAGAATAAAATTCTACCAAAATTCAGGTACGCAGTGTTTCAATTCCAATTTCTTATTAACACAGCCAGGTTCTGTGCTACCCGACAGATACAACATGAGTTTCATGAAAGCCAGAGTAGGTTACTACAGATAGGTAAGTGTGCTACATCCTTGGCGGCACTACTGCTTAACATTAGGCAGGATATAGCTAAATGTGAGCCTATTAAAAACAAAAAAGTAAGTCATAACTACGTTAGTCCATCCGACCAAGTCAAACAAAAGGCCGACGAAATGATACCACTCAAACTTCTTACTATCATTGGGGTACAATTAAAGGCGAAGGTTACTACGAAAATTGCTGAACCGTAAGACTCGGTTGTTCAATTAGAAGCAAGGAACTTGTCTGCCCTTTCATTCCGTCTAACCTTGGCCAAAGAATCGATTAAGTTTCTATTCTTAATTATTGTGAGTTTCATAGTCATATTATTTAAAACATTTATTAGATTGTCTATTACCGCGCCAATATATGATGCCAAAATATTATCACTGAAATGTTCACGTAATATCAAACCAACGTAAGCAATAAAGAATTAGGAAGATAAGATTGTTTCTGTTTCAATAGATAACACAATCGGATGCTTGAAAATGTACTTTTATATGAAGGTTGTGTTCATATTCATATAAGTAGGTTAGTTATTTTTGATTTAAGGAAAATAAAACTGGCTAATTGGCTTCCAATACTTTGCAGTGTCATGCCATATATATATATATATATATATATATATATAATCTGAATCTCGGAAACGGCTCCAACGATTTTCATGAAATTTAGTATGCTGGGGGTTTCGGGGACGATAAATCGACCTAGCTAGGTTTCATTTTTAGAAAACGAAAAAAAACCGAGGAAAGCTCGGTCATCTAGGTACTAAATAATAATGTAAACAGTATATACCAGAGGAAGGTGGTGTAGGAACAGGCGAGGGGGTGGCGGGCGCAGGCGTGGCGGCGCTCGGCTCATGGTCGGAGTCGGCGAGATGCGGGGGCTGCGGATGCGGGTAGAGGAAGCGCTGGTTGCCCTGCGCCACCACGTGTCGCCGCTCGCCGCGCCAGTGCTGGAAACGCGCCAGCCGTTCCGTGTCGGGTCGCTGCCATGTGGTGGTGCGTGTGTTGTGGTCCACGTAGTAAACGCGGCCGCGCGCGTCGCGCCGCACCTCCCATCCCGCTGGTAGCGGCTGCGGACGCTCCCACGACGTCGAGCGCGTGTTGTGGTCTACGTAGTACCTGCACGCATACAATCAATAATCATCATCACATTGGCAGTAAAAATCATGTCTTGTTTTATGGATATACACAATATACAAATTGTGGTAGGTATTTTATTAATTTAAAGTTAAATTTCGTGCACGATCACGGGAAAGTGATATTGACGTGGCTTTTTGTGTTGCTTTCAAAACTCCGTCGAAGCGTCTTGTAAGGTTGCCACTATTTACTAGGGTATGGACTAGATTTGTCTGTGACTTATTTTATGTGATTTTGACTGACTTTTTTTATTATTTTGGCTTATTTCATGAGCATATTTTATTTGAGTTTATCATGAGACACTTGAAAGAGTGTCATGCTTGATACTGGCAAAAAGCGAAGTGACAAAAAAAGAAACAAATTGTAACAGAAATAAGTGTACCGTCGTCCATAAACATCATATCTCATCTCCCAACCGGCGGGCAGCGGTTCTTCGGCGGCGTTGGGTTGGGCAGCAGGTGTGCCGGTTGCTGGCGCGGCGGCTTCAGTCACCGGTGGCGCCTCCTGGTGTGAGGGGCCCGCTTCGGTGCCGCCTGTCGCCACCACGCTCGCGGATACCACCGCGCCATTGCTCATTGGCGGCGGACCCGGAGGCGGCTTCAATAGATCATTCATTGAACACATGAATAACATTTATTACTATCCTTCGATCATCCAATAACTATGTATGTATACACTATTTACAGAATATATACATGTTATCTATATTTATATCTTCTTCAAATAGTATAAAACAAGTCGCTGTCCGCGTATATTTCTCCCCATCCTCTAAATCACGCAACGGATTGTTTTACTATCAGTTAGATACTTTTTATGGAAGGACTATTTATACTTTATATTAATTAACCTTTGTATAAGTAAATACATTCAATGTTTTGCAATCAAGTCGTCGGACGAGTCGCTAGCAATCAAATAATAATTATGCATACATATACTAAGAATAATAATTATGTAAAAGTACATACATACATACTAATAAATAAATGAACACGCGTCGCGCTCCCTACGGCCAGAGAACGACTAAAACGTATTGAGTGCTGAATTGCTGATACTCATTTGATAGTCTTCAGAAATGCGCTCCCTGTCTACCTAATTAGCTAGTTTCCACCCACTGCTGGGTATAGGGTATATCTTTTTATACATGCAGTCTGTGGGTCAACTATTTGCTAAAGACAATCAATGTTATCCATGTCAAATACAATAATGCGTTTAGAGTATATACTATATTGACTTGTAACATGTAATAACTGTTATTGGTACTGTCCCGATACTGCAGTGCATCAAGCATGTTTATGGATGCTCGGGATGACGGTTTGCATGTTAATTTCGAAAGATAAAAATAGTATCTCACTCTCAATTCTCTTTGGGACCGTAGCATAGATCTCAGTGCCTCTGGATTGTTACGCATTCTGATTCTCGCACGGACCCCCTCATTTAGAGAATTGTGGGAATTGCTAGTTTCTGCAAGCAAGTCCCTCGACTGGCTCAGGACTGATGGATCAATTCTCAGGCCATCTAAAAGTATCACTAGTTCTGCTGCTTTTATCTCAGAAGTTGAACTGGATGAGTTTTCTTGGGATACAGTTTTCATCAAATCTGAAAAACGTCAATGTATGAAAATATTGTTGTTCTTCATATTGACAATATATTATAGGTACATCATTATTGCAACATTGTAGAAGTGTGTAAAATATTGAGTCGAAACATAATGATTACAAGAATATATAACCTATACAGTATAGATAGTACTATGCTTTAGTTATTATAAATCTTACCAATAGACAATTCCACATTTTCACATTTGCCATTAAAAAATAGTAAAATCTTTAGTAAGTTGATTTTTTTCTCTCCAATAATATTGTCTTTTCTAAAACTATGATAGTCGGCTAGACGGAAAAGAAGTTGTGACTGGGGAGTCACCAGAACCGTGAGGTCTTCCTTCCATTTCGGATGTAAAGTATTTCTTATCACTTCAGTTCGTCGTGATATTTTCTCATCTATTATCACTTGTAAGTATGGGTTGGGTTTAAACAATCCTGAATTCCTTATATTTGCTGATTCGACTGGAACATATAACGTTTTTATTTTTTTAATATTAACTTAATAAAATAGTCTACAATGTTTATATGAAGAAAAAACAATACCTGTCAGACTAAGTTGATGATATGTTGCGAGGGAGATGGGTGCTGTAAGGCTCTGTATGTTCTCAGTCATAATTAACTCTTTATATCAATTCATAATAAGGCATAATATTTGCAGGTTCACTGTTTTAACTAAACCTGAAAAAGTGGGATAAAATAATAAGTAAAGAAGCTCATTTTTCATTCATGAATATCATAATATGCAAAGATTCTAGCACATGACTGTAAACACCAATGCATGAGTTTCAACATATGATAACTTATGGGTATACAATTTTTACGTAACAACTACCAGAAATTACAATAAATAAATATTGTAGGACATTTCACACAGTGCTATCTAGCCCCAAACTAAACAAAGCTTGTACAAATGGGAACCAAATAAATTATAGACTACTTATGTACATATTTTTTTGGAAATACATACTTACAAAACTCAAGACACAGAACAATCATTTATAGTCACATAAATGATTCTGGTGGGGATAGAACCAACACCCTAAAGTTCTTGAAGGAGATATTCTACTAAATGAGCTAACAGGGCAGTTAATATAGGTCAAGGATGGTGAACCAATGGTGTGCAACACAATATTTTGGGTGGTGTGCCCAAAATATTGCCATTTTTTTTTTGTTAATAAACAAAGAGTTGTGAATTTATAGTAGTTTTAATATTTCCCCATTGATCACTAAGTCAAAATTAAGTGATGGCACCTCTATGGCCTCATTAAACATTACTTTAGAAAAAATTACACATTGGTACATAAAGGTTCACCACCCCTGATTTAGGCACAACTAGTGCCCTCAGTCATCTTAGAAATATGAGAGCAAGTTTAAAAGTTGGATTTATAACACATTTTGCTAAATAAGCATACACAGACAAGCATGGGTCGAGAGACACATGAAGAGGATACAAGAGTATGATGGAGGATTCCCAGATCACCGAAAAAGTAGAAGTATAGAGTGGATGCAAAAAAATCAGCCTACTTTCTAACATTGACTAAATAAATAATCCAATCTTGTTGACCAATAGCTAACTGAACATATTTGAATTGTGCTTATAATAACCTTTTATATATTCAGATAATCTATATAGTTGTTTTGCTCTCAAATATGATGCCTTGAATCATATCATAAATCTATTATGTTGATGAAAATAGTACAAAACTAGATTACGAATCTAGTTTTGATCTGTTGTAATAAATAGTTCGACTTTTTGTGAAATTAAGTAATATTTTATGGCACACATTCAACATCAACATTTAATATGCCTCTGAACACACCAATCGAATAATACATATACTTTATCATGATGTAGCAAGATACTTAAAGAGTACAAAAATAACTAAATTATATTACAATAAAATTTTAAAAATAAAATAAATGTTATATGAGGAAATACAACATATGAAATACCAAAATATCCAATCAAAGTGAGCCAGCAAGGATAATTAGGTATTATCCTTTATCAAAGGTATCCATTTTGTAGAAAACATATTTTGCTGTTGCTTTCCTGTTATCAATATCATGTAGGTAGTGTGAATATAATTATCTTTGTAGATAGCGCGTTCAAGACTTTTTATAACATTAAGAAAACATAATTATCATGAACTTTCAGATGATTTTGATAATTTCTAGTCTCACTAATGTAAGTATTTGTACTTAGTTTTATTTTTAACATAGAACACAATAAAATTCTAAGAAATCAATCATCAGATTGCAGAAGTAGTAGAATTAATTTTATAAAATACAGGATAGCAGATTGAATGGAACCAAAGTAAATAGTATTGTAATGTTGAAGGAAGCTGTAGTAAGAAATTCTAGTGATTTATGCACAATCCTACCATTTACCTACATGAAAAAGAAATAACTAAATTCATAAAAAATAGACTTTGTTGAATAACAAATTTACTATGAATGTAACACATCACTATTTTTTTTAGTGTTAGTGATTAATACATATTACGTACAATATATAACTATTTACAGAAAAAAATTATGGAAATTCAGAAAAACACAATCAGAATATGCTTTATCACACACTAAAACATATCATATCGAAACTTTGGTAGTAGCTACATCGGTTGCTCAAAATAGGTACGTAGGCGAGTACGAAAAACTAAATAGTAGTGCAACAAAACGGTAGAACATAACATCTAAGAAGAATTCATTGTATTGCATTCTATGCAACCGATGGCGTTGGTGATGAGTCAGATACTAATATCTCAGAAGAGTTAACAAAGTGCTATGTACATATCAATCTATCGTAATATTAACTTAATTCTCTAGATAGTTGAACTTCACGAACCCTATAAATTATCTCACGTACCTCTTATCTTCTACAAGGAAGCAGGCAAATAACACTACATTGCATCGCAATACGCGCATTAATAACTTCCCTTTGTCAGGCACAAAACTCTTATAAACTTAGAAAAGAAAGCTTTTAAAGTAATGAAAACCACGTATTTTTAATAAAGTAATGTAATAGAGCTTGTAAAAACTGATTTTTTCATTGATTTCGAGTTCACAAATTAGGTACCTACTCACAGAATAGAAAAGAAAACGAAACTGTCTGTGGATTGTATAAAACTGACAGTAAGTAAAAGAAAGTCAAAGTCAAGCAGGAAGATAAAACCGATGTGTCGGCGTCATCGTAAAATAATCATTTCGCCACATTAAATTTGTTTTACAATATACGTGTTGTAATGTTTTTATACATGATAATAAAAGTAAGTACACACACCCCATTTAAATATCTTAACAGGTTATTGTCGAAACTTTATAGAAACTCATTATAAAATTCTCTAATAGGTAATAGTAAATAAATAAATCTGGATGTGACTGAGATTTATTTTTCTTACTCTGAAATGGTTTTGAATTCTACAGTAATAACTTACTTCCTCAATATATTCAGCTAGTTAGCCTGGGTCATTCATTATCATTATTTAAGTTGTTGAATAGACCCTCGAGCTCAGCCCTCGAGGATATGGAGAGAAGAGAAGGTGACTTTAGGTGACAGTTAGCCAATGAAAAAACCGGTTTCGCCGATAAGGACAAAAAATAAACATTTTGTCTCCTTCTTTCTCATGGCTATAGTAATTTAACTCTCCTTGTCTTCTTCACCGTGACGTCATGTTTACATGGGCTTGGTCATAAATGACAGTGGGGGTTTTGGCGGGAACGCGGTAGTAGCCGTGTCGTCTGATTGTTGTTTTTTCCAAAATTAGTAGGTTTTCGAGTGTTTATGTATAAAAATAGTGGTATTTTATTCATAAAGTGCCAAATTACAAGCACGAGTATTGGAAAGTGATATAATGTGGTGAAACATTACTCTTCGAGTCGCTTCCAAAACTGCATCGAAGCTTAGTAAAGTATTCACTACTTTACTAAGGCGTGACTTGATTTGACTGGCATGGACTGGACTTGGCGAAGACTGGACTTTGACTGTAATTATAGATGTAATACATGAATTGCAAAAACCGAAGACAAGGCAGTATGGCTTTTCAGCTTTAGCCGACAGGGAAATTAAATAAAAAAAATAACATTATGACAGCTGTTTTTTTTTTTTTTTCTCTTTCTTCTTGGCATCGCACTCTGTGCATTCTGCCAGTTTCAATGTTTATATATTTTGTGAGTAGTCTTCATTTTTCAGCTTCTTTATCATTTATAGCTACAGTCAAAGTCTAGTCTTGGTCAAGTCCAGTCGGTCCCAGTCAAATTAAGTCATGCCTTAGTAAAGTAGTGGTGACTTTACTATAAGCTTCTGGATGGAGTTTTGGAAGCAACACGAAAAGTCATGTTTAACCACATTATATCATTCTCCCACACTCGCGCTTGTAATTCGGCACTTTATAAATAAAACACCACTATTTTTATGCATAAAAGCTCGAAAAAACACCAGTTTTATAAAAAAATACAATGGGGCGACACGACGCTCACCGCGTTCCCGCCAAAACTCGACAGCTGATTTGAATTCTCCTTTCTTTAATTGTCAGTTTGTCATTCCTTCATCTTTGTTGTATCGATTTCGGTTGTTTATGTACCTACTACCTACCTATTTAAATGGTTTTATAAGCTGGTTGGCTGATATTTATAGTAATTAGTTAGAATTCAGTATTATTCGTTGTACAAACCAGTTTTATTTATGTGAGTATAGAAGCATTTTTATACGTAATTTGAACTTCAGGCAATTAAAAACCCAATGAAAATCAATTGTTCGCACTTACTATCAAGTTTTAGGATTCGAGTCTATCACACGTTAATATACAGTACATTTCAACTACGCTGTCCAAGATTTAAAAGTAAAGAGCTCAAGTATTGAATACAAAATTAAAGACCAACAATTACATCAGCATTGAAAGGAAACTGTAACTATATAGATTGTGGGTGTGTAATTTAACCTTGAGTGCTTTAATGCTTTTGTGTCAAGTTATAGGATTCATTCTAGAACCTTTACTGTGCTAATGGCTTAGTTGAAGTTTGTTTTTGTAGTATTATATTTTATACATAATTATTAAAAATAACTCTAAAAAGTTTGTTGATGTAAATAGATATGAAACTTGATTTTTCAGATAAAATTGTTCCAGTTCATTAGCTATAAATCTTTTCTTTTAACTCTAATAAGATATCCCTATGGGAAAAAGACACAATTGTAAAAAAATAAAATGTTTATTTTCAGAGTTACTAACAGAGACTAGGTATATCAGCATTTCAATCATGAGTCCTGTGGAGAGTATACCAGTGGCTGTCTTAAACAATATAGATGATTATGTTGAACTGTTGTATGATGACATTCCTGAAAAAATAAAAGGGTCAGCACTTATCCTGCAGCTTGCAAGAAATCCTGATAACTTGTTAGAACTGGCACGAAATGGTAATAGAAATATTAATAGCTAATTTTTTCTAGCATTTATTTTAGCTGTGATGTGAGCTTATAGTACAATATATAATTTAAATTGTATAGATATCTTTATAGCTTACACCTGCGACTTCTTCCGCATTGACTTTAGAATTGGGCTCAGACAGAAATGAAACATGTATTAGTAACAAAAGCAATATTAGAACTGAACAGAATGAACGAAAGTAGTCAAATGGACGAAATGCACATATGAAACAAAATTAATGATAAAATAAATAAGCATTTAAATAAATAAAAAAAACTGATATAAAAGTATTCTATCAAAATTTCTATATGTAATCCACGTAATACATACTACTCATGTGCCTTTCATCCAAATCTGTTTAGCTGGTTTTGCATGATTGAGTATCAAACATCTGAACATACAAACTTTCACATTTATAATATTATATAGGATTTGAAGCTTAGACCATATTTACAAAGCAAAGTTATTTGCAGAAGCATTACTGAGTGCACTTTCACGAGTACTTCGAGAAGAATGGAAAAGGAGCATTGAATTGAGCACAAACATTGTATACACATTCTTTTGTTTTTCAACATATAATGAGTTCCACCCTGTGATCATTCAATATAAAATTGGTTCTTTATGCATGGATGTCATTGATTATGAACTAAAGAGATATGATCAGTGGAAAGAGAAGGTTGAAGGGAAGAAGCAAGTATTGACTCCTGACAAGGTAACTAATTATCAAAATTCTAGTCATAAATATTAATTTAAATCAGTCTGTACAAGAGTAAGTAGACTAAATAAAATATCATGTGTCCTACTACAATATATTATATATAAATTCTAGCAAAGCAAGCATACCAAACCAATCAAGACCAAGATCCCATGGTTTGTTCATTGTAATGAGACAAATAAAACATGGTTTCAATGGTAACATAATTATAACATTTACCAGGTCATTACAGTGCAATGCTTTAAGTGACAAAACAATTTAAGGTCTATCATTATATTATTCATAACTCCACTAGCTACAATACATGACCACAACCTAAATACAGAACTATATTTTTTTAAAGTAATGAGACGTACAAGACACTCTTCCGATGGTAAGAGATAACACATGTCCAAGACTATTGCAGCGGTACCCAGAACTTTGAGTAGCAAAACAAAGTCCAGGGCATCGCTGCCTTGGCGCTCATTACTTTGAGACTAGATGGTTAGTCTCAATAGCCCTGTAATTTCGCTTGCTGCAGTACCCTTCAAACCAGAACACAGTAATGTTTACTTACTGCTTGGCAGCAGAATATCTGGTATTGTGGTGGTATCTATCTAGACAACCTCCTGCTAAGGAGATCTACCACCAAGTAAAAGTAGTATTTATATACTACTAGACAATAAAGAGTTTCAATATATCTCCATACTAAAATATCTGATACTAAGGTCATACCTACCTCAGTGACCTGTTATTATTTAACATAATATTACTAAGTCTTGTGCTGTTTTTTAGAGTGAACTGCCAAAGAGCCGTATACCAGAACCAAAGCGTCGTCCAAAATCAGGAACTTGGGCTGTTGCCGATGTCACAATGCAGAAGTCACGCTCTTTAGTCTCCAGTTATCATGAAGATTTGTGTAACGCTTCTGATGACTGCCTATCTAAAAATGATGAAGAACAGATGAAGAGAAAGCTGAAGACATTGTCCAAGAGACAGGAGCAACTGCTCAGGGTAGCTTTCTACATGCTGCTTAATATAGCAGACAATGTGAAAGTGGAGGAGAAGATGCATAGAAAGGATATTGTTGGCCTTCTCATTGGTGCAATGGAGAGGCACTCCAACATTGACCTGCTGATCCTCATTGTTTCCTTCCTTCAGAAGCTGTCTATTTTTGTAGAAAACAAAAATAGCATGGCATCAAAGGGAATAATTGAAAAGTTAGGACCTCTCCTTGATTCTTCTAATGCTGACCTTGTAAATGTTACTTTAAAATTATTATTTAATTTAACGTTTGACACGAAATTACGAAACAAAATGATCAAAATTGGCCTGCTACCTAAATTTATCCAATTTACAAGTAAGTATTCCACAATGTTTGTTGTATAATTTTCAGTCCTTACTTTCGCATTATTTTAAAAGATGCTTTTATCTTGTATGATTATGAAACTTGTACAATATTTCAGGTGATGACAAGCATATAAATTTAGCTATGAAAATTCTGTACCATCTTAGCATGGACGACCGTGTGAAACTCATGTTTACCCAATCAGACTGTGTGAAGTTGGTAAGATTGACTACATTTTCAATTACATATTTATCACTCGGACAATAATCAGTAATCATTGTGCATGTATTGAGATTCTTAAAGTGTATTATAGATATAAGATTCAACTTAATTTCATAATTTACACACAAATTTAAATAACTATAAAGTCCTAGTTGTGTCTCTTGCTTTACCAGTTGTTCTATATTTGCTGGAATATAAATTTATTATCATTAAATACACTATCTTCTTAACCAGCCAGCTCAAGTTATTTATTGTGATTATCTGTTAAAAAATCGACAAAGTGCGAGTCGGACTAGCTTGATTGATTTCAGCTTGATACCTCCACGCGTTCCTGAGAAAAATGGTTTTGACAGACAGACAGACGGACAACAAAGTGATCCTATAAGGGTTCCGTTTTTTCCTTTTGACAAATACCATAACTTTTACTTATATACCTACAGGTTTGTGTACGGAACTATCGGTGCGCGAGTCCGACTTGCGCTTGGCCGGTTTTTTTAACACATAATTTATTCTCGTTTTTGTTGTGGCTTGCATACAGCACAACCATTTAAGAAAGCAAGCAATATGCTTGTGTGATGGATGACCATGAGTTGTATTTACAACTATGCACTACTGTGGATCCTATGAGTCATCCAACACAAAATGTTGATACCAATTGATTGACTTGTAAAACCATATCAGATGCCTTAACTGTCTGAATATTAAATCTGACATTAAGGCTTGCCGCTCAGCTTTTACTTAGATACTTACTATCTGTGTTACATATCAAGAAGCATGATGCATGATGGGCTCTCTCGTACATGGTCTTCGCCCCACATTTCACATTCGTTCAGTTATGCTTATTTTGCCGGCTGCTGCAGTAATGATTTGCCACTGTGGTGACTGCGAGCGACATTAACCATTCCATGCGAGCGGCGCGCGCATACTGGCGCGCGCTGGCCCTCGCTAGTATATTTATAGTCGTGCGAGCGAGACGGAGCGACAAGCCGTTTCACTCGCACCATCATCATCATTCGCAGTAACGAATTGACTGCATGAACCTACCACTAAGCTTGCGAGTTATAAATATTTATAAGAGACGAGAAATAAATTGACTATGAAGTATTACGACAGTTCGAGTTTTCACTTAACCTCCAGATAGCAGCCCTACAAAATGGTGACCCCGACTACACAAGAAGCAAAACGCGACCTCGAAGCAAGACTCGACGCACTCGGAGCCGCTTGCGACATAACTCACGTGTCCATACAATCCCGGATACTACCGTTCTGGAGGGAATATCCGAGATTATGGTTCGCGCAGTTTGAAGCACTTGTCGACCCTTCGAAAGTCAACGAAGATGCGAAGTTTCGATACGTATTGGGCGTGCTACAACAGACAGACGTGCAACAAATTAGCGATATATTATTAGACCCACCGAAGACAGGAAAATATAAAGCTTTGAAGGAACGCTTACTTTCCGTGTATCAAGAATCTGAAGCGAAACAACTACAGAAACTCCTGAGCGGACAAGAAATGGGAGATCAGAAGCCAAGCCAGCTGTTACGACGAATGCGAGACCTCGGTGGAACTTTGGTTCAAGACGACGCCCTAAAGGTCCTGTGGCTCAACCAGTTGCCCACGTCAGTGCGAGCCGTCATATCAATCAACGACGAGTCTACAATGGAAACGCTCGCAGCGATGGCAGACAAGATGATGCAGCACCTAGAACCACAAGTCGCAGCCATATTTACCCCGAAAACTTCAGCTGAAGACTCAAAAATAGACTTGTTGTCGAAGCAAATCGAAAAGCTCACACTGGAAGTAGCCGAGTTAAGAGGGAGACAACCATATCGCTGTCCTCCTAAAACACGTAACCGATCGAGATCGAGATCGACTAACGGCAAGTCAAGAAAACCCGGCGACGCGGACTGGTTGTGTCGTTACCACTTCCGATTCCAGAGCCGAGCTAGAAAATGTGAAGATCCGTGCGCCTGGAAGAATAAACATCAGACGGCGGAAAACTAAAACAGACATCGGTTTCGGCGGGCACCGGTGTCGACGCCATACATAGCAACCGCCTCAGCGTTACCGATCGCCAAAGCGGTGAACGTTACTTAATAGATACCGGCGCTGAAATTTCCGTGCAAACAGTGAAGCCGAAACAGCGACACTCTCCAAGCGACTACAAGTTGTACGCAGCGAACGGCAGTACAATACAAACTTACGGCGAGCAGTCACATCAACTGAATTTGGGCCTACGACGCAACTTTTCGTGGACTTTCGTGATTGCTGACGTCAGAAGATCGATTATAGGAGCTGATTTTCTACGACATCACAACATCCTGGTAGACCTGAAAGGACAGAGACTGATTGACGGGCTGACCAAGCTCTCAGTCAGTGCACTTTCAACGCGCAGCGATGACTCATCCATTCACGTCATCAATATGAAGCACCCGTACAGCGACATACTGAAGCAGTATCCAGACATTCAGAGACCCATGTCGCTCAAGAAACCACCACCGCACGACGTCACGCATCACTTAGAAACAACCGGACCACCAGTGTTTGTCCGGCCGCGACCGCTAACGCCTGAAAAATATATAGAGGCAAAGAAGGAGTTCGAGCACTTAATGGACATCGGTGTGTGCCGCCCTTCAAACAGTTCCTGGGCCAATCCTATGCACATTGTCAGGAAGAAGGATGGACAGCTACGCATTTGCGGTGACTATCGTTTACTCAACGCTATAACCACACCAGATCGTTATTCGATTCCAAGAATTCAAGATTTCACATTTAGACTGCACGGCATGAAGATATTCACAAAGATTGATATTAAGAAGGCCTATTATTGGATTCCCATGGCAAGCAAAGAAGATTCGCAGAAAACAGCCGTCACTACACCATTCGGGCTGTTCGAATTCACTTCAATGACGTTCGGACTACGCAACGCAGCACAAACATTCCAGCGTTTCATGCATCAAGTCCTAAAAGGCCTAGACTTCGCCTTTTGTTACATTGATGACGTCATCGTCTATTCGCCAGATGAAGAGAGTCATAAGCGCCATTTACATCAATTACTCAAGCGCCTGACGGAATATGGACTCACAATTAACACCGAAAAATGCGAGTTCGGGAAGGAAGAACTAGATTTCCTTGGCTACCACGTTTCAGCAGACGGCATTAAGCCACCCGAGGAGAAGACAGAAGCCATCTCATCATTTCCCAAACCAAAGACAATCGACGAGTTGAGAAGATTTTTGGGAATGATCAACTTTTACCGAGACGCACTGCCACAGCAAGCTAATAAACAGTTAGAACTCAACAAACTGTTACATAACGCAAAGAAAAAGGACAAGACGCCAGTCAAGTGGACCTCTGAAGCAGAAGAAGCCTTTGAACAATGTCGCGACAGCATCAAACAAGCGGCGACATTGTGTCATCCAATTCCGGGGGCGAAATTGCATCTAATGACCGATGCGTCCGATACAAGCATCGGTGGCGTCGTGCAAGTTCATCAAAACGCAGCGTGGCACCCGATAGCATTCTTCTCGAAGACACTCAGCGACGCACAGAAGAAGTACAGCGTGTACGACCGCGAACTCCTAGCGATGTACACCGCTGTCAAGCACTTCAGAAGATACATAGAAGGCGCCGAAGTGGTCATTCATACAGACCATCGCCCACTCACTTACGCCTTGTCAAAAGCACCCAGCAATAATGACACACCGAGGCGAGAACGACAACTGCAATTTATCAGTCAGTTTTGTACTGATATACAATTCGTCAGTGGAGCAATGAACCCAGTGGCTGACGCACTGTCAAGAGTCGAGACGATCACATGTACATCAACACTCGACTACCAGCAACTCGCGGAGGACCAAGAACAAGATGACGAACTGAAACAACTACGTTCAAACAGGACTAACCTGAAGTTTGCCCACGTAACTTTGCCAGGCGTCAGCAAACCGATTTCGTGCGAGATGTCAACTAGCGACCCAAGACCGTACCTGCCTACTTCATTTCGAGAAGTCGCATGTAAAGCACTTCACGAACTGAGTCACCCCGGAATCAGAAACACAAGGAAGCAAGTTGCCAAGCGATACTTTTGGCCGAACATGAACGCCGACGTGTCGCGATGGACGAGGTCATGCCTCGGCTGTCAGAAGAGCAAGATACAACGGCACACGATCGCACCTCTCGGTCACTTCCAGGAAGCCGACAGATTTGATCACGTGCATGTCGACATAGTTGGACCTTTACCACCGTCTGAAGAATACACATACATCGTCACTATGATCGACCGACGAACCAAATGGCCAGAAGCAGTACCAGTACGAGACATTAAGACAGAAACCGTAGCCAGAGCTGTCTACGAGCATTGGATCTGCAGATTTGGTTGCCCTCTACGACTGACCACCGACCAAGGCCGTCAGTTTGAATCATCATTATTTGTCGAGTTAATGAAGAAACTCGGCGTGACGCGGATACGGACCACTGCCTATCACCCTCAGGCAAACGGTCAAATAGAACGCTGGCACCGCTCAATGAAAACTGCGCTGATGGCAAGAGCAGCGAACACCAATTGGTCCAGAGAACTACCAACAGTACTACTAGGTCTACGAGCAGCGCTACATAAGACGACAGAACTCAGTCCCTCTCTATGCACCTACGGAGCTACACTACGGCTGCCTGCTGATTTTTTCGTAGCAACGAAAAAGCCAGACGAGCCTACGGAATTACTCAGGACAATGACAGAAACTATGACGTCACTTGCACCGAGTACCAAGCAGAGATCGACGCGCACTACATTCGTACACAAGGACCTGTCTACTTGCACACACGTCTTTGTGCGAGTCGATTTCGTCAAGAAGCCACTCACACCACCATACGAAGGACCGTACAAAGTACTAGAAAAGCATGACAAGTATTTCAAGATACAGTTGCCTACGCGTTCGTCAGTGATTACGATTAATCGACTCAAGCCAGCATATTTATGCAACGACGAAGCGGAAGAGGACTCGAGCGCTACGCCTAGCTACGCCGCACCACCAGTACCAGCTGCAGGGCCAGTCGACGTTACAACGAAGCCGCCCTACGTAACGAGAAGTGGAAGAATCGTCCGTCCAACCGTACGATTTTTTTGAGCGGGGGTGATGTGGTGACTGCGAGCGACATTAACCATTCCATGCGAGCGGCGCGCGCATACTGGCGCGCGCTGGCCCTCGCTAGTATATTTATAGTCGTGCGAGCGAGACGGAGCGACAAGCCGTTTCACTCGCACCATCATCATCATTCGCAGTAACGAATTGACTGCATGAACCTACCACTAAGCTTGCGAGTTATAAATATTTATAAGAGACGAGAAATAAATTGACTATGAAGTATTACGACAGTTCGAGTTTTCACTTAACCTCCAGATAGCAGCCCTACACCACAAATTCGTCGAAAACACAATTAGTCGAATCACAATAGTCATGGACTCACAACTATAACGGAAAATATTTTCAGAGATGTTCAACTAAAGCGGAAAATAATCATAGAGATTTACAACTATAGCGGAAAACTAACTGGTGACGCTTGTGGAACAATCTTAGATTCGACGAATTGTGTTTTCGACGAATTTTCCGCAGACGGCAGTAATGTATACCCACTATATGTCTCCAGCTGACAGATATGCTGTTGCTAAACGTGAACAGCGGGAGCCCTATTTCCGGCGGCGGTGGGTCGTCGACTGACGTGCTGGTGGCGCTGTGCGTGAACCTCGCGTGGTGCGAGCGTGCCGCGCATCAGATGGCGGGCGAGGGCCGGCTTCGCGACCTGCTGGCGCGTGCCTTCCGCCATACCAACACTGCGCTCATGAAACTCTTGCGCAACCTCTCCCACCACAAACAGAACAAGCCACTCTTCCTTGTGCGTATTAATCTAAAGTTAACATTTTATTTGGCAAACAAGCAAACTTATAGCCAGAGTCACAGTCGGTGAACAGAGTGACTTTTAATAAAGTTTCACTGAACCTTTTCTATTATTCATTGAGAGAAAAAATTGCAACTAACCTCTCTGTTACCAGATATATTTTTTACGGTTATCAGGCTAGGTGTTTGTCCACAGCTCAATGTTAAGTGATAGTGTGGTCGAAAGTGGTAAAGCACACGTAGCCTGGAGCGGAACTGGCTCTTAAGCGAGGCCGTCGGAACACACCGTCAGGTGCTTGGTCCACCACAAGGTACCGCCAGTTCATTGTTCATATTTGAACCCACGCCCTTCGGCCTGTCAAACGACCGTGCTTACCACTGAGCCACAAAATTATGTTCGATTGTTATTCATTAGAAACCTATCGTGCTCGGTCGAAATACTTTGCCAACCATTTGATATCGGTAACATGCCATTTGAAGAACCCAATGATACAGCTCCATGGAAAATCCAGAAGGATCTCTAGGTACATCATGCAATATGTCTGCTTGCTGCACTCCTGATAAAAGAAAATACATTAGGTCCAGAAATTAAGCGAAAAATCAAGAAGTTGGCATGAAATCAAATGTCTATAAAACTATAATTACATAATACATATATCTATAGTATATTATGTATAATTATAGAAATATGTGAACACTAGCTGCGCCCCGCGGTTTTACAAGCGTGGTGATGGATGATGATGATGATGAAAAGTATCCTATGTTTTATTCAAGGGTCTAAACTATCTACATGCATGGGATTAATACTACCCAAGTTTAAAAAGCTAAGTTGAATTGCCAATTATAATTTACCAGGAGTTCGTGGGTGACATTGCTGGTGCCGTGACCAACTCTGACACCTCCGAAGAATTCTTAGTGGAATGCTTGGGAACTCTTAGCAACATCCTGGACCCTTGCAACAATATAGACATTTACGCCGTCGTCGAGAGATACGATTTGATATCGTGTATCATGAAGATATTGGATCCAGGTACAGTAATATAAATATTATTATTATAGTTCTTTATTTAAGCATGTCCATATAATAACATTGAAATGTAAACGAAAAATTAATAAAATTAAAATTAAAACTATAATCAAAATTTAAAGTAAAATTAATAAAATTAAAATTACCTTAATCTAAACTTTGGCTTGGATCCGGAATGCTCAATATGCATCTTTGTCCAGTGTTGCATAATTGAGCAATCCAGATCCATCCGCCCGGCGAACAACTGCAGGTAGGTGTTGGAGCTGCCACGCACGCGGCGCATCGAGGGCAAGAGCGATCTGGATTCAAACCCAGAGCGAAGCGAAGGATTCTAGATTAGAATCCTAAGCGTAGCGAGAGATTCAGAGTACATCGTTTGAGTTTAAATAATTTTGGTACCGTGTGGCACACTTTGCTCTTCCCTCTATGAGAAAAAAAAGAGATGCTTTTAAATACTAGTGATGAATATTTATATAACCAAATTACAAATTTATATCAATATTTTTATAAAAAGTAATTAAAAAACCGCATTTTTTTTTATTTCGTTAACCAATGCCGCGTTGGCAGACGCGCTTTTTAATACTGGCCAGGGTTTTATCGATGCAATTTGCGTTCAAACTTTAAAATTAAATAGTGTTCTAAATTCAAAAGTCATTTCGTCGCTATTAAAGCGCGCTGGAATGATCCATTTTGCTCGCACTTATTGAGGAACCTTTCTAATAGATGGGTTGAAAATATTATTTACGTCTCGTGTCGAATATATGCACCGCTACGCTCGATATTCAATGCTAAACACTCAATAAATAAAAACATTGTAATCTAATTACATTACAGTACTTAGGTTATGTAAACATGGAATGTATCGTGTGCACAGAAGCATGCGTGGAGCCGTCACTGTCGCTAGAGGGCGTGGTGCTGGCGGGCGTAGTGTGCGCGTGCGCGCGCGCTTCCGAGGCGCTAGCGGCGAAGGGTGGCGGCGCAGCGCTCGTGGCGCTGTTGCGGCTGCGTCAGGCAGACGATGAACACGTGCTACAGACGGTGTTCGCTTTCCGTCAGATGCTCTCGCACCCCACGGCCGCGGAACACCTCGTCTCACGCACCGGTAATTTTTTTTTCCATTACTGAGCTCGTCTCAAGCACCCATTGCCTTATTTTAGTAATTTTTCTCGTGCACTAATACTTTGTTTTAGTTAGTAACACAGCTCTTCCCACAAAAATTATGCAGCCTTATATCACTAAAATGAGCTTTATATCTTCTACGATTTTAACAAAAATTGCGTCCGTTTGCAGAAGCCCCAGCGTATCTCATCGACTTGATGCAGGACAAAAATGTCGAAATAAGAAAAATGTGCGACTCGTGTCTCGATATCGTCTCGCAAATGAAGAACGATTGGGCCTTGAGAATAAAGGTAAAGAGTCAGAAATAAAATATAAAAATGTATAGAATGACTAGTAAATCTTTGTATATAAACATTTCGTGTCAAGTTGTTTGTCTGCGATGAACTCCTCAACTACTGAACCGAATTTAACCAAATCTTGCACACTGTGTGCTAGTTTTATCCAACTTGAGAGATAGGGTAGTTTATATCTCAATTTATAATCGCAATATTTTTTTATTAAATTATTTGTTCGTTATAGGTACGACAAAAAGGTATATTTATATGTGAGTTCCATAAAATTCTAATAGATGGGGGTGTAAGGTAATTTATTAACTGGATTGAGTAAGTATCCAGTAGATGGCGCTACGTTAAAGTTCAAACGTTTCATATGTGCTACAATTTATATCACGTTACACGCGTGTGTTAAATTTGGCCACAGCAACGCATGGCCGGGTCTGCTAGTTATATATAATACACCAACTACCCGGTACTTCTTAACCGATACAGTACCGCTTGGCTAAACCTCGTTCGGGGTATCACGACTATTTAAAAAAAGAATCTGCTAATTCGGCACAACAAATATCACTTGATTCAAGGAACTCCGTTCCAAAGAGCGGAGTTCCTTATCGCACTGATGGCGCGAATTTGCAAATAGCGCCCCGCGCGCGTGATGAAAATTAGAACTACATCTTTCGTCTCATTTTCTCTTTAATTTTAAAGGGAGACAAACGTATTGAGCAAAAGCGTCCCAAAAAGGTTCGATCATTCTGCTTATTTACTCTCGTAATGTGAAACTCTTTGGTGAAATTCTTACATATTTTTTATGGAAATTAAAAAAAAACACCGTAAAGGCGCTATACAACGGAGTATGCGAAAAAAAAGCGCGGGAAACCATCGCATTGTCAGGGTGAAATTTTTTAGTTAAATTAATTAAAATTTAAATTTAATAGTTATATTGATCAGTTAAGTAGTAATTTTTATTTATATTTAGTGTATATAGCCTCTGTATATTGGTAAGTTTTTATTTAATTGATTTCTTCATGGATCCTCCGATCGACCCCGGGGGCACTACGGTGCCCTCGGTTGGTTTAAATGTTACGATATCGTCTTGCGATTCAGATATAGATCTTGAACCGGTTATCATTGAAAATTCAAATATCCCTCTGAAACGTAAACGGTCTAGTAAATTATTGGAAGATACATCCATTATTCCATCGGGTTCTACTCCATTAATTGAAAATCCATCTCCTCTACGTCCTTCCCCAGTCGCGAGGGCTCAGTACGAAGCAACTGACATGGCAGCATACATTGTCCACGTACAGAAAGAGCAATCATCAATAAACGATGGTACCACTTTTCACCCGGTTGCGTTCGGTAAATTTCTTCTGAAGAACAATATCCGTAACATTGTGAATGGCAGCATAAAACGAATTGGTAGAAATAGAATTTCCCTATCGTTCACAACTTACACAGACGCCAACTCTTTCATCCACAATAGTAATCTAGCAGCTTATAAGCTCAAAGCATTCATTCCCACATACCACATTACCCGTATGGGATTAGTTCGCGGAGTTCCCGCAGAGTGGTCTCCTGAGGAAGTCATTGAAAATATTGACGTGCCGGAGGGATGCGGAAAGATAATAAAAATAAGACGTTTGAATTATAAATCCATGGTTGATGGGTCACCAGTATGGAAACCGTCCCAAACTATAGTAATTACATTTGACGGACAGGTTTTGCCAAAACGAATTTTTATGTGTTTCAACGCTTTACCTGTAGAATTGTATACATATCCGACGATTCAATGTTATTCTTGTTGTTTATTTGGCCATACTAAATTGCAATGCAGGTCCAAGCCACGCTGCTTTAAGTGTGGTCAGGGACACACGGGCGACTCATGTTCTGCTGAGGAAGGGAGTGCTAAATGCTGCTTATGTTCTGGTAACCATTTTGCCACCCGGAAGTCATGTCCAGAATTCATTAGACAAACAAATATAAAACAGTATATGGCAGAGAACTATATTTCATACGCAGAAGCATCGAAACTTCACCCTCCGATCACAAAATCTTACGCCAGTGTAGTAGGTTCTAATAGCACCAAACTTACCCATGAAAAAATCAGTACTACAAACAACAATATTTCATCTCCTGACATTTCCTACAGAAAAACAGTATTTTTACGTCCGTCATCCCCTCCCAAGTCATCGCCAGGATACAACCAGGCTGCTCACAGAGAGCTTATAAAAGATCTTAATATGCCTGCCCCAGCAAATGGTTGTGCTCTCTTGCACAGCTCTAACGAAACACAAACGACTTACGAAGAATCCTTAAAAGAACTGATGATTACTTTTATTAATATTATTTCACAATGCAATCTAATACCGCCCAACGCTGCTCCAGTGATTCAATCACTATTACAAACTCTTATAAATTATGGATCTTCTAACAAATACAGTAATTCAATGGAACTGCCGCAGTGCGCGCAGTAAGAAACACGAAATTATTTATTTAGTTAATAAATACAATCCTTTTGTAGTTGCACTAGCAGAGTCATGGCTAAAACCTGGCTCTGTTTTCAATTTTAGGAATTATATTTGTCTTCGTGATGACAGAATTGATGGGTGTGGTGGTTCTGCCATGCTTATCAAAAATTCCGTCTCTTATACTCCTATTAGTATTCCTCCTCATAGTGAAAATCTGTCTGTCGTGGCCGCTATGATCAATTCTATTTGTTTCGTTTCTTTTTATATTCCCCACCCTTCGTCTCATATATTTCATGAATTGAGTAACATTATTCGTAATCTTCCCAGGCCATTTTTACTGCTAGGCGACTTTAACTCCCACCAACAGTCGTGGGGTAGTTCGACCACAGATTCTTACGGAAAAAACCTTCTTGATATATTTAATGATCACAATCTTTTTGTATTAAATGTCGGCACCCCTACTCGTAGGACTAAACCAAACGAAGGTAAAAGTGCAGTTGATCTTTCAGTTTGCACTTTGAATTTAGCCACCAAAATAAAATGGCAAATTCTTTCCTCATCGTTTGACAGTGATCACTTTCCGATTCTGTTGACATTTTTAAATAATGACATTAAAAATCTGCTTCCTAGAGAACCACGCTTAAAATTCAGAATTATTGACAGTGAATGGGATAATTATCGTTCAAGAGCTGAAACTAAAATTAAAGCACTTCCTCCTGTGTCGTTACGCGGGGTAATTGAAAGTGCAAATAGCTTTATGACTTCCCTCTCGGAAGCAGCAAAAGAAACTTTTCCTCTGAAAAGTGCTGCTTCGAGTAAAATTCCATCCCCTCCTTGGTGGGATAACGAATGCTCATTAGCCGTTAAAAAAAGAAAAGAAGCTGAGAAAGTTTATAACAATAATATGAGTAATGAAAACTTTCAGATTTTGATTGAAATAATGGAGAATACACGTAAACTTTTGAAGGATAAGAAATTTAATAGTTGGAGAGAATATTGTTCCGCTATTTCTCCACGCACGCGTCTCTCAACTGTATGGCAAAACATCCGAAGATTTAAAAATGCCATGTCTAACTCTAACTTTTCTTTGCTCCCTCAATCTATGTCACAAGAATATTTAAATAATTTAGCTCCACCATTTGTACCTCAGCAAGAATTGATAGAAAAGCCGCTTTCTAATCTATCTTTCATTCAAAATCCGGTAGGCCTCAATTCCCCATTTTCTTTGGAGGAACTAAAAGGAGTACTCTCCTGTGTATCAGATTCATCCCCTGGTGAAGATGGGTTATCTTATTCATTTTTCTGCAATCTGTCTGATCAGTCATTGACATATTTTTTAAGTCTTATAAATTTAGTAATGATGTCGAGCACAGTTCCGTCCAATTGGAAAACTCAAATTATTCTTCCGATTTTAAAACCTTCAAAAGTCCCTTCTCAAGCTTCATCTTATCGCCCTATTGCTTTATCTCCAGTAGTCGCCAAAATTGCTGAACATTTGGTTAAAAATAGATTAGAGTGGTTCCTTGAAAATAAGGGCGTTTTAGCCTCCTCACAATTTGGCTTTCGCAAAGGTAAAAGCACAATGGATAGTATTAGTATTTTAATCACCGATATCCGTATTGCTTTGTCTCGAGGTGAGTCAGTAGTTGCAGTATGTCTGGATATCAAAGCTGCTTATGATAATGTTCTTTTACCAATTCTTCGTAATAAGTTTGACAAGTTAAACGTGCCTCATATGTTGTCTAATTTCATAATTAATTTACTGTCTGGTAGAATAATAAAATTAGATAATACTGACTCTGACTATAGATTGCTCTGGAAAGGCCTGCCTCAAGGTTCTGTAGTAAGCCCTATTTGTTACAATATTTACACATACGATCTTGAAGCGTCACTTCAAGGTGCTGCCAAGGTACTGCAATATGCTGACGATTTGCTGATTTACGCGTCCAACAAGTCTATTAGCACAGCGTCTTCACACGTTACTCAAGCTCTTTTTAATTTAGGTGGATGGTTAGATAACAATGGCTTAGATTTATCAACACAAAAGAGTAACGTAATCTTGTTCACTAGAAAGCGCTCTCATGAGCCACTAAATATTACATTTAAAGAAGAAGTTATACCTGAAAAAGAAAACATAAAATTTTTGGGTGTTATATTGGACAGTAAGCTCACAGGTCTTTCACATTGTGATTATGTGGTATCTAAATGCGAACGAGTCTACAATATGTTAAAATGTTTATCAGGCGTTTGGTGGGGTGCTCATCCGTCTTCCCTAAAGCTGATCTATAGCGCTCTGATAAGAAGCGTCCTTGATTACGGGACGTTTCTGTTAGAGCCCTGTAGTTCAGCGGGACTGGGAAGGATGGATGACATTCAAGCAAAAGCTTTGCGATTGATATCAGGTGCTATGAAATCAAGCCCTATAAATGCTCTTCAAGTTGAGTGTGGGGATCCTCCACTACGTTTGCGTCGACAGTTTCTTTGTGATAGGTATTTGTTCCGTGCTTTACAGTTTGCTGACCACCTGCTTGTACAGAAACTTTATCATCTCTCAGATTTAGTAGAGTCGTCTTCTTACTGGCGTCATAAATCTCCTCCATGTTTAGTCAACAGTTTCAGAAAATTCTTGTCTCTAGTTGCTCCTGTTTACAGATCTCCTAAGCTTCCAATATTCACGTGTAATTATAATGCATTAATATATTGTCCGAGCGTTATTCTAAACTTAGGGATTGAAAAACACAACCCTAATTCCAACACCAAGTTTAATGCCAAAGTTGATGAAATATGGCGTGGATGGCATCAAATTTATTGTGATGCCTCCAAACACTCCGAGACAGGTACGGTAGGTGTTGGCGTTTACCACTCACAATACAAGATCGTTCAGAAAATTAAATTACCACCACAAACTTCTGTTTTCACTGGTGAGTGCTATGGTATCTTTAAGGCTATTGAATATGTCCGCATAATGAAACTTCCTCAGGCGACCATATTTTCGGATTCTTTGAGCGCTCTATATTCATTATCTAAGTTTCCTTTTAAATCGCAATATTACTATCCGGCAATAATTAAAGCAAGGGAAGAGTTGTATCGATGCGTGCTAAGCGGCCTTTCCATTTCATTTGCATGGATCCCAAGCCATTCTGGGATAATTGGAAATGAGAAGGCTGATCATCTCGCTAACCAAGCTGTAGTTTGTGGGGACCGTTTTCCTTACACTATTTTCTGCCACGACTTATCCACTCTTCCTAAACTTTCACTGAAAAAAGCCTGGGAAGAGTTTTGTTTGAAAGTGTTTTGAAGAAGGGTAAATTTTATTTCAACCTACAACCTAATATTCTGCCGAGACCGTGGTTTTTCGACCTAATATTGAGTAAACGTGCTACTTCTTCTTTGATACGGATGAGACTTGGCCATGTATGTAGCCCAGCACATCTTTCCAGACTTGGCATAATTGATTCTGCTGCCTGCGACTGTGGAAATGATTATTGTGATATGAATCATATATTTTTTTGCTGTCCAAATAATGATATTTCATCTTTTTATGAAAATCTTGTTTCTATCAAAGTTCCTTTCCCCACAAATATTTCGTGCTTACTTGCTACCCTAGATGTAAATATTTATAATTATATATCCTGTTTTCTCTTATCTAATAACGTAAAATTATGATACCTTCATCTTTCTTACTTCTTTTTTCCAATTCTTACTTTCCTGATCGATATCGTTTATATATTCGATTCCACATAAACTTATTTATCTGTTTACGCGTCTTACGGTTTCCCCGTTTTTTGACTACAAGAAGTTGAAAAAAAAATTTGAGCCTTAAAATACATGAGTATTAAGATAAAGAAGCTGAAGACCGAAGACTGCACATAAAATACAGAAACATTGAAACTGGCAGAATGCACAGAGTGCGATGCCAAGAAGGAAAAAAAAAAAAAAAAAAAAACGGAGTATGCGGTAAAACATGTACTTGGGTGAGAGTACCTATTTTACCGCACGTTCCGTTGTATGGTTGCGTAATTTTTAACTTTTGAACAATGTATACAGGCTACGAAAATGCATTTTTTGAGCAAAAAAAAAAATTATTGTTTAGTTAACACTAGCAAAATACAAAGTACTAGAAGTGCAATGCCAATAAAAAACTTACGTCTATGAATAAGCGTCTGGTGCAGGTGGAGCGGTTCCGATGCCACAACGGGCAGTGGCTGGCTGTGGTGGAGTCGCTGAGCGAGGGCGGCGGTGGCGGTGACGCGCCCGACGACCTGCCACCCTATCTCTCCGCCGAGTACCTCACCACGCACCGCCTCACCACTTCAGGTCCACCTTCCAACTTTTTTATGTTTTATTTATTTTTTCGATCGAAGAAATAAATATTGGAAAACATTTCACACAGCGCCATTTAGGCCCAATCTCAAACTAAGCAAAGTGTATTATAGGAATTAAATGCATTTAGAATATACAATACAATACAATACATTGTATTTGCTGGAGACTTGTTGAGTAAACAAATTTTTATGTTTACTAGCTTTTAACCGCGGCTTCGCACGCGTCGTCAATTCGAAGAGGTCATTTTAGAAAATTCAACTTGATTTTTAGGGTTCCGTACCTCAAAAGGAAAAACAGAACCCTTATAGGATCACTTTGTTGTCTGTCTGTCTGTCAAGACCCTTTTTTTCAGGAACGCGTAGAGGTTTTAAGCTGAAATTCATACGAATTCATTCATATGGTACGAAGCAACGTCTTTTAGCACAGAAAAGGAAAAATTGCGAAAAGCATAAATTACCATAAAAAAATCAAAAATACCATAACTTTTACTTATATACCTACTGGTCTGTACGGTACCCTCGGTGCGCGAGTCTGACTCGTACTTGGCCGGTTAAAGACTATGTATTATGCTCGTGTAACTTTAAAAAATATAGGTATAAGGATACTAGGGCCCTACTACTACCCTTTGGGTGCGGAAATCCAAATTTTGGTAAAATATACATATTACATAGGAACCCTCTATTTTTAATTACTTAGGGAATCCCCCGCAGTACTTGACACACATTTGATCAAAATTTCCACGAACTCAGCTTTTACAGCAAAAAAAAAAAAAACTAATACAATCAGTTTTTTATTTGTAAATAGCTGCTCCCCGCGGTGTTAGCCGCTGTTTTTGACCAGGTTGTCAGCTACCTCCATACAAAATGTCATCAAAATTGGTCAAGCCGTTTGAGCGTGAAGAAGTAACAAACTTAAAAAAACACTCGCAAACTTTCGCCTTTATAATATTAGTGTGATAAGGCGGGGCAAAACCTGAAATTACGTAATGGAAACAAAAACTTGTTTCGATCAAAACTTTACTTTTGTTATCTCAAGTTCTTTTCAGGATTGTGTATCAACATATTACTCAAAATATTTGTTTCACGTTCTATTTACAGACTCTCAAACTTCACTTAACGATGATTCTGACAGTTTCTCTGGAGATGTCGACATTAACGGTACTAAAAGGTAAGTGCGTGCTTACCTTTCTTCGTGTCTTGAATCTTATTATGATATTATAATTATAGCTCTATAAAAAGTGCCGTGGTGGTGCCGGCGTAAGAATTGTACCCCACCTTCTCTACCCGTGCTTTGTTTTCTACTATTTCGAGATATGGTTCAGAATTGGCCTCAAAGAGGGTTGATGGTTGGGTTGGTTTACGGAACTAACTTTTGGGTACTTTTGGTGGCGGGTTCGACCGGTGGATTTATGTTTATTGACACATACTATATGACTTGTTTCATTATATGTGATTGTGGATATTAAAATTTTATTTTATAAAGTTAATATGTATATTATATTGATTGACATTTCATTTAAAATGTATATTTTACATTCTATGAATAAATATGTAAATTTTATTAATTTTTTAATATAATTTTATACAAAAAAAATATATAAATCATATGAAATATTTAATTTCAGAAACACCAATGGACTCACGCTCGAATTATATGGGTCGACCGATTCATCTACTGGGAAAGCAGCTGATAATGAATGCTTTAATAATGATCTCTCTATTTATTAATCACTGTTACATATACTCAATAAAATTTAGCTTATGTGTTACAGTGAAAATCTGTGACATGAATACACATGCAATAAATAAAAGTAAATAAATGTGTAACCACCAAAGCCTAAAACCGGGGAGTCTCGAAGGAGCAAAAGGCTTTTGCCCAGCAGTGGGACACATAGAGGCAAAAAAAAATGTATAACATAAAGTAAGCTGATTAGTATATCTCACTATAACTCCTAGCTTACAAAATGTATTTTATTACTTTGTTAGTATGTAAACGATGGTGAAATGTATGAAAACATTAAATTAGTGTACTCCCAATATAAGCGCTGTCACACTTTGCATACATTTTTCTTTGTCTACATAGAATGTATTCACAAATCACAAATTGATATCTTCTGATCATGTGTCTTACGTTTACTGCCCTCGTATCTTTAACTACCAAAGGACCTAAGGACTATTTATTGTGTAATTGTGATATACATAAATAATATTATCTATTTATGTATTCTACATAACAAAATAAAAACTGTAATAGTA
Source organism: Biston stratarius (assembly GCA_950106695.1). Lineage (NCBI taxonomy): Eukaryota > Metazoa > Arthropoda > Insecta > Lepidoptera > Geometridae > Biston > Biston stratarius. Next base: position 18,240,125 of record OX467115.1, on the reverse strand, counting down.
GGTAGTTAATGTACCTATCATTTGACTGTTATTTTATTAGCCAAATACAGCACCAAAATAAATAATGAAAATAGTTACCTATTGTGTTTAATTTTAAATTCCTGATAATGTACATTCAGGTGTCTCGAAGAAGGTAGTTTAGGAAGTTTTTTTATGGTAGAGTTACTTGTATATCAGAAGGAGTCCTAAATTGGGTGCGTGAATGAAATGCTTTATGTGGTTAATGTATGTATGTGTGCTTTATTAGCACTTCAGTATACGACTGACTGAAGCGTATGGTCGCTTATACTTATAATGAAATCTACGTAGGTGTTTTGGACTGTCATGATGTAAGCGTAACCCTAAATGAAGGGCTTGTTCTATTATAAATCAGATCTACTTTTATTATGAACTGGCTTCGGAACAGTGAATAAGAATTTGTTCCACACACTTATTTAAACGTCTGTGACATTTTTATAGTATTTTCAGGTTTGATTCCATAATAAAAATGTGCACCATTAAGTATTACCATACTCTCAGATCAAAACCATACTTGATTGAATCAGACTTAGAGATCGTTATCGTTCGTTAGATTTTCTAAAGGAATCAGACGTTGATTGGGAATAAGCTGCCATAAACAAAAAACCTTTACTTAATAAGATAAGTTTATAAGCGTTTGTTGGTGTTTGTGTTTAGAAATTAATACACTATTATCGTGTTGTATCGAAGAAGCTGAATTACATTCACGTCACGAGTGAAGGCAAGCAATGCAATGGTGAGAAACGTGTTTTCGTCTTGTTTCCAAGCCTCCGGTAAAAAAATAGTCCGATAGTAAAGTCGCTATTAATCTACTACGGCATGGAATGGACTTGACCATGACTTTGACCGTGGTTGAAATTTATTTTACTCCATTTAGTTTTGAGACACGCAAATATCTGATCTACTTGACATTGGCAGAATGCATAACGTGCGATGTCAAAAATTATACAAAAAAGCTACGTATTTTGTTTTCTTCGCTTGTTCGCCATAAAACCTAAATTTATATTAAATACAACCAAAACGCCGAAGTAATAAAAATGTTGAGAAATTCCATAACTAAGCAATTTTCGCCAGTGAGATCTATGTTGCTTAAAAGCACCTATAATGCATCGAATCGTTCAATGTCAAATGGTTGTGAAGATATGATCACCCACACTGGCCAAGTATGTCTCTTATTCTAAAACTATTTATAAAATATGTTTACACTTTAATACTGAAATAATCTTAAGCAAACCGATACGATAAACAATGTATATTTAAATAGATTTAGCTGTTCATAATATTACGTAATCGGCAGGGTCAAACACAGTTCCAATAAACTCCTGCAATCTTAACTCTCCCTAATACACCAATTGCCACAATATGAATATTATAGACTAACCTGTCTTTAATATAGATAGACAAATTGATTCTTAAGTATTCACACCAAAAATAGGAATAATATTATGAATGTCACTTTTTAGTTATAGGCTTAAAATACTGTTAGTCTGCCTGCTCTATGATTAGTTATATGCATAAAATGTTTTTATTTGCTTTATAAAAATCCTGTCTCTATAACTGTTACTAATATGGAATGTGTATGTTTATGCTATGTGATTATACTAACTCTTTACTTTTAAAATATTAGTGTGATATTGTTTCAGAAATGGGATCATGACGATTATAGAATGGCTCGCTTCATGAATGCTCCAAAACAAGTAAATCCCAGCTGGGCTGTTAACTTAATTGCTGAAGTGCCCACCAAAGTAGTGACAGAAAGAGTTGTGTGGTGTGACGGTGGCAGTGGCCCAGAAGGACATCCTAAAGTTTACATTAACTTGGTAATTTTTGGTTCATATAGTAATTTTGAAGAAAAATTCATTTGTTAAAATTTCATCTAAGTCCTACCTATATGCATAACATAATTCAGCAAGGTTTGGAGATGTGTCGACAAGGTTTTGAGATGTGGTATGAATGGTATCTTCTAATTATTTTTATTTTATTAATTAATTATGATTACTATACTCCATTCATATCTATTGTTCATTGACATCTAGTTAGTGTGTGTCGAAAAGAGTAAAATTAAAATTGTTTTAGTTCAAGATCTTACTTGGATAAGTAAGTAACCCACTGCATTTGATCTGATAGTTAACTGTCTATAGTCCAATCATATTATTTTTACTTATTAAAGATTTTATTTTCAGGACAAACCTGGAGATCATGCATGTGGATATTGTGGTCTTCGTTTTATGAAAGCAGGTCAACATCATTAGTTATATCAGGAGTTATGGATACCTAAATAAAATAGTAGTAAAAAATTATAATGAAATGATCATTTTCCTATAGTTTTGTAAGTATAGAATTAATTTTTGTTAATTCGATGAAGGTGTCAGGCATTTAAGTCATAATGTATATGATGGTGTATTAAATTCTATTACATTTGAATGCCCTAGTTTATCCTAATTTGAGTGAGTGAAAATTAAAAGATATTACTTGTATAAGTATTTTTTCTGCTTTTTACAAAGAATGAAAATCGTAAACAAAAGATTTCAGAAAATATGTTTATTAAGTTAACTGCACATTCTATTAAATACTGATTATTATTAACATAAATAAAGAGTACATAAATAGTTACACCTAAAAAAATTACATGCAGTTTAAGATTTTGTTTTAAACAAAATTTGTTTCAATTGTTTTTTTCAGTTTCCATATTATTTTCATTGCGTAGTTGTTCTCTAATATCAATATTAGATTGCAAAAGATCTTTTAGTTGTGCATGAATATTGTCATTTTTCTGCTCCAAGTAATCCAAAGCAGTATTCAATTCATCCAGTTTTGAATCCAGTGTAATATACTCTGTGAATAGAAACATTACACACTAAAATAACAATATATTTAGAAATTTTCTGATTAGGACCTCGATATATCACATTGTATTTATTATTAAATAAAAACAATTATAACCCTAGCATAAGTAGTGTAAGCCATAGCAAAATTAACTTTTTTTTATTATTGCAAAACAAATTCCATCATCAAATCTTACAATACAGATCCATGTCTAACATACCACATACAGTACAGTACACACAATGGACCAACACAGCCAAAAAGCATTACATGTCATAATTTCAACCTGCTTAACTATCCAAGTGAACATCTTAATTGCTTTCGCCACTTAGCATCGTCACTTTCCATGTATTAATTGTAATCCATACTTTCTGAATTTTCATGTTAAGTAGATATTTGGTAAAATAGTCTATAACTCTATTTATTATTCTGCTATTTCTGCGTAGATGCGCTGACATATTTCGCTACTGCCTTAGGTATAGGGGCAATTTCCTAAGTTGTTTCAAAAATGATTTTTCTCCTTACCCTCTACAATATTTTCATCCTCGCTTGGATTATCAGGTTTTGTCCCGTTTTTTAAAGTATCGTCTTGCCCTTGTAAATCTGAATTCTGCCCTGCCATTCTTTGCACCAAATGAATACCGGAGTAACTATCAGAGATAAATTTTAAAATAAAACACAAAACAACAACCTAGACCATGAAAACCTAGACCGCCTCAAAAGGTGTTGCCATTTCTCGGGAAAACTAATAAATGCCAAAGAACCAAAATTTAAGTGCGTATAAGCTCATACATCCAGTATATAATGATAACGGAATACGATATAAGCTCCATTTTAGAGAAGTGTAATTGGTATTTGCTGCTGCTTAATTTCACATCTGTTACATCCGGCAGTAAAGTTACAGTCAATACTTTAAAAATAGCGTAGTTTGTTATTTTGTTGTACATGTGGACACCCCAAAGGACTGACATTTTAATGTTTGACATAAGTCACAGGACCTGAAACACGTCTATTGTCTATGGGATGATGAATTATTTGATTCGATGTTTTTAAAAAGTTTATTTATTTACCTTACAAAATACTTATGTAGATTTAACATAAGAAAAAAGCAATTAATTTGTGAAAATTTTCATCAGTTAAATACATATTAATTAGCTGGAATTAAAAGGTCTAATTTTTAACAATCGCAATGTAACGGGTGCATTTAAAAAAACAAATTACGTACTAAATATGTTAACATAAAAAAGTTAAATAATTATTTAATTGAAAAAATAAATTTTTAAACGATCGGGTTTCTTTTTTAATAGTAGTCTGCGTATGACCGCCAACTCGCCTGATAGTAAGCGATGATGTGGTTGAAGATGAAGCACGCAGACTTAGAAGATACCTATTCACTCTGGTCTTGAAAAGATCTAGATTATATCTCTCACTAGCGACCCGCCCCCGCTTCGCACGGGTGCAATGTAGATATTAATGTGGTGCATACGCATGTATTATACATATAAACCTTCCTCTTTAATCACTCTATCTATTTTAAAAAACCGCATCAAAATCCGTTGAGCAGTTTTAAAGATTTAAGCATCCATAGGGATATAGGGACAGAGAAAGCGACTTTATTTTATACTATGTAGTGATAGTGATAGAGATGAAACAAGGAAGGCTGCAGCTTGTTCCATTCTTAGGCCTTGGTTAATGTTACTGGTAGTTTTTATTTTAACAATGAGAGTACGTTGAAACGGCATTTTATCGGTAACGTATGCATTAAAAGGTATGAAGTATAAATTAAGTACATAACTAAGCTAATATGATGTGAGTTGGAAATCAAATTACCTACCAAATCAAATTAGGAAATTTCTCACAAGAATGTTATAAAATGTCGTATGACATGTAAATAACTATAAATTTAAACAATCTCCCACAAATATGGTAAAAGAAAAGAATTATTTCCTTGTAATACCTCAGCAATACCAAGTCTGCTGAAGGACTAGTATCCATGAACAAATATTAATTGAAAAAAGAAACAAGGCACTTAGTTGCCAATAAATTTAAAAAAAGATATAAGGGAAGTTTGGCGGGAACATGGAAAATAACGAGACGCCGTATTCAAAATATACAATAGTATTTTAGAGTGTATTTCTATAAAACAGTGGTGTTTTATTTATAAAGTACCAAATTACTAGCGCAAAAATGATAAAATGTGGTAAAACATGATTTTTCGTGTTGCTTTGAAAACTCCATTGATGCTTAATATTAGTAAAGTAGCCACTACTTTAATTGGGTATAACTGGACTCGATCGGCACGGATTGGACTTGGTGTCTTTTTTAGGGTTCCGTACCCAAAGGGTAAAACGGGACCCTATTACTAAGACTCCGCTGTCAGCCTGTCCGTCTGTCACCAGACTGTATCTCATGAACCATGATAGTTAGACAGTTGAAATTTTTACAGATGATGTATTTCTGTTGCTGCTATAACAACAAATACTAAAAAACAGAATAAAATAAATATTTAAGGAGGCTCCCATACAACAAACGTGATTTTTTTGCTTGTTTTTGTAGATCATGGTACGGAACCCTGTGTGCGCGAGTAAGTCCGACTCCCACTTGGCTGGTTTTTTTTAAAAGATGAACTTATCCAACTACTGCTGTCTACCTATTTAACAGCGCACTCTGTGTGATGGGTGCGAAATTTGAAATGGTACAAAAGTTACAACAGCCCAGCCACACAGGCCCGGTGTGCCTCATGCCTTAAGCACTAAATACATTGGGTCCTTGTTTATTGTATACTAGCGGCCCGCTCCGGCTTCGCACGGGTATAAACCTAAAAAATAACAGTATTTCTCCACTATATAATGAATGTTATTATATATATAAACCTTCCTCTTCAATCACTCTATCTATTAAAAAAACCGCATCAAAATCCGTTGTGTAGTTTTAAAGATTTAAGCATACATAGGCATATAGGGACAGAGAAAGCGAGTTTGTTTTATACTACCTAGGTATGTAGTGAAGTGATAGTGAAGAAATTTGTTGACTGTAATAAGATACTAGAAGCAATAGATAAAATGCACTCTATTATGTTCACTTTAACATTGAATTCTTCAAAAGGCCTGTTAATAGAATCTTAAAATTTCAGCAACGTATCTGTAGTACCCAGATATCTATAGATAACGATGATTGCTTACCTTCAGGCAACCCGTCTGTTTATTTGCCAACTGTAGCATAAAAAAAATATTCTTGTTTTGTAGCTGATAATCCTACAATTTACCTAACATTGACACTCAAACCGATCCTTCGCTAAATATTCAATAACGTCACAAACGCAATATACGAGGTAATTGTTATTGCTTGCTATATCTTTGACCACTTCATCCATCATTGTTATCAAGCGAATCGATTTCCAAACGCGGACCACACAAAAAACTCACATGAAACACTACGATGTAGTCTTTCATTTGAGCAAAAAGAGGAATAACTAGCATATAGAATTCGTATATAATTGAACATTTATATATTAATATATCTGATTGTGTTCTTATTATTTACTACGCAACGAGAGAAACAGAGGAGGTAAACAATCTGCCCTCACTTGAAATGTCAATGAAGCCGAGTATGCTATAACTATTGTTATGTATGATTATTATAGTGATGGACAAAGTTTATCGGTTTATGAATCAGAAGTATCGTTCTTTTTTAATGTCAATGTAGCTTGGCCGATTTACAGACGTAAATTAGAAATCAATCATCACTGTTTCTTTTCGTAATAGTAACGATAAACAAACTCCTTGACCAGGCAATACTTTTCTACGGTCAAAATTTAAGGTGTTTCCCAGTGGTCAGATTCGTGGTTAGACTAGTCAAACCATCGGAATTTTTTGTTCCCAGTGATAAGATAAACTGAGTCTGTAATCCCCTCCGGTGGAGGATCCGGTAAGTACGTTCGGTTGACAGTGACCACCATTGGGAACAAGATAGAAATTGATCAATCTGACCACTGGGAACAAAAAATCCCGTTGGTCAGTTTAATCTAACCACCAATCTGATCTGGGAAACACTCAAAATGTATTATATTCCTACTGACTTGCTTATGAGCTCGGCATATTCCCATACCATACACAAAATGATGTATTTAATTAGGTAGTCAAGCAGTTTTTAGCGACTTCTGGCTATGGCTGTTTGTGGGATATGCTTAGGATACAAAAATAAAGTTAATCAGGATATTCAAATAAAAACTACATTAAATAAAAATACTGATATTTATTTATTGTCCTTTAAACAGTTACAGTCTTACCACAAAAAAGTTAAACACCTGTTGAACACGTGTTTAAAAAAAGTGTTACCACAAAACTTCGTTTTACGATTATCTAGAGTTAGATACGACTTAAACACTGTCTAAATTTAAACAACGGGCATAGCTAGTTTAACCGATGTCTAAGTTCTAATGTCAACCAAATAACTGTCAACAGAGAATTGACCATTACTACTTTTTGCTGTAAACATTGTGATCGTGGTGAAATTAGTATCTTCTTCGTATTTCTTTTGAAAAATAGTTGTGAATACGATTACGAATACGATACCTATGAATATTATAGAAATCATTGATTTTATCGACGATATGGATTTAGAGGACCTTGAATTCATGGATCGCTTTCGCTTTTTCTTTATTTACTGTTTTATTATTCATATTGACTTTTTAACTTCGTGTTAAAACAAAATAATTATGATTCAAGACCGGTACAATACAAACAGCAACAGGCTTCAATCCAAATCCCAGTAGATGTCATGGCTGTCATTAGTTAGTTTTTTTTTTACTGTTGAGCGATACGTTCCATTTCTTTCCATGAGATCAATTCACTATAGCGTTACATTACGTTTTTGTTTGAACTTAACTTAATAGCATTAATTTAATAATTAAAATAGAATTTAATTTCATTATTAGCTATATTTTGACTTACATACTAACAGTTGTAATGAAATAATTGTTCAGAAAATCATGTACCTAATCTCACGCGATCTGCGTAAAATGGAAGCGAAAGAACGGAACTACCTGAACTAAAAAAAAGGTTGAACGAATGTTTTATGGTGTTGCCAAGATTTATGAGTTAGACATTGTTTAGAAAGACACTCGCTAAACACAGTTTTGTGGTAACAAAAGTTAAACATGCGTTAAACATGTGTTTATCTTTTAGACAGTGTTTAGCTAAACATTTGTTGGACCACTGTTTTATCTGTCTTTTGTAGTAAGACTGTTACCGTCTTACCACAAAAAAGTTAAACATCTGTTGAACACGTGTTTAAAAAAAGTGTTACCACAAAACTTCGTTTTACGATTGTCTAGAGTTAGGTACGACTTAAACACTGTCTAAATTTAAACAACGGGCATAGCTAGTTTAACCGATGTCTAAGTTCTAATGTCAACCAAATAACTGTCAACAGATAATTGACCATTACTACTTTTTGCTGTAAACATTGTGATCGTGGTGAAATTAACAGTATCTTCTTCGTATTTCTTTTGAAAAATAGTTGTGAATACGATTACGAATACGATACCTATGGATATTATAGAAATCATTGATTTTATCGACGATATGGATTTAGAGGACCTTGAATTCATGGATCGCTTTCGCTTTTTCTTCATTTACTGTTTTATTATTCATATTGACTTTTTAACTTCGTGTTAAAACAAAATAGTTATGATTCAAGACCGGTACAATACAAACAGCAACAGGCTTCAATCCAAATCCCTGAGTTTTGGCGGGAACGCGGTGAGCGTCGTGTCGCCCCATTGTATTCTTTTCTAAAACTAGTGTTTTTTTTTCGAGTTTTTATGCATAAAAATAGTGGTGTTTTATTTATAAAGTGCCGAATTACAAGTGCGAGTGTGGGAGAATGATATAATGTGGTTAAACATGACTTTTCGTGTTGCTTCCAAAACTCCATCCAGAAGCTTATAGTAAAGTCGCCACAACTTTACTAAGGCATGACTTGATTTGACTGGGACCGACTGGACTTGATCAAGACTAGACTTTGACTGTAACTATAGATGATAAAGAAGCTGAAAAATGAAGACTACTCACAAAATATAAAACATTGAAACTGGCAGAATGCACAGAGTGCGATGCCAAGAAGAAAGAGAAAAAAAAAAACCAAATCCCAGTAGATGTCATGGCTGTCATTAGTCAGTTTTTTTTTTTTACTTTTGAGCGATACGTTCCATTTCTGTCCATGAGATCAATTCACTATAGCGTTACATTACGTTTTTGTTTGAACTTAACTTAATAGCATTAATTTAATAATTAAAATAGTATTTAATTTCATTATTAACTATATTTTGACTTACATACTAACAGTTGTAATGAAATAATTGTTCAGAAAATCAGGTACCTAATCTCACGCGATCTGCGTAAAATGGAAGCGAAAGAACGGAACTACCTGAACTAAAAAAAGGTTGAACGAATGTTTTATGGTGTTGCCAAGATTTATGAGTTAGACATTGTTTAGAAAGACACTCGCTAAACACAGTTTTGTGGTAACAAAAGCTAAACATGCGTTAAACACGTGTTTATCTTTTAGACAGTGTTTAGCTAAACATTTGTTGAACCACTGTTTTATCTGTCTTTTGTAGTAAGACTGTAAGTATTGTTTTGTTCAAATAATTACATACAACCCTCTCTTCGGGTTGAATTATAAGTTTTGTCATATAATGGATCCTCGTGACAAAATATGTTTCAGCAATAGATTTAATAATTAAATTTCAGTGATTATCGACACTCCACTGTCCAGTACTGTGGTTGAATAAATGTTCAAAACAGATTGTGCAGTTGGCAAAAGTTTCTTTAGTTAGAAGGATTATTGTGACCTCCTTTCGCACGTATGGCGCTAAAAAATAGCTCTACGTGGTCTTGACTCATTTTGTATATTGTTAAATATTTTAAGTCTGATGTTGGTGAAACAAATCTACTGTAAATACTTTTAATCGACTTCATGCACACTAAAAACCCCAAGAATCCTGTTTTTCGTTTTGACGTCACTATTGGAACATTGTTGGACAATTTAAGACCGCGTATATATACTTCTGCATCATCTAAGACATTCCAAACTTCAGAAGTATTAAACGATGCAATAGATTTTTTGTAGCCGTTAGCTTTCATACTGCGACTGTTGAAAATGTCAAACAAGTTGTTGAAAATTCGAATAAATCTAGAAGTAGCAGCACTATTTTCAAAGCCTACTATATTGGATTCTCGACATAAATCCAAAGCATCAGCTACGGATTCACTGAGCACTTGTACCGCTAAAATAACCTTCATTTTTAGTTTTTTCAAATGCTATATACTGTTTTGGAACTTTGTTGGCGGCATGTAACCCTTCCATGGTTTGTAGATCATGCAGTTTTTTTACATATTCCCATGAAATTATTCTTCCTTCGACGTCAATTAAATTATTGTGTTCCGCAAAAGTATTTCTTGTTAGTTGCTGTGGCATGGATCTAATAAAACTGCTATTTCCTTACCCTCAATTTTTTTTTTTTAATTTTGAACATTAAAATTACACCCCAATTCAGTAGCCATCGCCAAATTAGCAGGTAACCCGTCAAACGTAATAGAGCATAGCTCAATGTCACACTCCTTTAATAGTGTGATTTTTAATTAACATACTCAGCTGTAAGCCAGTAATGCCATCTATTAAAAAATAAGCCACTGGGATTTTCCAATTTTCATTTAAGCTCGTGAGCATAAATACAAGGGCTTCCATTGCAACAAGTACATTTTCACTTTGTAATTGGTTAGCGAAATCTACATAACCATGATACTTTGTTCCATCCCACTCAACTAATTTGCGAATTGCCATTCCATGTACACTGAGCGCACAGAATATTTTTTTAAATATTTTCCACTTTATTGTATTTAATGCCTCCAAAGAAAAACCAGGCGTACAATTGACTGACGCATACCATTTCGATATCGTACTTTGGTGCGGTAATACGGTGACAAATTGTTGTCACACATAAGAATAAGCACGCGGAGACAAAAAAATTAGAGTGACCGCAAACTTCCTGAGCTCGGGACTATATTCTCGAGATAAACTTTGGCTAGTTTTTTTAGCTACATATCTTTGAAGAAAATCTTTGTTTTACTTGTGCCCATTCCATGTTATCAAAGACTTATCTTTAAGATCCTTGATGATATTTTCTAAAGTTTCAATTTTTTTTGTCATTCTCCTGCATCTTTGTTGTAAATTTCTTATCTTCAGCCGACGGTGAGCAGACAGTATCTTCTCTTTAGCAACCTTCTTCAATATTTTTTTTCTAGGTGTGTCATCTACGCTTTGCTCTCGAGATGCAGTTGAATTAGAAGGCGCACTTAATTCAAAGACCCTCCTCATATCAAATCTTTTAGTTCTTGACTGTTTTACAGATTCCTGAAAATAAATAATAAAACCACTAAATGTCAAACATATAAGCCAGCCCAAAATGTTTCGGATACCCGTTAATAGATTTGTTTGATTTGCTATTTTTTTACTACTTTTAGTCTCAAACTTATATTCGCAGCAAACAGAAATTATGAAATCTGATGTAGAATTTCTTTCTTAACAATAGATTTATATCATCTAAAATAAGGCAATCTTCTGAGCAATCAATAAATGAACCTACAAAATTAACAAATTAACGTACCGATTGAAAGTAAGCAGGATAACCTTCAAATTTTGTAGGCACAGCGTCAGTACGCAAGGTCTTCCTTTTAGACCCTTGAATGTAGCATTCAGATGTAAAATGATTTGAGCAGAGACGGGAATACTTAGTGGGTTCCCAATTATCGCGCCTCAAAACTTTTACCCAAATCTTCCTTATATTGTGATCTACAGGAAACCTGTAAAATATTTTTAAATAGTTACAAGGAATAGGTATATAAGAACTTTAATAGTAGCATAGATCCATAATATACTGAAAACATAAATATAGTATTTACTTTTATGTGAAATAGGCACATAATTTTTAGTTATACTTAAAATACCTACATGTTATTGAAAACAAGCTCTTACAACACAGTGGTGCTGTACAAGGTATATTTAAAGAAACTAAGACCGCAAGTGTTATAAAAACGAATCGGTAATAATGAACGATTGTGCGTCATGGCACATCACTAAAATTCAACAACAAAATTACTTTCTACAGACCGTTCACAGTTATTTTACCTCTGATGCCGGTACCACACGTTCGTCCAACCGTCGAACACTCCAACATGACTCGAGTCTGTCTCGATCAAAACAGACCCTCCACACAGTATACACGTTCCAACAGTGTTCCCACCTGTTTTATTGTCCCCCTAAATTTAGGGGGAAAATAAAATAGGTGGGGTTTTTAGGGGCGTTATATTTTTAGGGATTTATGACTGCTTATTTTTTACTAAGAAAATAAAGGTATAAAAATATAGGGTCTGAAGTTATTCAATCTAGCCATAGTAATATTCTAGTCTAGTAATATTTATTTGTTCACCTAGCGGCTTAGCTAGATCCATTACGGTTCCGGGTTCCTTATTACTAAGTATGCGGAGTTGAATAGAAAACAAATGTCGCCATAGTGCTTACCATAAACATAAGACAAGTGATATTAAAACTACTCTGTGATAACTGGTGGTTACGTTGTCTATGCTTACTGGAAATAAGTTGATTTTTATTTACTTGTTTAATTTAATTTCGTTATTTTAATGCTGTGTGGACAACCAATTTGTTAATTATGCCTAAAGAAAAGAAGAAATACAGTCAAAAGTACACAAATATTTGGAAAACAGATCCAGGGGGATTTTCAAGTAATTGTGTGATTTTAGGGGTTTTAGCATAGCTTTAGGGATAAATATTTTTGAGAGTTGGTAACACTTCGTTCCAACCTCATTCTCTATGGACGGTCTGTGCAACTCCTTTGATCTGTGTACGATTTACCGCCATCGGAGCGATCGCGCGCCAACACGCTCCAACACCGTCAAACACGCACGAACTACCCCTCCACACGTGCGACTGTTGGACGGTTGGACGAACGTGTGGTACCGCCATGACAGCTGACACTTATCTTTTTGCTAGGTTGGCATTTCTGGCAGAGTCGTATAACGAAGCTCTTCAGATTTTTATTTTGTAGTGGTGATTATTTATCTCGCATCATGCCAAAAAGGATTCAAAGTAGTGGTAGAAAAATTGTGCTACAAGTTCGTGATTTTTGTGAAAAGAAAAAGCCACTAGAGCCCCTTCAAAACCATTTGGAAATGTTCGACGACGAGTAGCCGCCATAACAGGTATGTAGAATAGTGTTATCCGTATGTAGCATTTTACCCCATAGTAGTGGAAATTAGAATTAGGTATGTTCGGTACGTCGTAATTATTGCGTGCCCGCGCGGCGTTTTGGTCGAGTATTTACATGCTTTACAATAAAAAAAAACTATCTGAACTCTGATAAAAAGGTTTACGCAGTCTATGGTCAATTATTATCCCAGTAAGATTTTTCTACCAACAAAAATTTCATGTGTTTTATGTTTTTTTATTCCAGATTTATTTGAGAAAACAATGAGTACCATTACCAAAGAAGAGGAAACTGTTGCGTCCACACCTCAAAAAATATCTACACAAAGAAAAAAATGAAATCGACAAAAGACCACATAAACAAAATTTATCTGGAGTTTGGATAAAAGTAGCTAGTAGAGTAATAATGTAGTGCAAGAGGCAGGAAACATTGTCAAAGTAACTGAAGAAGCTGTTCAATTTATCACAGCAAAAGACAGGCAAAAGCAATGCGAACATGTACGCTACATTGAATAAAAGTTTCGCGAAAGAGATGGAAGCCTGGACGCTAAAATAGACGAAGTTTATTATGGAATTTGACGACGAGTCTGACACAAAATCCGACAGTAGTAGTAAGTACATCGGATAGTGATTGTGCACCATTGTCAATCCGCCTCATATTCAAAATAAATAATAACATATAAAATGCATGTTTTTTTAAAATGAAATATATGTAACCATAATCTAGCATATAATTAACAGTAAAGTCAGTTAATAAAATTATAACCAAAGTACATGAAATGACTAGCACCTACAGACTACAATGTAAACAAGGAACTTAAGAGAAATAATTTTCATTTCGTTTCCGGAATTCAAAGAAACGGAATTTGACAACACAGCTCTCAATTTAGCCAATATTACAGCCAGAGGTAAAATAACTGTGAACGGTCTGTAAAATTGACAAGAATTTTGATGCCGGTACCACACGTTCGTCCAACCGTCGAACACTCCAACATGACTCGAGTCTGTCTCGATCAAAACAGACCCTCCACACAGTATACACGTTCCAACAGTGTTCCCACCTGTTTTATTGTCCCCCTAAATTTAGGGGGAAAATAAAATAGGTGGGGTTTTTAGGGGCGTTATATTTTTAGGGATTTATGACTGCTTATTTTTTACTAAGAAAATAAAGGTATAAAAATATAGGGTCTGAAGTTATTCAATCTAGCCATAGTAATATTCTAGTCTAGTAATATTTATTTGTTGACCTAGCGGCTTAGCGAGATCCATTACGGTTCCGGGTTCCTGATTACTAAGTATGCGGAGTTGAATAGAAAACAAATGTCGCCATAGTGCTTACCATAAACATAAGACAAGTGATATTCAAACTACTCTGTGATAACTGGTGGTTACGTTGTCTATGCTTACTGGAAATAAGTTGATTTTTATTTACTTGTTTAATTTAATTTCGTTATTGTAATGCTGTGTGGACAACCAATTTGTTAATTATGCCTAAAGAAAAGAAGAAATACAGTCAAAAGTACACAAATATTTGGAAAACAGATCCAGGGGGATTTTCAAGTAATTGTCTGATTTTAGGGGTTTCTGCATAGCTTTAGGGATAAATATTTTTGAGAGTTGGTAACACTTCGTTCCAACCTCATTCTCTATGGACGGTCTGTGCAACTCCTTTGATCTGTGTACGATTTACCGCCATCGGAGCGATCGCGCGCCAACACGCTCCAACACCGTCAAACACGCACGAACTACCCCTCCACACGTGCGACTGATGGACGGTTGGACGAACGTGTGGTACCGCCATGAGATCGGATAGACATTATTATGTTATTGTATCAGTCTCAAAACAATGAATTTAAACATATTCGAATATTTCATGGAAATTTTAAATGGTTCCACAGAAAATCCAAAAAACCCATACCTGTGAAATGTTACACATCGATTTTCTTCACTTTTCTTTGAGCTATGGCAGTTACAGCCATAAGCTACACAAGCCATCACAACAAAATGGTTATAAGTTATCAAACAACAAAGTATTTCACGCCAGAACAAGAAGTAATCACAAAATTCGAAAATGCAGAGAGTCACCAGCTGATCATTTTGACAACTGAAACGTGGCTTCACAGTACTTCACATTGCTGTATGATTACGTCTCTTTCTATCTGACGTCTAACTTTTGTAAGATAAAGCAGTAGCATTTAGCAACTAGATGGTTCAAATTAATAATGCTTGTGCTTAAAAAAAACAAACACACATAATCTTTTTACGTTCCCGTTTACGTAATAGAATGTTTGCTTCATTGCTAATGAAGGTGGATAGTCTAGTTTAGGGCGCCAAATTTAAAATTTAATGCGTATTTTGCCAATTTATTTTGTTCGATTATTATTTATAGTAGGTTTATGAAAACAGAGTTTGCGATATTTAATGAGTTGTTGTTGTTAAGTTTTATGTGTTGATGGAATAACTAACGGTGGAAAAAAAAAACACGAATCGTACCGTTGTAGCCCCAACTGCAAAGGCAGACCATTTCAGTTTTTGGTTTTGGTACCAATCTACACATCCGACTGCCCGTCACACAGATTTTTTAATGTCCATAATTTATTAATACAATATAGGTATTTAACACCGCGAAACACGTTTTTATAAACCTGTAACCAATTTTTCAAATGTAAAAGTAATGAGACGAACTAAAGACTTTCCTGATGGTAAAAAACTGTGTACCGCTGCAATGGTCATAGCCCAGGCTATGAACATTGCACATAAAGTGTCAACATAAAGTCCAGGGTATTGCACTTTTGGCGCTCACTATTTTGTAATATTCAATGATGAATCTCAACAGGCCAGTAATACCCTTCAAATCGGATCACAGTAATATATACTCACTACTGATTGAATGAATATCACGAGATATTCAAACCCACACAATTTCCTACTAAGCACTAATAGATAATTTACCACCTAGTCAGAGTGAACTCCACCTTAGTATCGAATTATATAGTACCTGTTATAGTAAAGTTGATTCTGCGTGCATCGGACTGTAAGAACTATGGAACTTATGACGTTATGAAAGGATAAATTTTGCGGAACGCAGAAATAGAAGTAATAAATTCTGAAATATATTAGTCTTCGTTCGCATTTAACAGACAAGTGGTAAATATTTCGATATGATAATCTTGTATATGTATTGTCTTTAGTGCAAAAGAATCAATTATTGACACAAAGATTTCGCAAAAAACAAGTGTATCTACACTACACAGTTTTTGTGCTCCATTATTGTGATTGTTCTTTTATATAGTTAGCTACATATTATCTCGAGTTTATTACTTTTGTTGTATTACTATTGTACAATGTAACTTTAGCCAAAATGTGCTATTTTCAAAATCAATGAAGTTCTTGTTAGTGATGGTGACTCATAATGTTGAGTTTCGTTTTTGTTGTGTCGTATCACGGTTTACTTTCCTAGACTCCGTATTGTGAACTTGATTAGACGTTTAATAATCACATGAATAATAATAGGTGAATTTTCGAATACATGCTATGGCATTGATATTGTAAATGCGATAATAAAAGCCATTGTTTTGATAAATGGCACACTTAATTAGTTTTTACGACAATTGTATTTTTCAGTATTCCAAGATGACTTCGGGTCCATACAACTACTCATATATATTTAAATATATAATAATTGGTGACATGGGTGTGGGAAAGTCATGCCTATTACATCAGTTTACTGATAAAAAATGTAAGTTTAATATTATATTGATTCTACACGACATTGGCTAACCTCCACCCCCTTATTAGATCACTTTTATCATAGATACTTTAAATTATTTCACAATTTTGTTGTTTTAAATAATTTTGAAATTTTAAGTGAAAAGGTTTGTCAACTATCTATTAAATATTTTGTATCATCTTCAAACACAAGTAAGTAGTAATAATTAAATCAATCCCTGCAAATTTTCACGCAGAATTGTATTGTGACTCCTTATTGCCCGACTATGGCAGAGTAAATTAATTAATGTGTTTCTAATGATATCTTGAAACACTAATGATGGGCATCTATCATGTTTTACCCAAATATAGTCTGAGAAATATCATCTCCCAAAGTTAACCAACTATACAACTGAATTATAAAATTGTCAGACACATGCATTCACAAACACATTAGACACATTAAAAAATAAAATCTAAAATTAATTAGTTGTGCACAAATGTTACATGATATTTCAGTAACTAGAAATATTTCCAGCATAATATTAAGCATAAATAATAAGTATAAATAAATAAATATTTTATGCTTATCTGTTCTCACTTTGTTGTATACAAAAAAAACTACTTTAAAAGCATAATCTGCAAATCTAATATTTTGATTAACTTCAGAGATTTAAGTAAAAACGTAGTTCAATAAAATGTTTTTGTATACCTACCTAATGAGTCAAATACAGCGAGGAACTCAAACTTCACTCTATGGTTGGCATGCATTATTGTCTATATGTGTGTACATTATGTTTTATTTTTATACCTTTGTCTCTGGCTGAGAACTTCAGCCGGAAGAAGCATAGGTATAAGTCACAAGATACATTGCTCACTAAACCAGGAAATACATTGTGTTATCTTGCAATTAACTTAAATCTTTTTTCACATATTATATTTAGTACATCAATAAAGCCATAAATAAATATATCTTAGTCTCAGTTTATCATTCCTGTAAATCATGAAAATAATATCTGCCACTGCCACTGTTGAACTACCCCTAATTAAATGAATGATATATAGTAAAAAAATTAAAGGAAATAAATCTTTGTTTTTATGATAGGTATGTCAGTGTACTATATAGTTATATATTTATTATGATCTAATCTATCATAGAAACATTTAACAGCATGGCATAGGCATAGACATTATATGTAAGATATAGGACTGCAGTTTAAATGTATATCTATATGTATGTTATAATAGTAATTGTGCTTAACTAATACATAGAGTATGTATAAATTTGTGGTTCCTTTACTAAATTACATCCAAAAAAAATATTTTTTAGGGTTCCATACCCAAAGGGTAAAACAGGACCCTATTACTAAGACTCCGCTGTCTCTAGGCTGTATCTCATGAACCGTGATAGTTAGACAGTTGAAATTTTCACAGATGATGTATTTCTGTTGCCGCTATAACAACAAATACAAAAAAATAGAATAATATAAATATTTAAGGGGGCTCCCATACTACAAACGTGTTTTTTTTTTGCTTGTTTTTGTTTGATATTGATAATGGCAACAGGTAGATGCTTGAAATATTCACAGAATGTTTAGTTATATATTCACATTAAAAATAAATAATTAAATTAATATAAAACAAATATTTAAGCGTGTCCCATACAACAGACATGATTTTTTTGCTTGTTTTATAGATAATGGTACGGAACCTTTTGTGCCTATTGCATACTTATTTGCAGTTGGGAAACTGACCGTGACTTATGTTGATATGTGGAAACAACTTTTTTCCAACGAAAAAGTTAAGTTTGTCCCCAAATCCAGATTAGAGGATCCATCTTTTCATTAGAGCAATGTGCTTTTACAGTTACCGTGATATATGAACTGTTTACATATCTACAAATTTGTACAGAATCAACAGTGCGCGAGTCCCACTCGCACTAGGTTGGTTTATTTATTTTCACCTTCATTCACTTATAACTCCAGCTATGGCCTTGGAGAACTCGGTCGAGAGTTCTTATGAAAGACTTAGTCTCGACTTGAAAAAACTTGAGTATTTCTATAATAACACAAAATTAAAAAGAACTTGAGCTAGACTCTGACTCATTCCTTTAATAAATTATATGCAATAATTTATTGATATCACACAAGTCACAAGTTATAAATACATATTGAAAACAACATTAAAAATGTCAAAGTATTACGAACATCAATATGATATTTTAATCATTGATAGTACTAGTTACATAATTAAAATATATTACATTAAAAATTAATGTAATATAATTAGTCCATAACTAATGAAAAATTTGCCGTGGTGGTACCGGCGTAAGAATAGTACCCCACCCTCTCTACCCGTGGTTGCCGTAAGAGTCGGCTAAGGGATGTCATCCGGTGGATGGGCAGCAGCGTCTTCCGTATATTACAACACCTAACTGCGCTCGCCAACCCGCTTGCCAAGCGTGGCGAGTATTGGCAAAAACCCCCCTACATGAAAAGAACAAAAAAGACCAGGCCCCCAGTCCCCGGCAGCTCCGCTATTCCTGGCTACGGTAGCGGCCACGGTAACGGCGGAGCAAGGGGTGCTAAGAATCCCCGGCAGATGCCCGGCTACCACCCCCAACGACGACTGGCCCTGGTAACACACAACATACGCACATTGAGGACAGACGAGAAGATTGCTGAGCTGGAAGAGGAGATGGGTAGGTTACATTGGGATATTTTGGGATTATCTGAAGTCCGGAGAGAGGGCGAGGACTCGATAATCTTGAAGTCGGGTAACCTACTCTATTACCGGGAAGGCGACCAACAGTCCCAAGGTGGTGTCGGCTTTCTCGTTCACAAGTCCCTCACTAACAACATAATTACCATCGGAAGTGTTTCAAGCAGGGTTGTATACCTAATACTCAGAATATCCAAAAGATATTCGCTGAAGGTCATTCAGGTATACGCACCGACCTCGTCACACCCAGATGATGAAGTGGAGAGTATGTATGAGGACGTAAGTAGTGCCATACATACCTCCGAGACCCACTTCACTGTTGTTATGGGGGACTTCAACGCAAAGATTGGCATGAAGAGCGATGACGAGTTGAGAGTGGGGCAATTTGGATATGGGCAACGGAACCCTAGAGGACAGAGGCTGGCCGACTTCCTGGAGAAAGAGGGCCTCTTTATGATGGTTCTACGAGAAATGAGATAGACTTCATCATGACCAATAAAAGACGGATATTCAATGATGTCTCCGTGATTCACAGGGTGAAAACCGGTAGTGATCACCGACTGGTAAGAGGCTCATTAAATATTAACGTCAAGCTTGAAAGGTCACGCTTGATGAAGTCCACGCTCCGACCTACTCGCGCCCATATACAAAACCCCGAAAGCTTTCAACTCGAACTCTCCAATCGCTTCGATTGCCTAGAGAATCTTGCTACGGTGGACGAGATCAATAACAGGTTCGTAGAAACTGTCCATATGGTGGGCTCTAAGTTTTTTAGACCCCGCCGTACAAATAGGCCTCACAAACTGTCCGACCATACTCTAGACCTCATGGCTGAACGACGCTCGTTGAGACTGCAATCTTCTAGTGATGCAGAGTCATATAGGCAGCTCAATAGACAGATATCCAAGTCCTTGCGGCACGACATACGTATCTTTAACACTAATAAAGTTAAAGATACGATAGAGCGGAATAAAGGCTCCAAAGTGTTCGCGAGAGACTTATCTATTGGGCAAAGCCAGCTGACGAAGCTGAAGAGAGAAGACGGCAGTATAGCGTCGACCAAAGCAGAGGTGTTAGAGGAGGTTGAAAGGTTCTATGGACAGTTATACGCTACGGTCGCTGAGCCTGTTAACAGCGCGGCCAAAGACCCAAGAGCCAAGCTGAGCAGACATTATACTGAAGATATCCCGGACATCAGCCTGTACGAGATTAGAATGGCTCTGAAACAGCTTAAGAACAACAAGGCGCCGGGGGATGACGGAATCACGTCAGAGCTTCTGAAAGCGGGTGGAACACCGGTACTTAAAGTCCTTCAGAAACTCTTTAATTCCGTCGTACTCGAGGGTGTAACGCCAGAAGCATGGAACAGAGGCGTGGTGGTTCTATTCTTTAAAAAAGGTGACAACACCTTATTGAAGAATTACAGACCCATCTCGCTTCTGAGCCATGTTTATAAGCTGTTTTCAAGGGTCATTACGAACCGTCTCAGTCACAGGTTCGATGACTTCCAGCCTTCCGAACAAGCCGGTTTCCGTAAAGGTTACAGTACCATAGACCACATCCACACGCTAAGGCAAATTATACAGAAGACCGAAGAGTATAATTTGCCTCTATGTCTAGCGTTTGTGGACTATGAGAAAGCCTTTGATTCGATCGAGACATGGGCGGTGCTTGAGTCTCTCCAACGATGCCATATAGACTATCGGTATATCGAAGTGTTGAAGTGTTTGTATAATAACGCCACTATGTCGGTCCAAGTACAGGAGCAGACTTCGAAGGCGATTCCATTGAAAAGAGGCGTAAGACAGGGAGACGTTATATCTCCGAAACTGTTTACTGCCACATTGGAAGACGCCTTCAAGCTCCTGGAATGGCAAGGATTTGGCATCAATATAAATGGCGAATACATCACTCACCTTCGATTCGCCGACGATATTGTGGTCATGGCAGAATCAATGGAAGATCTCGGCACGATGCTCGAAGACCTCAACCGAGTTTCCCAGCGGGTGGGTCTTAAAATGAACATGGATAAGACGAAAGTGATGTCGAATGCCCATGTTGAGCCCGCCCCAGTATCAGTTGGGAACTCGGTTCTTGAAGTTGTTGACACGTACATTTACCTAGGACAAGCAGTCCAACTAGGTAGGTCCAACTTCAAGAAAGAGGTCAGTCGTCGAATCCAACTCGGCTGGGCAGCGTTCGGAAAACTGCGCAACATTTTTTCGTCTGAATTACCTCAGTGCCTCAAGTCGAAAGTCTTCGACCAGTGTGTGTTACCGGTGATGACTTATGGTGCTGAAACGTGGTCTCTGACTGTGTGCCTTCTTGATAAGCTCAAAGTCGCACAACGAGCTATGGAGAGGGCTATGCTCGGAGTTTCCCTACGAGATCGAATCAGAAATGAGGAGATTCGTAGACGAACCAAAGTTACCGACATAGCCCAGCGGATTAGCAAGTTGAAGTGGCAATGGGCAGGGCACATAGCACGCAGAACTGATGGCCGATGGGGCTGCAAAGTTCTGGAGTGGAGACCACGGACCGGCAAGCGCAGCGTAGGACGTCCACCCACAAGGTGGACAGACGACCTCGTAAGAACCGCAGGTTCGCGCTGGATGCGAGCCGCTTCCAACAGGTCTTTATGGAGGTCAATAGGGGAGGCCTATGTCCAGCAGTGGACGTCCTACGGCTGAAATGATGATGATGAACTAATGATAATGATTATTAACTAGTGATTGATTATGAACGTTATATCTCAGTACATACATACCTACTATACTGTTGTATTTGACACTCATTCTTTTGTTTTATCCAGTTATGGCAGACTGTCCCCATACCATTGGTGTTGAATTTGGAACCCGAATCATAGAGGTAGCAGGGCAGAAAATCAAACTACAAATTTGGGATACAGCCGGGCAGGAACGTTTCAGAGCTGTAACTCGTTCATACTACAGAGGTGCAGCAGGAGCACTAATGGTTTACGACATAACAAGAAGGTACATAAATATGGATAGAATTAAAATGATCAACCATATAATCAAGCACAATTAAGTCACGGTAAACTTAATTAAGTTTCAAACATCATTTAAAAAGTCTTGACAGCCTATTTGGGAGACCGTCTGGCTTTCAATCTAGAGGGTCCTGGATTTGAACCCCACTGCATGCACCTCTGACATTCCTAGTTATGTGTGTATTACCGATGACTTTAAGCAGTGAAGGAAAACATTGTGAGAAAACCAACATGTCTAAGTTCTTAAAAAAAGTTCTCGATGATGTGTCAAGTCTGCCAACCAGAACTTGCCCTTCTCACAATGAGAAGAGGCCTGCATCCAACAGTGGGACAGCTTATAAAAACGGCTGATTGAATAACAATTTGTGTTCAAAATTAAACTTTACAAAAAACAGTTCTGATGAACTTGATTAAATTAGTATTGAGCAAATACTAGCAGCTGTAAAGCTTTTCCTTCCAGGATTCACTACTCATATACTTACAAAAATGCGTCAGTGTGGGCACACATTAGTGTGCAGCGGCGGATTTACACATTTTCAAGGTATAGGCTATTCTTGGCTCTGTCCGCAGCCTCCATCCATTAGTTAGACTTGTGTTTATGGGTGGTCGGTAGTGGGAATTATGAAATATATTTTCCGCAATTTAGTTCTCTTTTCACTTATACAAAGTGTAAGCTGAGGTTGATTACGGGTTGCAGGGCGGGGAACTGGTTGTTTGACTATAGAGTATAGAAATTTGCTGCACCGTTGAATTTACAACGAAAAGGAAGAGGGAAAACCGT
This sequence comes from Biston stratarius, assembly GCA_950106695.1. Classification (NCBI taxonomy): domain Eukaryota; kingdom Metazoa; phylum Arthropoda; class Insecta; order Lepidoptera; family Geometridae; genus Biston; species Biston stratarius. Next base: position 18,216,777 of record OX467115.1, on the reverse strand, counting down.
CACATAGAAATCATTTTGAATTTTATGAGGTAGCAAAAAATAAAAAATAGTCTCCAAATGTGCCGCTCTAGGCTCAAGCCTACTCAGCCTGCTGGTAAATCCACCACTGTTAGTGTGACAAGTAAAATTTTAACAAAAAAAAAACCGACTTCATATGGTTTTGTCATGGATGCCATTGTCATAACTGAACCAAAATTAAAATGGGACCACACGTGCAGCACCAGCTTTCAAATAAAAAAAGAGTTCATCAGTTCATCCAGTCGAAAGTTCTGAGGTACCAGTCGAACTGAGTACCTCCTCTTTTTTTGAAGTCGGCTAAAAATACAGACTGGTCACGTAGCACTAAATGATTTGGAACGAGGCGCCGCGCATCTTATATGCAGTAAGCATGTACTCATCAACAATACTTGTAAGCAAAATATAACATGGAATTATCAACTGTCAAAATCAATGTAACTGTAAAACTGTACAAATGTAAGTTACATCTTCAATGTAAACAAACAGTTTCAGCAAAACTGTATGAATATAGGAAAACTCGGGTAATTGCGAATTAAGACTACTGCATTGACTGGTCTTGCATGTTATCATTACGCCATTTTAAAGTGGGAATGACTTACTCTTTCAGATCTACATATAATCATCTCAGTAGCTGGCTTACAGACACTCGTAACCTGACAAACCCCAGTACTGTAATATTTTTAATCGGAAATAAGTCAGATCTGGATGGTCAGCGAGATGTTACATATGAAGAAGCCAAACAGTTTGCTGATGAAAATGGATTAATGTTCGTTGAAGCGAGTGCCAAAACGTATGTATAATTAAATTTATAATTTATGTTTGTTTCAGAACAGTTAAAATATGAAACTGTTGTTTCAAACTGAAAAATTCAATATGTTTTTTTTTGTACGATAAAATGTATTTATTTAAGTATCTTTGCTGTATCCATCTTCACGTTAAAAGCTGAATGTATAAATATTTGAAAGTCAAAGAACCAAAAGTTTTTTTTTAAATTTGGAATGTTATAGTTTGTATAATGTTTCATTCTAAACTCAAACACCATGCTGGTTTAATTTTAATTTTTATTTAATATGGCAAGTGCGTTAAAACGGCAATTACATATTTAAACCACTATTATTACATTTGTGTTTTGTGTGTTTAAGACACATTTTATTGCTGTGTGAATTTGCATCAAAGATAAAAACTAAAGATATTAATGTAAGAATTATCCAAACTCTCAGTTTTAAACCAAAACATTAAAGAAATCAGGAATCATTCTGAGTAGTAAGTATTCCTAAACTCTACTGTCTACATGTTATGTTATTTGTTCAGAGGCCAAAATGTAGAAGAAGCTTTCTTGGAGACTGCTAAAAAGATCTACCAGAGCATCCAGGACGGGCGGTTGGACCTGAACGCGGCCGAGTCGGGCGTGCAGCACAAGCCGGCGTCGCCGGGCCGCCCGCTCGCCGCGCCGCCGGCCGCGCGCGACAACTGCGCCTGTTAACCGCCTCGCCGCGAGCGCGCGCGTTTCGGTCTACGCGCCACAACACACATCAACACATAATCGATAATGACTATTATTTAAGTATTAAATCTAATTATCGTAAATTATATTTTGAGTTTGACATTATTTATAATATATAACTATCTATTTGTGTAATATATAGTGTACATTCCACATAAACGATCAAGGATGTATGTGTATGATATTCGTTAAGGTGTTAGTGTAAACGATATAGCTGAAGTGGGAGTGATTTGTAAACAGAATTTTATATTACTTATGATTTTCTCAAAAAAAAAAAAATGTCACTAAAGATTTGTTATTTTATTAGGCTAAACACTATTTAATCATAATTATAGGCTGCACCGATGTTTTTGGGTCCGTTTTACTTTTAAACTGTTGCTCTGTCCACACAATTGTCTAATGTGAATGTAAGTTGTTGGGAGAGACGTACAAAATGACATACTAGTTGATAAAATCAGTCACAAAATATTTATTTATTAATAAATTTGAACACCTTATGATAAATATTATGGGTCAAACGACATACTTTGCTACTGTACCCGAACTAGGGGTATGCCATTATGTCCACTTTATAACTCCAATAAATAAAAATATGATAATAATTTTAGAATTTCTACACATTCACAAAATTACTTAAAAAAACAATAAACTTAAAAAAAAAACGTAAGCAAAAAAAAAACTGCCGTTTACGCGTCTTTGAACTAACATGTCTGTGGTTTCGGAGAAAACAAAGTGTGTCATTTTACCCACCTATGTCATTTTATACGCCTTTGCCCTATGTTCTGTAATAGTTTAATTACTTAGTATTATTAATAGGTTGCGCCTAACATAACTTCTGAAACAACCTATCACTGCTGCATCCTATTCGAAACGTAAACTGCTATTTCCAAATGTTTCAATCAAGTCCAGATAGGGCATGAAATTATGACGCGGTCTGTAATATATATTACGCGCTTTTTAACTGATGTGCAGCTTTGTTAGAGTGCCGTGTGGACCGGCTTTTCTGAAGTACATTAAATTTTATATTCACGATTTTTTTAAGGAAAGGAATGAGGCAAGGTAGATACATTCTAATACAAAATTAAATAAAAGTATAGAAATAGATTTTTATTGAATAAAAACATGAGTATAAAAAGGTAATACTTAATACAAATCATTCCAACATCTCTCTAAATATTCAAAGTCGCTGTCCGCGTCTGTCTGTCTTTTCCCGCTTACTTCACGCAACTGATTTTAAAAACGGTTTCCACTGTCTTTTAGATATTTTTTATGAAAGGTTGGTATTTATATCTTAGTATAAGTAGAGAAATTCAATGTTTTGTAATCAAGCCTTCAAAATAAATTGCACCCGTGGGTCGCTAGTATAAATATAGTTATACCTCCACCAATTTTTTTTAAAAAGAATGTTTATCAATTATTATACATTTAAAATAAAATTTAATTGAACACTCGATTAAAGTCTTAGTTTCTGTCACAATAGGAATAAAATGTTCTAAATTCTAGTTGTCATTCCTTTGCTGTTCAACCTCAGGCGTCTCATTTGGCCCGAAAGGTTTTATCCTTATGCCTGGGCGGCAGACCTTTGGTAAGGCACACTTCGAAGCCGGAGTAGTACAATAAAGCGTATTAGAGTGATAAAAGATAAATAATTTTGGCTGACGGTACAACCGCAACCGTCTCGGTACCAAATTATTTGGTACCATCAATATACCATCTAGTGAAAAATATTTAGGTATGCCACTTAGGCCCATTAAAATCGATTTGTAAAATTGGCTGGCAACATCGGTGTGTAACCATCATAGGCTTTGGCGAGAACGCGGTAGGCATTGTTTCGCCGCATTGTATTTTTTCAAAAACTAGTGTTTATGTATAAATGTTATTTTATTCATAAAGCACCGAATTACAAGCACGAGAGTGGGAAAGTGATATAATGTGGTGAAACATGACTTTTCGTGTTGCTTCCGAAACTCCAGGAGCTTTTAAAGTCGCCACTACGTTACTAATGCATGACTTGATTTGACTGGACCTTGACTGTAACTATAGATGTAAGACATGAATTGCAAAAACTGAAGACAAGGCAGAAAAAAATATATAAATTTCATAATTCCTGAACAAGAAATCCTACTGTCAAGTATTACATTGAAAGCTGCACGACGCAACACAAATTTAGTATTATATACTAACACATGCTACAGGATAAAATATTCTCTGTGTGTTTCTGGAAAAAGTACATCCCTATTCAACGCAAACTGTTCATATATTAGACGACGAAGTATTGTAAAAAAAAAAACGAATCTGCATAATCCAGTCAAAAGTTACGTAAAAAAATGTATGCGTCGATTTGAGTAACATCTCCTTTGTTGGTAAAAAAAGTATATTGAGTGTACATATTTTGGAGGGTAGTTTACAATTTGGACGGTACATTGGCGAGACAGATATCGTGCATGTCTTGCAAGGACTTTTCGAGCATGGCGCGGTAATTGCTGCAGTTTGTGTCGGGGTGGTCCACGAACGCGCTCGTCGCGAAGTCGATGTAATCGTCGCGGGGATTGTAGCATGTCGCGTACCCGTCCAGCACCAATGGGCCGTAAGCCGCGAAGCCGGTGCATTTGAACGGTACCTGGAAACAATCCGGATAATCCCATTAGGCTTTCCTGCGCGCATAAACGTGAAAATGCTAGATCATTAATCCTTTAACCAGTAAAGTAGCTTGCCCTAGACGGGCTCTGTATCAAAATTTGTCGGGGGGCCCCTCTACCCGACTTTCATTTAATAGCTCCATTGTGGTCATGTTTATTATTCTTTCACAAATTTGTTAACGAACATATAATCGTACAAAGTCTTACCCTGAACGTCTATTGTTTCTCGGCCTAAGAGGTTTATGAATTTTTACTTACACATGTTGGAGCCCTTGCAGCCCGGGGGCCCCAACAAATTTTAGAATTAAAAAATAACGAATCCTTCAAATGTCGTATCATTCTTATATACGAGGCTATCAGGCAAAAGGTTAAACGAATCCATATGTCTATGCCTACCCGTTATGATACGCACGGGGGCATCATAGCGCCGTTACGAGTCGAATTTCCTTACGCTCGCGCGGGGGCCTCATAGTCGAATTTCCTTACGCTCGCGCGGGGGCCTCATCGTGCAGTTATTTTATACGTTTGCCTTGTTTTTGAAACATAAAACGCTTCGCATGTTAGGCGGGCTGCCCTATTTTAATTAACTGTAGGTGTTTTCCTTTATCGTTTGAAGTTAGCGGCAACACGCACATAACCTACATTAGAGGTGTGTGCCATGAGATTCGAACGCAAACCTCCATATCTGAAGTCAAACCAACTCGCAACTAAGCTGCCATAAATTGCTAGGTAATTATTGCAATCGAAATCTGGCGCCGATTAAAGTCAAGTAAAGACAGATGCAACT